>ML797023.1:448744-499234 GCA_009831015.1 Picea engelmannii
TTTCCCCACAAAATCCCCCCCCCAAAAAAATATTCCCCAAAATTTCACCCCAAAATATTCCCTCCAAAATTTCCTCAAATTTTTCGCTCAAAAATTTCCCCCAGTTTTTTCCCTTAAAAATAAAAAACAACTTTTACTCTTTTATTTCATTATTTACTTGTTAATTACAATATTTCTCATGTTATTTATTTATCCCACATTCATTAAAGATAGCGATGATCCATATAATTTTAGGTATATTTGTAGACAATATACCTATTTTTTATTTATCCCGCATTCGTTATACTAACATTAATTTATATCATCTGTGTTATATATACACAGTCTTGTTTTGTCTTTTTACATTATGTGATATCTTGGGCAATATTCATTAAAGGATTTGGAGCAAGCTAGAAGGGAGAAAAATCGAGAAGACATCCAAGGAGAATCTATCCTCTTAGAGGTTAGTTATTTACCAAAACAACAATTACAAGATCATCTTTGAATCACATAATAATTTTTCATGCAAAAATAAAAAAACCTTAAGTGTTTTTAGATTTTTTTCTAATTTTTTCTAAAAAATTCCCAACTTATAAAAAAAATTGAGGTCAAATTTAGGTATAGTTTTGTAAATTTTTTTAGCTTTTTTATTGTTTTTCCTTAATTGTTTTTAATTTTGGCCCATGGTGGTTACTAAGCAATGCCCGAGTTTAGTCATGGGGGTTAGGGCATTGCCACGTGCCCCAACCCCCCTGCAGCCAACAGACGATCTTGTGGGACTATGGCTTAGCCGCTGGTAGGATGGGGCAATGTCTGACACTGCCCCAACCCCCCATGACCAAGGCACGGTCCCGACATAAGCCTAATAACTCCATGGGTCAAACGTCTTTAATTTTTTTTAAATTAGTTCTTATATTCAATGTTTTTTTTTAGTTTATTATAATGTAAAAGGCCTAATTTTATTTTTTACCTTATAGGAAAAATGGCAGGAAATAGATTATCTATGAATATATATGGATCATTACCTTCAATAATGGCATCCAAAATTGCAATTGGAACCTTCATGAATGTTAGGCAACAAAATGATAGCATAACATCTGAGATATTAAGGGAGATGAAGAATGTTAGAGAGTGGAAATCTATGGAAGGTGAAAACAAACTAGAATATGCTTAGTTTGTTAAAGACAAGAAAGGAAACAATGGAGATGATATATATTTGTATTGTGTCGAATTAGAACATGTGCAAAGAAATTATCACGCACTTGGCTTGTTACGAGATATATGTTTGGTGCCAGCCACAAATATTGTTTATGCACTTTTCAAACAAGGAAGAACTTATATCAAGTTTAGATATTGTTTCAAATTGAGCAATTATAACAAGAATGAATGTTTTTCAGAATTATGTGCATCCATCGTTGATGACATTGAGAAAGACAATGTAAGTTTTTTATTTTTGTATTTGTGTAGTTTATTATTTTTAGTTTCACTGTAATGTTTTAATTTTATTTAACATGAAAATGTTATATTTTATTTTCACGTGATTTTTCTGAACGACTTTCACATATGCTAGTGGAGATTTACTCTACAGATAATAATATCATGGATGCCATCAACACTTTTGATATTGAAAAGACACAAGAAGGAAGGAAAAAGAAACAAAAAGTAACAGAGTTTGAACCCGCAAGAGTAGACAGAGAAGAACATGAAAGAACAAAGAAAAATCCTCATTCAAGTAATCCTAAAAGGGTTACACTTGAAAATGAGGAAACTTCAAATGAATATTTTGTTGACATTAGTCCCAATGAGGTAACGATCAATCCTCTCAAAAAGAATAAACAAGAGAAATGAAAAAGAGTGATGGCTCATTATGAGTCCATTCCTATTGATTATGAATAAATCATTGATTTAGATGAAACACATTTAAATCATAAGAGGAAGAAAACACTTGTTGATGATGTTCAAGAAGCCATCATTGGCACAACGTATTATAGTGAATTTCCTAAAGGTAGCAGAGAAATAATAACACCATATGTTGATCTAGAGGATGGTATTATGAAAACAACACAAAATGTCATTCAAAATAGAATGAGGATGACGAAATTAGTTGATGACAGCCACACATGTCAGTTGAATGTGAAACAACTTTACAAAGCCAGAGAAGGACAAGAAAAATATAAAATAAGAAAACTGCATCACTTGCATATTCACAATTTGAAAGCATTGACTAGGTACAATCCATATGCACATGTGGTTGAGTACCTAGTTATTATTGACCCAATGGAATTTCCTACAAGGAAAGAATTTGATAGATAAAAAAATTTTGACTAAAAATATTATGTGATTGGAGGAAATCATTCTGCAGAGGCTAGAAGATAATTGTTGCAAGAATATCCCAATAATCCTCTTTTTGAGACATTCAAATGCATAATTTATGCTGGTTTAATAGGTTCAGAAGAAACTTTATTGGCATGGGATCATCACATAGAAAATGAGTACAAAATGTCCATGGATTTCATTCAAAGGATGAGATTTATCCATAATTATTTTTCTGAAATATGTCGTGGGAAGAGATCAAATGTTGATGTCAAGTTTCAGAAGCAATGTTGTATGGGAATAGGATTCTCACTTTATGAAGATAATACAAAAGAAAAAAATCACAAAGGAAGTGATATATTTAGAGTTGTGGATAGTTATTTTCAATTAGGATTTAGAGATGGATAGGTATGGGATTTGATAGATGAGATCTTCACCCTATGGGAAAATATTAGTATAAAATATCAGAGAGTTAAGAATGCTAAACCATTTATATGTGGCACAAGTAAGACAGTTCCTGTCATAAAAAATCTTCCAAAACATATGACTATAACACATTGGATATCAATACAAGGAGTGAAGGATGATAAACTTATAATAACTATATTATCAAGTGTTAGGTTGGGAGAATTGTCAATGGAAGAAATGTGTGATGAATTTAAAAAGCAAGTTTGTTGAGTTATTTTTATTTATGTTAGGACAAGAAAATTAATTTTTTCAGCTTAACATATCAATGTTCTTTAGTATTTTTTATATACATCATTATAACATTAATTTTTTATTTTATTTAGTCACGAGGTGTATATGATAATACAAGATGAAATGTTCAAGAGCTTGAATGAATGAAGTTGGGATGATGTTAAACTCAACTATCCAGATTCAAGCTCTACAACATTATTGAAACAATTTTTTGTTGCATTCAAAAAGGTATGTTGATTTATTACATCATATTATTTATTTGTAAGTTAATTTATTTCTATTTTAATAGTTATAGATATATAACTATATTTTTGTTTGTTTTATTAAAGATTCCAAAGAGAAAGAAGAAGATGTGTTCAAAATAGGGATGATTTTAGGGGCTAAATTTTTCTCATGGGCTAATTTTCCATGGTTTTTCCCAAAACATGATTCGCTATTCTAAAAATGATTCGCCAAAATTCTATAGGATAAAATTATTTTAGCTTAAAAATCACCAAAATTTTATAAAAACTATATAAAATCCTTAGAAATTTGAATATTTTTACAAAAATATCGCCAAACATTTATAGTTGGAATATTAAGGATTAGTAAGATTCGCCAAGGTTTCTACATTTTAAAATAAATTTCCATCCTTAAAATCATCCCTGGTTCAAAATGTTCAACTTGATGACATCCTTGATCACTACATTTGGAATGGCCTAGACATTGTTCAATATAAAGTGATATTAGGTGATTATTAACAACTTGCAAATATTGTTCCTAAAAATGAATAGTCCCTAGTTATTGTAGATATCTCTCATGGTTATAATATCCAAAAAATTGGATATGATATTGAGACTTATACTTACCAGGATTTCAATAAAGTGGTTATGGGATTTATGGAAGTTATAAGATCACCATTTTGGAGATTTCTATTATTTCATTGAAACACACAATGAGGATTAATACAATCGAGCTTCAAGGGGGAAAAAATACAAGGATGCAATTTATTTGGTAAGATATTGAAAGTGTATGTTTAGCAATTAAGATTAGAAAACAATTTTATTAATTCACAAGTTAATTGAATTTGCACTTATTTATGTTATAGGCACAATCCTAATATTCAAATCTCCAATAGAGAATCATTTAAACATGATTTTAAGAGTATACATATTGCAACTTGGACAAAACATGATTCTTATAATTCTATTCTTGTCAATGCAAAGGATGGAGAGACTCTTTGTAGTATATTGGTATACAATGTTGTGGTTTTAAAACTAACATATGAGCAAAAATTATTTGAAAGGAGAGATGGTTAACATTTATAAAAAACCACAAACATTAATTAATTATCTTATAGATACATTTTCAAATGAAGGAGATTGGGTTTTGGATTTGTTCTCTGGTTCAAGTAAGAATTATGATCTAATATTTATGAAATCATACTTCAATATTATATTATTTTCATTTTATGTTGTTTTATAGTATCTAAATTCATTATTTATTTTGTATTTGGTGATTAGGTACAACATTAGTGTGTTTCTTACAAAAAGGAAGGATTTGCATAGTCATTGAAAGTGACCATCTCTTCCATATGAGGAAATTAATGATATTCCAGCTCCATATGAAATGAAAGAATTTGGCTTGAGGAAAGGATATTTTAGTGAATCAAGAGTGGAAAAAATGTCAAAGGAACCTCAAGTACCATTAGGAGGAATGATCGAAAAGTATCACTTTGGAGAACTTGTGGATATCAGAGAGCCAATGGAAGAACAAAATGACACAATGAAAGAATAAATTACGTTGAAGAAGATGATAATGTGTCTGTTGAGAGTGAGGAATTTGGGATATATGATAGTGTTAATTAGTTTTAATATGCCCTTGAATACGATACTCAATTTTGCAAATTTTTGATGAACTATAACTGTAATGTTTTGAATTTCAGATTTTAAAATGAGAATCAAGATGTATCTATTGTTATTTTTGTAAATGTGTTGAACCTGCATAGAATAGATCTAGCTAAACAATGATCAACAAATTTGCAGAGATAAAAGGAGAAAGAAGAAGAAGGAGAGAAAGAATGAAAGAATTCTCATTAACCATTGTGAATAATGAATAATTTACACATGATATACTTTGTATAACTCAATGAGTGTGCATTGGAGGAGAACCAATTCAACATAGTGATGGTCTAGAGTGATATGGACACTCACCAACAATTACGGGAGTGAACTGACACCTAGTCTAGTCTCTCGGGCAGTTACGAGAGTGAACTGCCACCTAGTTGAGTTCACTAGTCAACTAGTCTTCGGTTAACTGACTGAACAGAGAGTAGTGAGGAGTTCAATTAGGGAATAAAGGGTAATGCACCAGTCTGGTGATGATCCCAAGGCAAGGTCGAATTATCATGGTGATTATCCCATTGTTTCATGGTGATAAAACCAATGCAACATCTAAACTCAACTCAACTAGTCAAACTGAAGTGTCAATTAAAAGAGAATATTCTCCAGGTGGAATATTCTCCCCTAAAATATAAGAGACTAGATAATGACTAATTATGACTAATAAAAAAGGAAAAAAAATAGGAAAAATAAGTCCTAGGTGTGTGTAAAGTAACTCCAACACCCCCCCTGAACATCACTATGCTAAAAATAAAGAATGGGTCCCAGCAACAAGGCAATGTGAAGTATCCAAATAAAAAAGATACACTAAAAAACAAAGTGAGGAAAGAGGGAAAACCTCATGGGAAAAAACCCCCCTCAAGGTACAATGTATGTAAAAGGAATAACTACAGTTGCTAGGCAACTGTGTTCTTCACTCCAAGACGACATCGCAATGAATGGAACTTCTGCTCAGTGAAGGTCTTGGTGAAGATGTTTGTTGTCTGTTCTGTTGAAGGACAAAACTATAAGTCGATGACCCCACTGTGTACGAAGTCTCAGATGTAGCGCATGTGGACCTTTATGTGCTTCGTCTGGTGTCTCTGAAATGGATCTCTGTAGAACTTCAGAGTGTTATGGTTGTCACACTAGATGACGATCGATCGATGAAACTAAATGCCCAACTTAGTGAGAAAATGTTGTAGCCACATAGCCTGAATGGTTATGTTAACTATCCATATGTACTCTGCCCCGACTAAAGATAGAGAAATGACAACTTGCTTCTTTCTTGTCCAATAAATAGGCCTAGAACCAAGACTGAGTGAGTAACCAGATGTGAAATTACGATCAGTGTTATCGCTAGCCCAGTCAAAATCAGTAAACTTGATGAGATCCAATGTAGAGTCTGGTTCATAATGAATCCCAATGGTGATGGTGCCATGTACGTATCGAAGGATACACTTTTTAGCCTTCCAGTGTAGCTCATACGGCTCCTGCATGAACCTGGAAAATGCACCAATTGCATAGGAGAGGTCTGGTCTGGAGTGTGTGAGATACAACAAGCTCCCGACTAGCTATCTATACAATGTACTTTCAACCAGTGGAGTCTTCTCTCCATCCTCAAGTTTGACTACTGATAGGAAAGGAGTGGGAGAAGACTTATAGTCTGTCATGAGAAATCTCTCAAGGAGATCTCGTGCATAATTGGCTAAGACAGTTTGATGTCTGATGCATCCTGACTAATATTGAGCACAAGGAAAAAGTGTGGCGAACCCATGTCTGTCATAAAAAACCTATCATGTAGAATCCTCTTCACTGCAACAATCTATTAAGTTGAGTAACCAATGATCAACAAATCATCAATGTATAGAAATAAAAGTAGAATTGAATCAACTGTATTGAGCATGTAGACATTTGGGTCTGATTTACAACGTACAAAGTTCTGTGACAACATGTAGGATTCCATCTTGGCATACCATTCCCTCGGAGCCTGCTTGATTCCATAAAGGGAATTGTTCAGTCGAAAAACCAAAGATGAGTCTTACATAAATACTTGGGGCTACTCCATATAGATCTCCTTACAGAGATCACCATGAACAAATGAATTCTTCACATCTGGAGAGAAGGTCTCATCATAGTCTATACCATGAACCTGCTAAAAGCCTTTGGTGACAAGCCTAGATTTGTATCTTCTAATATGTCCATCTGTTGTTCTCTTGGTCCTGTAACCCCATCTGGATCTGAAAATTTTCCTCCCAGAAGGAAGGGGAACCAGATCCCAAGTTTGGTTCTCGAGGAGGGATTTGTACTCCTCCTGCATGACGGATTCCCAAAAGGGATTTCCAATAACCTCACCATAAGACTATCGATATGAATACTGAACCAAGATAATATGCCTAGAGGGAAATGGTTCAGTGGAAGTGAGTGCAATAGGAGGCTCCTCGAAATCATATTGAGTCCTCCTAGTATTGGCTAGATCACCAACGAGATCCCCTGCATCCTGAAGAGTAGTTTATGCTCACTTGGGCCTCTTCTCTGGCTCTGCAACTACATCTGGATGCTATGACTCTGCATATGACTATACTTACTCTGAATCTAAATCATCTAAGTCCTCTGAATCAAAAATCTCATCTAAAGAGTCGACATGTGCATGCTCATCGTCTCAGACATGTGTAAGAATGAATGTGTTTGCATCTGGTTGTTGAGGTACATGCGAGACACTTTCCTCGAATTAGACACTTCTCTCAATTATGAGTCAGTCTGAGGAAAGGTTAATAAGTCTATATCCCTTCACACCATCGGGGAATCCAAAAAAATGCACTCAGTGCTCTGTGGATCAAGTTCCTTCCTATTTTTAGAGGGAATCAGGGCCCATGCACATGAACTGAAAATGCGAAAGTGGGTCACTTTCGGTTTGAGGTTGCTCCAGTCCTCATAGGGGGTATTATCCTTGACATATCTATGGGGATATCTGTTTTGGATGTATGTTTCACAATTAAGTGCTTCGGCCCATAGTCTCTGTGGTAGAGACTTTGCATGCAACATGCAAGATGCCATCTCCTTTAAAGATCTGTTTTTCTTCTCAACAACTTTGTTTTTATACAGAGTATAGGGAACTGTGTGTTGCAACTAAATCCCTGCCTCATGGAAAATATTATGGATCTCATGATTTACATACTCTCCCCCATTATCAGTTCATAGGATTTTGATCTTCTTTATGGATTTTGTCTCAACCAGGGCTTTGAAATCTTTGAGGTGTTGAAATACCTCAGATTTTTGCCTAAGAAAGTAGATCCAAGTAAAACGTGAGAAATCATCAAACAAAATGAGAAAAAAAATTTCTTTGTTGATGGATGGATTCCAAAAAGGACCCATAAGGTTAATGTGGATCATATCTAAAGGTGTGGAGGCTCTTTGAGACTTTCCCTTGTTGAATTTCTCTGGAGGATGTTTCCCGAGAACACATCCCTCACACACTCCCTTGGAGAAATGGATGTCTCATAGACAATCAACCAATATTTTCTTTCTAAGCTATTGCATGTATCTAAAATTCAAATGTTCAAAGATTTCGTTCCATATCCTAGTATTTTCATCAACATGAGTAAGCGGTAAATCAAAATCAGGTTCAATGAATTCAGAAAATGTATACAATCTAGACTGATGATTTACCTCACCGGTAGCAACCCTAGAGTTGGTTTGCATGTTGTAGATGTACACTAAATTTTCTTTCAATATGAATTTATTTCCGGTGTCAAAATTCATCATCTGATACATGGAGAGAAGGTTGACAGAAAGTTTGGGAACATGCAACACATTCTCAAAGCTTTTGTTCGTGAGTCCAATCCTTCCTTTGTTGGTGACTTTGAGAGAAGAGTTGTACCCCATCACAATAGGAGGACCTTTTCATGCATCCAAAGAAGAATATACTACTTTTTAGGCATCCATGTGATGTGATGCTCCTGAATCTATGATCCAAGCATCGAGAGAGGAATTGATAGAAATTGAGGCATGGCTAGAATTGTCTTTCTTGGAATTTAGACCTTCTGGCTTCTTCTTCTTGGCACCCTCGGGGATGCGATCTCCAAGGTTTTTTTTCTGAATTATTTGAGACATAAGATCTATTTTTTTGTCCATGCATGCAGATTCTAAATGGAATCATTTATGATAGTACGTGAATTTATCCCCTCTTCTTCCCTTTCCCCCTTTGGATCCGAAGGCATCGGTGAAGGGTTTTGTGTACCCTTCCTTCTTCAGATGTGCATGAGCTTTCTGTTTATCTTTATCTTTATATTTTTTTATTTTTTTTGGCCTCCATATTTCATAGTGAGTGCATGCACCCTTGGGCCTTTGATTGTTCCCATGTTGATAAGCTTGGTTTGCTCTTGTGTCAAGGATTCGATAAATTCCTTAAGAGAAGGCATCTTCCAGGTGGCTCTAGAGGTGAATCTGACAAAATGGAATGTGGATACGAATACAGAGAATTCAAGACCAAGCTCATATATAATGGTGAGAACCATTTGTTTCTCCTCCTTTGATCTATCAAACCCACAAGCTTTGAGTTGCGACAGCAAATCCTTGAATTTTGTAAAGAAATATTGGATATTGTCGAAGCTTTTTGGATCTAATGTGAGAATATCGACCTCTAGAATGTGTCCCCTCATCTCATTCTATTTTCCAAATATCCCTTCCAAGGTGGTCCATGCTTCATTGGGATTCTTACAAGAAGATATGTGAAAAAGGAGATCGGGAGAAATAACACTACAAATTGTTCTGAGTGTCGCATCCATGCGATTTAAGTACTTGGATTTTTCTATGGCTTATGTCGGTTCTGTATCTATATTCAAGGTTAACCTATACAACCCAATGGTTTAGATATGTATGGATATTTTCTCCTTCCATGAAAAATAGTTGTAAGGTGTAAGAATGAATTCTTTTTGGAAATCCATCTTTCCGCTGTCTTCAATCTTTTGTACCTGCAAACAATTTTGGTGTAGCTTTTTCTTAGTAGTTCATCAGATCTCATACCATGTAAATTTTTTGAAAATGCACATAATATATCTAGCTAAACAATTATACACACATTTGAAGAAAGAAAAGGGGAAATAATAAGAAGGAGAGAAAGAATGAAATAATTCTCATTAACCGTTGTGAATAATGAATAATTTACACATGATATACTTTGTATAACTCAATGAGTGCACACTAGATGAGAACCAATGTGCCATAGTGGTGGTATACAGTGATATGGACACACACCAACAGTTACGGGAGTGAACTTCCACCTAGTCTAGTCTCTCGGGTAGTTACGGGAGTGAACTACCACCTAGTTGAGTTAACTAGTCAACTAGTCTTCAATTAACTGATTGAACAAAGAGTAGTGAGGATTTGACTTAGGGAATCAAGGGTAATGCACTAGTCTGGTGATGATACCAAGGCAAGGTCGAATTAGCATGGTGTTGATCCCAATGTTGCATTGAAGTGTCAACTCAACTAGTCAAATTGAAGTGTCAACTGAAAGAGAATATTCTCCAGGTGGAATATTCTCCCCTAAAATATAGGAGACTGGATAATGACTAATTCTGACTAATAAAAAAGGAAAAAACTTAGGAAAAATAATTCATAGGTGTGTGTGAAGTAACTCCAACAGTTTTGTAATGAATCTTTTTATTTTTTTCTTTTTCATTTTATTTGTATGTGAATCACTATACATTGAAAACAATTATTAAATATGTGACCAACTCTATGATGAGCTATTTAATGAGTTATGTGATGAACTCTACTCTCAAGCTGCACAAGGATGCGTACTCAGAAATTATTTTGCAAGTCACAACTTCGTCGAGTCAATTATCTCAAAAATGAAACAATCAACTTCATTAAACAATTCACTAGAATTGCATGTCGAACTATCTTTTATGATGATCCCTATAACCATTTTCACACCCAGAGTAGTGGTAAAAATATATGAAATTTTCATCAAGTTCATTGTTAGAAAAAGCAGGATCACGAAGCAACACAATAAAATAAATGGGAAATAAAACACAAAAGATACAAAATACAATAGATACATAGATATACGTGGTTCATCTAGTGTGGGATACATCCACCTGAGAATTTTTCAGGTCCTTCATTTTTATTATCCAACAAAAATGAAGGGATACAACCTACACCATACCTGTTGCAACTTCTTCTTCTTTCTCTCATAGTCTCCTCTCTCAAAATACAATATTCCCTATCACACACAACCACAACACAATTCCCTCATACATGAAATCGGGTTTCCTTGTATGGAAACAATACCTAAAATAAATTCTACTATCAAATCTATGATCTTATAATGAACGGTCTAGATTGAATACAAAATTACAATATTTTATAAGGCATTTTTTCCCAAACATTCGCTTCGGGGGAACTGCACCCAAATCCCTCACCATGGGGGGGCTCCATTAATTATCATCGATAACCCTAGACCCCCCTAATGGAAATAGTGGGGAGGAAATACGCCCACACCCTCCTTCAGGAAATGGGATCCAAACACATATGAAACAAATCTTTGAATTGGGAAGACAATCAGGCTCCACAACAAATAATCTCTGACTTGGAGACTGATCACAAGAACTCCATTGTTGTTGTACATGTTTGACTATGATCCACCTTGGACATAGAAAATTTTTCATCTTCACCTTCATGCTTGAAGACCAACTAAAATGGAGAAGGAGTTTAGTTTCTCCATGGTTAATACCTTTGTTAACATGTCTTCAGGATTCTAGCTAGTATGTATCTTTTCCAAATTCAATTTCCCATATTCCAAAATAGACCGTATGATATGGTACATGCGTTGAATATTTTTAGTCTTAGAATGGAAGGATAAGTTATTTGCAAGATGAATAGAACTCTCACTGTCACAGTACAACTTGCTATTCTCCTGCTTCTTTCCCAATTCCTCCATAAACCTATGTAACCAAATCATTTCTTTACTAGCCTCTGTAGAAAAATCATACTTTGCTCCCATTGTTGAAAGTGAAACATCCTTTTGTAGTTTTGAAATTCAACTTACGGTAATTCCACCTACAGTGAAAACAAACATTGTTGTGCTCCTCCTATTTTCTTTATCACCTGCCATATCTGAGTCAACATATCCTTGTAGAACAATGTTTTAGCCTCCAAAACATAATGCATGAGTATCGGTACCTCTCAAATACCTAAGAATCCACTTTACTGCCTCCCAGTGTTATTTACCTAGATTTTTCATATACCTACTCACAACTCCCACTGCATGTGAAATATATGATCTTCTGCACACCATAGCATACATCAATATTCCAACTATTGATGAATAAGGGACCATGGATATGTATTATATCTCCTCATGTGTCTTGGGACACATTTCCTTGGTTGATTTACAATGGCTAGCCAAAGTTGTACTAACTTATTTTTCATTCTACATTCTAAACCTCTCCAACAACTTTTCTTTGTACTTACCCTTAGACAATGTCAATTTGTCATTTTTCCTATCTCTTTTTATTCTCATACCAAGGATTTTTTTTGCAACACCGAAATCGTTCATCACAAATGAAATATCTAATTTATTATTTAGCACATTTATATCCTACATGTTAGACCCTGCGACAAGCTTGTCATCTACATACAATAGCAAGATAATATATCTTCCATTTTCTATCCTTTTAAAATAAACACAGTGATGAGAATGACATCCACTATAACCTTGTTCTGTCATAAACCTGGAAAAATTTAAATACCATTTCCTTGGAGCTTACTTTAATCCATATAAGCTCTTATTCAACCTGCATACCAAATTCTCCTTTCCTTTGACCTCATACTCCTGTGGCCTTTTCATATAAATCTATTCCTCCAAATTCCCATGGAGAAAAAATGTTCTTACATCTAACCGTTCAAGATACAAATATTCTACTACCACGAGACTTAAACTAGTGCTATTGAAGTCATTTTAACAACAAAAGAAAATATTTCATCAAAATATATAACTTTATTCTTTGCAAATGCCTTTATAATTGTACCTCTTTTTCCTCCATATTCTTGCTTCAACCTATAAACCCATTTGTTTTGCAATGCTCTTTTTCCTGCAAGAAACTGAACCAAGTCCCAATTCTGGTTATTTACTAGAGAATCAATTTCATCTTTCATTCCTTACTCTCACTTCTTTTCAGTGTCTACCTACATTGCCTCTTCATAACTTTTTGGTTAACCACACTCATTCAACAATAAATAATATAATGAAGGAGAGTATCATTTGTAACATCCCCAGCGACCCGCAGGCTAGGCAATGTTACCACTGTGGAACATTCACACACACACACACACACATATATATATAACATGCATTTTTATAAGAAATTAAACACATAACATAGAGTTATTGTTACCATTCAGATTCAAAACAAGATTAACAGTAAATCCACATTCAACATAACACATGATAACATTCAAGCATCAATAGCACAAACATGCATAACGTATAAATTAAGCACAAAATGATACTTATCTTTTAAACTGGAATAACACCACCAACTACATGCAGACCTTACATGAACCTCCTAGCCTTAGACCACACTGCTCATCATGCTAAGCATTGGGTGACCCCCGAGATGGGACTAAGATCCACCTAGGGCAAGGGAATCATAGACTAGGCTACAAGAAAACTGCACAATGCAACCAAAAGAATTATCTCCAGGAGCCTTCTTATGCCCACTACTCACACACTCTCATTCCCCACATGCTTGTTCCACCTGGGAGTATACACCTTAACTTTCACACAGTCCATCCTCTTCTTCACCTCCTTCTCAGGGTCTTAGGAATAGGCCGGATCTGGAATTATCAAGGCTCTATAGATGGTATTGGACTCTCTCTGGGAGAAAACCACTTCCCAACAAGCTCTCTCACTTAGTGAGAGCTACTCACAAGACTAACAACCTGCCTCTTCAACCATGGGCCTGACAACCCGCTTATTCAACCACTTTCCACTCAATTCCTGTAAGGTAAGGATAAAAAAAACAACAACATCATTCAGTTAACTCACCGGTGACAGCAGCAACAGGACATTGGGTATGGACATCCAAAAATGGAAACAATCCCACTAATACACAACATGGCTCAGGTAACACATAGGACATCAACCCAAAGAGTTAAGCACGAACTCGGATTTGCAGTGTGGATACACCTGGATGCACAAGACACACAGGTCGACTTCTCCCTTCCCACTGGTTTCTCATATGTGCGAGGTTATGCAAAGGAAGATGCATATTCAAATTAGGTTTAGACGAAGATCCCCGTGAACTCAGGATGAGGATGGAATAATGGGAAGCAAACCCCCAACACAACTGATGCTTTAGATTTTAACTGCATGCACCCAGGTCGACACTTATCTTCATGGAGTTGCATGTGTTCCCTTTTGCACACGTTGCCTCTCCAAGGACTTAGGATAAAAACATGTCTGTCACACAACTTTGGAATAATAGTAAATTATTATTCTCAAGGACTTAAAACCCTAATATTATCCCCTCTTTCCAACCTTTCCATCCCCCTTTACCTTACCCACCCTATGGAAGCTTAGTCCCCCATCACTCCTTCTTCGTGGTCGATCTGCACGCAGTGATGTTTATATTTTATTAATGATCTACATAATTACATATACAAAATCAGGCTCCTATCCTTTAACACTTAGGCTCTCTGGCCCAATAAACACATAATCCCACCATCTTATCAACACTCGGCTCACTAGCCTATAAAACATGTTTACAATTCATAAATACAACAGGGGCCCATCCTTGGGGATATTACAATCCCCTCCCCTTATTTTTGCACTATCCTTAGTGCAACTCTTTACACAACATCAACAAGATTTCCAAAATATTCAAAAAGTTGTGTGTATTCTTCTCGCATAGCATCTTCATGCTCCTGTGTCACATCCTCAAGACTGTACCAAGTCCATTGGACCTTTACAAGTCCTATCGCTCGATTCCTGAGTTGCTTTCTCTTCCAGTCCAAATGCACACATGATGCACTTGCAAGACGCCTTCTTGCTCCACCTAAATCACATTCCAGTCAATAACATGATTAGCATCAGGTATATATTTCTTAAGTAATGAAACATGAAACACATTATGTATAGTCATGGATGTAGGTAATGAAAACATATATGCAACTGGTCCAATCCTTTCTAGGATTTCAAATGGCCCACAAAATCTGGCTGCCAACTTCGAACAATTTCCCAACTTCAGGGAATTTCTTTTGGTTTTCACTTTCAAGAAAACATGATCACCCACTTTAAAATCTTTGTGGGTTCTGTTCTTATCAACATAAATTTTCTGCCTATCTTGGAAAACCTTCAAATTTTGTTTAATTTTTAGCATTTTCTCTTCCATTTCCTTGAGCAACTTTGGCCCAACCACTACTCTAGCAGCTAGGTTATCCCATCTTATTGGAGTGTTGCATGTTTTGCTGTAAAGTGCTTCAAATGGGATCATATTCAGTGATGGTTCATACCCATTGTTGTAAGAAAATTCTACCAAGTGTAGGTAGTTTTCCCATTTAGATGGTTTTTCCATCACATACATCCTTGGCATATCTTCTATCACTTGTTTCACCCTCTCTGTCTGCCCATCAGACTTAGGATGATAGGTAGTGTTGAAATTTAGATTCGTTCTGAACCCTTTAAATAACCCTTTCCAAAATTTGGAGGTAAATTTTGGGTCCCTATCAGACACAATTGTCTTGGGAATATCATGCAATCGTGTTATTTCCCTCATAAAAATATCAACAACATTAGCTTCCTTGTGAGTAATCTTCAATGGAATAAAATCGACAGCTTTCGTAAGCTTGTCCACTACCATCATGATTGAATCATGTTGCTTTCCTATTCTTGGCAATTCTGTGATGAAATCCATTGTCGCTACCTCCCACTTCCACTCAGGAATGGGCAAAGGCTGTAGAAACCTTGTTGGGTGCTCGTGCTCAACTTTATCCTTCTGACACTCCATACATCTAGTGATGTATTCTGCAATTTCCTTTTTCATACCTAGCCATAAGTAATGTCTCTTGAATGCTGCCAGAGTTTTTTTATATCCAGGATGCCCTGCATAAGGCACATTATGCATTTCATTCAAAATCATAAGTTTCTAGCCCTAGACATTAGGTACATAAATTATGTTATTGTACAACAGTGTTCCATCGGCTTCCAATTTATAATTTTCCACTTTCTGTGGCATCTCACCTTGTTGTAGCTTTTCTACCAAATCTCTGTACTGCAAATCTACATTTGTAGCCTCTGAAATTCTGCATTTAAAATCATGTATCTACATGATAATGGTTGTAGCATGTAATTCATGCACTCTCCTACTGAGTGTATCAGCCACTTTGTTCTCCTTTTCTTTGATATGATTGACATCAAAATCATACTCACAAAGGAATTATAACCACCTACTTTGCCTAGCATTCAAGGTTGGGTGATCAAAAAAATACTTCAGACCATTATGTTCTGTCCTCAGTTTAAAACTCCTTTCCATGAGGTAATGCCTCCATTTCTTCATAGTGTGAATTATGGACGCCAACTCCAAATCATGGGTTGCATAGTTCCATTCGTGCTCTTTCAACATTCTGGATTCATAACAAATTACGAACCCATTTTGACTGAAGACTCCTCCCAATACTTCTTTGCATGCATTTGTACACACTACAAAGTCTTCATTTGGATCTACAATCCTCAGGATTGGAGCATTGGTTAACAATTGCTTCAATCGTTGGAATATTTTCTTGCATTCTTCTATCCACTGAAATTTATTCTCCTTCCTTTGCAAGGAAGTGATAGGGTGAACTATCCTTGAGAACCCTATAATGAACCTTCTGTAATTTCTAGCTACACGCATAAAGGATGTGACTTCTGTCACATTCTTTGGTGATGACCATTCTTTGATGGCCTCAATCTTTTCAGGATCCATGACTATCCCATACTTTGAAATGATATGCCCCAAGTAATGGATATGCTTTTGATAAAATGAGCACTTTCTCAACTTGGCATACAATTGGTAATGTCTTAGCACCCACAACAACATATTCATATGATGTTCATGATCTTCCTATGACTTGGAATACACCAGAATGTCATCCAAAAAGACTATGACAAAGTTGTCCAGATATTCCCTGAATACGCCATTCATTAGGCACATAAAGATAATGGGTGCATTCAACAATCCAAATGGCACCACTTTGAATTCATAGTGACCATACCTTGTTTTGAAGGTGGTCTTGTTGATGTCTTCATCCTTTATTCGTACCTGGTGATATCCTGATCTAAGATCTACTTTTGAAAATATCTTAGCATCCTTCAACTGGTCAAAGAGATCGTTGATCCTTGGCAGAGGATACTTGTTCTTTATAGTCACTTTGTTCAATTGTCTGAAATTGATACATAATCTCAAAATCCCATCCTTCTTCTTCACGAACATGACTAGGGCACCCCAAGGTGACACACTTGGTCATATATACCCCTTCTTCAGAAGCTCTTCAATCTGCAATTACAGTTCTTTCATCTCTGGTGTACTCATTCTATAAGGATTTTTTGACACTGGAGTTTCTCCATGCATCAAGTTTACAGAGAAGTCAATTTCTCTCTTCAAGGTAATATGAGAATCTCCTTGAATACATCTTCAAACTCTTTTAGTGCTGCATGATCTTCGATCTTTGATACTTTATCCTTAGGTGCTTCCTTCATGTGGGCTGCAAATAATTGACAACCTTTCATGTAGCACTTCTTTAGTTGTATTGCTGGGATTTCCCTGATAGAAACATCTATGGGAATTCCTTAAAATGTTTTATGATTCCCCTCCTCATCTAGGCAAGTGAATGCCTTTTTAATACAGTCTAGGATGGCATGGTGTTGGTCCAACCAATCCATCCCAATTAGACAATCATAGGAACCTAAAGGAAGAATGTTCAATTCATCCCTTATGTTCAGTCCATTCATGTCCACTGGACAGGACTTAACCAACTCTATAACCTTTCTATTGGTTCATGTATCTAGCTGCACTAACCAAGATTTTCCATGTTTTGTTTTTCGACAATTGCAAACTTTCCACCAGCCTAGGGTCTATATAACTATGACTAGCCCCTGAATCAATTAAAATAGTAAAGGAATGGTTGTTGATCATACCTTCCACTTCAATTAGGTGTGATTGAAATTCATCTTGCTTGTTGTCCATGGCTGCATAGATCTTGGGTATTAGAATTCCCATGTCCTCCACTTTTTTAGCTTGTTGAACATTATGGACAACTCTCACTTTTCCATTTTTATGGGGACATTCTCTGTACTTTTGGTTTACCTAATAGCCCCAACACTTAATGGGCATCTTCCTTGGCCTTTGTCCCCCTACGTTAGTCATTCTCGACTCTCTAAACGATGGATTCCCTTGAGGACTATTTCTGAAAAAGGGAGGTTTGTTTCCCTTCTTCCTCTGCTCTTTCTTAAACTTCTTCTGGTCATCCCAAGCCTTCTGAAAAGTAGGATTTTCTCTTTGCTGCTCATATAAGCATTTTTCTTTCCTTATCATTTCTTCCATAGTCTTAGGGTCATCATACTAAATATTGTCCCCAATGGAATGTGGTAGTCCACTCAAATACCTTTGAATCTTGACAGTCTCATATTTGATGAACGAGACATATTTCAACAACTCCAAGAACCTTGGTTCATATTCATCAATGGACATGCTCCCCAACTTGAGTTCAAAGAACTCTTTCATCTTTTTGTCATAGTCTCTTTTGGTCAACTATTTATTTTCAAAATACTTCTTGAATTATTTCCATGTAACATCTTTCTCTCTAATGTGTTTCACCTGCACAAGTTGATCCCACCACATGGATTCTTTTATTTTCAGTTGATACATCACAATTCTTCCTTCGGCATGAGAGGAATAATTCTGCAATTGGAAATATTTCCTCATTCCAAGAAAACATGTCTCAACATCTTCTTCCTTATGTTCTCCATCAAACGTAGGATGATTAATCTTGTTCATTTCACCCTTAAGTTCATCCACTCCATATCTCCTATGTTTTCTGGTAGGATATGGGCTTGAAGTACTGTGTGCCTCCTTATTGGAATGTTTCATGGAGTGACGATGATGCCTCCTAATGCTTCTTGATCTTATTTTCCTCTCAAGGTTCTTGCTAATCCTTGTTTTCCTTGAGTCACTCTCCTTATCCAATTTCTTTTCGATTCTTTCCAGGCTCCACATCAACTTTAAGTTGAATTCTCCCTATTGATCCCTGGCTTTCATGAGATTTTTATTATCTTCTCGGTTAGTCTGGGCATATTTCTACAATCAATCAATGATTTTCATCATATGCCCTTCCTTATTTATCTCTTCTCCATTTCCATTGGATTTCGATCCTTCAACTCCCAAATGGACATCCATTCCTGTTTCTTCATTCTCTGAACTGGAAGCAATCCGTTCTTTTATAATTTCTTTTCACTCAGTGGCAAGTCTATTTGGTTTTGGCACTCGTTAAAATTCTACAAACACAATGTGCAAACAACCAGAATTTTTCAAGCCATCATTCCTTAATGAATCCCACAGCATTCATAAACAAATCTGATTCAAGAAAACCTTTATTTTTCATTCTCTATGATTCTCATTCAATCAAGAATCCTCACATATTTCTTCTTTCAGAGCTCTTCTCTGCTATAATTTTTTTTTTTTTAGATCCCAACCCATGCGATCAAGGGCAGTGACCAAGCACTAGATCTATAGGCACTTACTCGGAACTTCAGGTTTCAAAAACCTTCATAATACATCACAACAAACTCTCATAGTTCTGAATTAACAAACTCATGAAGTAGGGTGGACCAACTGTCCACTACTACTCGGCATCCAACGACTGACACTCGCTCTAAAACTTCAAGCATGTGAGCTCCAAGAATTTAGGGCTTTGAAGCTTCGGGACTTCAGAGGATTTCACATCCGCACACCCCCAACGTCTCAAACCATTAATTTCTGAACACTTACATGACACTTTTGTTGATGTCATTACATCACATAACTTTCGCTTTTCTAATTGCAGGGGCATGCAATGGTGGTCTGGAGTAACCCGCCTTTCATCCTACAATTCTTCTAACACTGACACGTAATCCCCTGGGAAAAATGTGGTTTGGATTGCGGTAATGCCTTGGAGAATTAACTCCCATGCAACTTGAGTCCCCGCAATGGCTCCTGGCCATCGATATTTATGTATCGTGATCAATGCCAATGTGGGTCCTCCAACTTTTAACTATGTTATTCAAACTCTGTGCTCACATAGTACAACTATAAACATTCTGGGTGAGGGTACATGGTAGGTATAGGAAAGGTCCACGTCACCTCCTGGTGACATCATCATGCCTCACCACTTCAACTCTTTGAGCTTCTGGAGTTTCAACTCCTCTATGCTCAATTTTTCCCAGAACGCTTTTCCCCAGAGTTCGCGATCTACCGACGCGTGTCCTCCTTCACGATCAATGGATATGACTGACCTCGACACTTCAGGATTTAGGATTTTCAAACTCACAACACTTTACTCCTCGCAAAGTACTTCCACCCAAAGTACATGATCTCTTGATGCATGTCCTTGGAAACAGGCGGTTGTGATCTACTTCGGCTATTTTTCTTTCTCCTCGATCACAGAACTTTCAAAGTGATCTCACTTTGGAGTTGTGGATATTGCATCACTTGTCAACATAGATCGGACAATTGTCGATCATTTGCAATCAGATCTAATGGCCTGGGATATGTTTCCTCCTCAGTGCTCTCCTTTTCATTCCTAGACACGAATCTAATGGTCCAGACTCCTTCCAACAACAAATCTAACGACTATTGTTGCTCCTCCTCCTGAGCTTCATTTCTCGAACCCCTTTCTCCTTATAGGGTTTCTTCGACACTTACTCAACTTTCTAATCTATGCACTCCTTGAAACAGATCTTCGCGTCCCTTCACGAGAAAAATCAATATATTTCTCCTGATCTTTTTGAGTCAAATACTCTGTCGACAAACTGCTTGTACCCAGGGACACTCTGAACCTCGAATTTTGTCCCTTTCAACAAAAATTCACTTTGAAAAAATTGTCTCGTTAACCACTAACATGGCCCATCCATGTTCAGTGTAGAAACCAGGATATGATACCAATTTGTAACATCCCCACCCACCGACAAGTCAGGCAATGTTGCCACTGTGGAACATTCACACACACACACACACACACACATATAACATGCATTTTAATAAAAAATTAAACACATAACACATAGTTATTGTTACCATTCAGATTCAAAAAAATATTAACAGTAAATCCACATTCAACTGAACACATGATAACATTCAAGCATCAGTAGCACAAACATGCATAATGTATAAATTAAGCACAAACTGATACTTATAATTTAAACTAGTGTAACACCACCAACTACGTGAAGACATTCCACGAGCCTCCCATCCTTAGACCATGCTTCTAATCACTCTCAGCAGTGAGTCACCCCCACGCTAGAACTAAGCTCCACCCAGGGCAAGATAATCCTATACTAGGC
This sequence comes from Picea engelmannii, assembly GCA_009831015.1. Classification (NCBI taxonomy): domain Eukaryota; kingdom Viridiplantae; phylum Streptophyta; class Pinopsida; order Pinales; family Pinaceae; genus Picea; species Picea engelmannii. The sequence goes on from ML797023.1 coordinate 470,177, forward strand.
TACATGAAAACTACACAGTGCAACCAGAAGGATTCTCTCTAGGAGCCTTCTTATTCCCACTACTCACAGACTCTCATTCCCCACAAGCATGTTCCACCCGGGAGTATACACATTCACTGTCACATAGTCCATCAACTACTTCAGTTCCCTCTCAAGGTCTCGGCAATAGGCCAGATCAGGAATTCTCAGAGCTTCGTAGCTGGTGTTGGACTCTCTCTGGGAGAAAACCACTTCCCTACATACCTACACACACAAAAAAAATTGCACTGGTTATGTGAGGCTTGTTGTCGTAACGAAATGGGAGGTTTGTTACAATGTGAATCCATGTATTAGTGTCTTTGTAGGTATTTCACTTTCTGATTCATTCTCTGTATCACTTTCATTATTAGTATGTGCAGTTTCAATGGATTTATCATTGTCTTGTTCTAGAACATGGTTCCGATCCTTCTTTATAGAAATGTTTTCATTCTTATATAAATTTCTAGAACTTGCAATTCTTTGATGACAATGTGTACACATACTTTTCTTGTTTGATATGCATTCCTGTATTGCAAGCACCTTTTCAATGCAACTGCGATTGTTTTTGTTTCATTCACAAAATGTGGCAATGCTTTTCGCACAATATCAATATGGACAGGTACAATGATAATTCATCCAGTAAATCCCATTTGGGATCATTTATAACCCCATTGTCTAATTTGTGCAAATGCAATTCTCAATGATACAAGTCTCTCTTCAAGTTTTGAAAGTGTACTTGTAACCGGTAACGACACGTTACATATTATATGTTCAAGTGTTGCAAACTTTGGCAATTTTCCATTTTGAAGTGCTCGTTTGCAACAATCACATATATTTTTAGTTGAAACGACCTTCCCTTTGATGTTAGGATTCGATACTCTTTTTCCAAGTCATGTGTAAGAAACTTAATTCTCTTTTCAAAATGCAATTCTTCACATATTTCACATTTGTTTCTAGGTGTGTCTTGAATTTGTTGCCAATAAATTTTCTTTGCATCTTTATTTTTTACGTGGAAATATTTGGTAATTGAGGCTTCTTTTTCGTTTTCATTGCTACATGCTATTTGTTTCAATCTATGATATGTCATTTTTTTTCTATGACTACGAGGTGTGTTTGCATTGATAAAATATGTACAGTGTCCATCTACATCTCTATCTGTTCCATGTTTAGTAGAGAATGTGTCAATGCATTTGTTTTTTTCTCATGCCATTTTTTTTAACTTGTGATAACTGAGCCTACACTTTTTATTTGGGATTTATTTTTCTTGATGACAATTTATCTGAAAATTGTCATTACTATTTGTCAATGTCAATGTTTGTTCACTATGGACATGTTGTATATGTTGATGATTTTCTAGTACATGTTCAGGTAGCAATATGCATTTGCCTCTACTTTTTGCACTTAGAATTTCATTAACCATAGGGTAATCAATCTTATGTTTTTTTTTTGGCCTTATTGTAAGATGATCACAATTTGCAATGCATTCATGATCACATCGTTCTTTTAGTAGTGGTTCATAGTGAATGTGTGATGCATCTATTTCAAATAACATAACATCGAATGTTATGTCAGAGTTTGAACTGGAAAAATAGAAGTTGTCAATGTTATTAGTAAGGCAAGACCACACTCGGATATTTACCTAGAATATGATCGATATCCATTGCAAACAAAATGGTCCTCCCTCTACCTTCCCTTTTCCATAGCGCATTGCCATATTTACGATATACCTTTGTCAATTGCTAGTCATTTCCATATTTTGTATCGTATTGCAAACTAGGTGTTGTTGCAAGCAATGAAACGCATTTTTATCACCACTCGTAATTGCATTGAAACAATATTGCACAACATAAAGTCTTAAATAATGTACATCAAAGTCTGTTTCCACCAAATAGCAAATTGCACTAAAAAGACTATCCCCCCAATTAGATGTACTAGTTGTTGCTATGTTCAATCCATGACGATGCATATCATGCATAATACATTTCCAATGGAATTCAAGATCTTTGCACATTAGCGATAAATTAATATTAGTTTTTTCAAAAGTGCAGATGGAATTGTTTTTGCAAATTAGTGGTTCATAGTGACCACTGATAGGATTTGCATCATGAAACAAAATACAATATTGTTGTGTATTTGCATCTTTATTAAATAGAAAATATCTTGTTTTCTTTGTTAAGGACCAAATTCCAATTGATACATTTAACCATTTGGCTAGCCATCGTATGAAAAATGTATCTTCCCATAGGCCTCTTTCAGTTTGGTTCAAATTTGTAGATGCAAAAAATCTCATTTTGTGAAGGTATGTATGAACATCATGAATTCCATGCAATTGGTACAAAAAATCAGATGCTAGTTCATATTGATATGACTGTAATACTTCTACATCACCATTGTTAAAACAAAATAAGAAGTGATCTATTAATCCATTTCATAATTGAATTGATGAATAACGAAAGTGTAATAGGACTTGAAATGCATCAAACAAGCAATCTCCTTGAGTATAGGAGAATGCATGTAATCTAAAAATACCATTGGTATTAAACACATGGTCGATGCTATTATTTATAATGAAGTGCTCTTTCATTTGGTATCTTTCAACATCTATTATTTTTTCCATTTTTGCAATTTATGGTACTCAAATTATTCCTAGGTTAAGTTTATGGCATTACCTAACCAGAAATAAAAAAGGGAAATACAGTTTCAAAGGTGCATACCTTGATTTTTGTTTCCCTTAACTTCAACTTTTCTTTGTTACTATTCTCTGTTTCTCTTGTATAGAAAAACATTAAAAAAAATTAAGTTCATTTAATTCATATAACCATGGAAAACATAATTACAAACCTATGAAAGGACAATCTAATCTCAAGATAACATATTGACATCTTACAGAATTTCCAAGCATTTAGACTATAAATGATATATACAATTTTTATGGAAAAACACTTGCCATCAAGACATATGAAATGCCCAAACTATAAGACTAACATTGCAAATACTTTCAAGAGTTGTGTGCAATTATAGAGTGATGATACTAGCTTAACAAAATCACTTTGACATGAATTGCAAGAGTCATGTGCAATTATAGAGGGATAAGGCTAAGTCAACAAAATCACTTAAATACAAATTTTAATAAGCTTTGTCTCTACCCTCTAATTTGTCTCCTAGAATGTCTTTCTTCTGTTGCAATATTCAAAAAAATAACATTTTGTCTATGATTTATATATCCATAGGGGGTAAATAAAATAAATAGAACATCAGTGGAATTTTTTATTTACTCTAACCTATTTAATCTATGAACGCCTAAGGGGAAGGGATTGGGGTCAGGTCAATTAGTTGTGATGGTAACTTGACCTACTTAGAACCAAAAAAATCCAATACTCCCTAAACTAGAAGGACATTCTTACTCTTTTAATTTGTGGTGATGTTTTTCTTAAAGACTATATAAGTTCTTCGCTCAATAACTTGTTGTAATTGGGAAGCAGGCCCACCCTGAACAATCAGCCTACTCATTATATTACCATGGGAGTAGTAATCCTTGTGCTGACTTGAAATAACTATGTTTATGCTAATATTGGCACAATTTGAACTGTATAGAGCAACATCATTTTCCACCACTGACCCACAAAAGGGATCTTTGTATTACTAGAGATAGCTAGGAGAAACTCATTGATAACCCTCTTCTCCTTCTTATTCTATCTTCCAATTGTATGGATAATGATAACATAAGTCAACACAAGGCCCATATGCTACCTCATATTCACATATGGTGAGAACACTTCATGCTTCTTCGAAGTCCCAAACTGCAAATTTTCCTTATTGGGTTGTTGTTTCGGTCCCAAAGCAGTATTTTGATTGAAATATTGAGGACATGGCATCCATGCTTCAACTAAGGACAATACAATGATGAAAAACAAAGTCACACATGAAAACACATCTACTTATTCTTCTCAGAAGCAACACAAAAAGAAATAATGCATTGAGACACAAGCCCAATGCAATGAGTTTCATTGTAACCAGGTTACTAGAGATTGCTGAAATGAGAATTGAACAAACCTTCAAAATTAGTTTTCCAAGATAAAATTAGTGTGGACATTATGTGATTGAATTTATTTGTAGTGAGGATTCTCTTGATGTGTTTAAGATCTTACTCTTATTGATGTTTAATGGATTTTTCTAAGAGTATTTAGTGGTTGTTATATGGTATTGATACCTCAGTTGTGTTAAGCGAATGGATATGAAGAATTTTAGGTTGTATTATTGATTTTTTTTTTCAAAATCAACTTATGGTAATTCTTGGAAAAAATAACAACTAGATGACACAAAGTGTCGATCTCATGGAGTCCCCAAAATAAATAGCTGTGATATTTGTTTTGTTGTAAATTCTCAGCTGAGTTTCCATTCTCAGCCCTTAAATTTAGCAATTTATTGTTTGAAAGACCGTTAGCTATAGAAAGACCATCATACACAACCGTACAATGGTCACAAGGGTTGTATGCACACCCACAACATTTGCAAATTGATCCATTCCACCTTCAATCGAATTGATGATTAGTTTACCACAACCATCTCGTTGATTACTTAACTGCTGGGTTCAAATTCAACACATAAGTGTAGAAGATTTATTTGAACTGTAGGGTTTCATAGTCCTTCAAACATAAAATTATTTGATCTTACCTTATCTTGAGCAAGGCCATCGAGCAGCGCTTCACTTTCAAGAAAGTGGTTGGGCGAGTTTTCCTTTGGAACTACATGAAGATGTACATTGTAATGAGTATATAGAGGCTTCATTGAGATATTTGAATTCGAGAATCCATTTCATTTGTTTCTTTCAATATTTGGCTGGATTATTTTCGTTCAAAAAATGGGAAAATAAGAAGAGTTTCTTTATTGTCGGAGCAAGGAAATCTAGCTCTAATTCTTAGCCACCATAAATTTCACAATTGATAGCACAGGTTTTGGACCCTTTTAATAATCATGGCATCCACTTTTATTTTATTCATTTCTTAACATTGTGATGATGTTATGAAACAAAGGTTATTAACTATGCTACTTCCTTCAAAAGGCTACATGATAACCTGATATTTATCAATATTCATCACTACAGCTAGAGATGAGAAACTTAGAGGGTAAGCCAAATCCCATCGTTACTGATATTCCAATCCTGAGAGACTATCTAGTTAAGCTCTACCAACTTCATAGAAAGTAGCCAGGGAAGATTTTTTCCCTTGCAGGGATGTTATCAAGATATTCATAGACTAGGATAATATTGAGGAGAAAACCAAATAGTGAGTCAATCTTAGAACATAGCATTTCTTGCCTATCGTTGGATGGAGGTAGAGCAATTCCTTGTATGCTTGTTGGGTGATTAACAACCAAGAACCTAAAACTATGAGACTTGATTGCCATTACATTGTTAGCTAGTTGCACCCACAACATTTTAAAACTGCTCCATTCCACCTTCAATCGAATTGAGGATTAGTTTGCCACAACCATTTGGTTGATTACTTAAATACTGGGTTCAAATTCAACGCATAAGTGTAGCATATTTATTTGAACTGTAGAGGTTCATAGTCCTTCAAACATAAAATTATCTGATCTTACCATCTCTTGAGAAATGCCATCGAGCAGCGCTTCGCTTTCAATAAAGTGGTTGGGCGAGTTTTCCTTTGGACCTACCATGAATATGTACATTGCAATGAGTATATTGGGGCTTCATTGAGATCTTTGAATTCAAGAATCCATTTTCTTTGTTTCTCTCAATATTTGGCTGCATTATTTTCGTTCAACAAATGGGAAAATAAGAAGAGTTCCTTTATTTCCGGAGCAAGGAAATCTAGTTCTAATTCTTAGCTGCCATAAATTTAACAATCGACAGCAAAGGTTTTGGAACCTTTTAATAATGATGGCATCCAATTTTATTTTATTCATTGCTTAACATTGTGATGATGTTATGAAACGAAGGTTATTAACTATGCTACTTCCTTCAAAAGGCTACATGATAACCTGAGATTTATCAATATTCATCACTACAACTAGAGATGAGAAACTTAGAGGGTAAGCCAAATCTCGTTGTTACTGATATTCCAATCATGAGAGACTATCTAGTTAAGCTCTACAAACTTCATAAAAAGTAGCGAGGGAAGAGTTTTTCCATTGCGTGCATATTATCAATATATTCATAGACCGGGCTGATATTGAGGAGAAAACCAAGTAGTGAGTCAATCTCATAACATAGAATTTTTTTCCTATCGTTGGATTGAGGTAGAGAAATGCCTTGCATGCTTGTTGGGTGATTAACAACTAATAACCTAAAACTCAATGTCTTGATTGCTATTACATTGCCAGCTAGTTGTTTGTGTGCAGGTTACATCAAAGAAGAAGACATCTCACTAATCCTGATCAGTGTTGCTTAGAATTTTACACTCAAAAGTTAGAACTACATCATTCCAAAACATAGCTCTTAGAGAACAAGGCAATTGAAGTGAAAGAACAACCATTTTCTACTTTAAAATGGGGATGGATGGGAAATTTGCATCCTTTCTTTGGATCTCTAATATCCCGAAGAAGAACGACGAGAAGAGCAAGATTCCCAACACCAACAAAACTATTGCTACTAATATCAAATATATGAGCCCCTGGCCCACAAAGGTGATAATTAAACTATTTCTTAGAATGCTCTCACAGTTCCAAGAAAAATATGACATTATATTTTAAGTAATGAAATAATTACTTGGAGGGTGGTGTTAGATGGCACCGAGAGGACTTAGGGATCAACGTCATAGAATTTGATGTAGCCTGCTTGCAGGGTTTTTTTTATCGAGGCCACAGCCGACGACAGTGGTGTAAGGTTGTCCGCTACATGGCGACTGCATGCATCAACATAAAAATAAATGGAAAACTGTGTTAGAAATAAAAAAAAAAGAGTGTAGTTTGGTTTACATACAATTTCCATGACTGAGAAAACTATATCTCATCAAACAAAGATTCCATAGACATACTAAGTAACCACATACCTTACTGTTGCAACTCTGCACACTGTCAGCAACGCTTCGACCAGGCAGGTCACGTTTGCGAAGAGGCATAGGGGGGTTGTTCAAAACAATCTAAGCACATTGGAGAGCAGGGTCGATTCTCCCCAAGTCAACTGCAATGGTAAAGAGTTGTATGGTAAATCAGGATGTTACGATAAAACACGCAAAGATTTGTATGGTGAAAAAGGATGCTATAATAAAGCAGGCAAACATGAAGTAGTTGCCAAATAATTAATGCATCATATTGAGGCATATGCCAAATCAATGCACCAGATGCACCAGATCGAGCCATCTACCAAAGAATCAATGCATCAATGCATCAGATCGAGCCCTATTGCATACAAAACACCCCTGCATTTAAAAAAAACATTAAAAAACTATACCATGCAGTCGTCTCTCATTATTAAACACCCAGGTGTTGTATAGAAAAAAACCTTGCATTCAAAATGACATTAAAAAATAGACCTATGCAGTCGGCTCCCATTAATGGTTTTTAAAACCCCTAACAAACACCTACAAGCGAATATTAATTTTTTTTTGCGTGGTTGTAGCGAATAATTATATATATTATTTCTCTTATATAGATTTTAATTATTAGTTTTTTTATGGTGAATATTTAATAAAAAATTTAGTTTTTTTAAGTTTATGTTCATCCTAAGCTATATTATTATCATATTACAATTTAGGTGAACATATTTAAAACATCCAAAACCTGTATTAGAATCAAACCATCACTCAAGATATCAATTTCAAACTATATTATATACATATTTCTTTTGCAAACAAATTCAACGATTATGTATATGTGGTCTAACATGCGCTATACATTTAATCTTGTTCATGAACCAAGAACCATACATCATTTTCGAGACTCTTCTGAAGTGTTTTGGTCCTTTATTGACATTAAACACTTACTAACATAACATGAGCAGAGTTGAGTGACATAAGAGGAGCAAAATTGAGTGAGACATATGGCATGGGTTGTACAATTGATTTTATGACAAGTACTCTCAAGAACAACTTTACCCGTCGTCTTCATTATTCTCCAACTAACGCATTTATAAATTCATTATTGCAATGAACACTTAGTTAATTTTGCATTTTTAAACTCGCTCTATTGCGATTATTCTCCAACTAACGCATTTATCAATTCATTATTGCAATGAACACTTAGTTAATTTTGCATTTTTAAACTCGCTCTATTGCGATTATTAAATTTTGATTGCTCAAGTCACAAATAAGTCTTTATTAAATTGTTGGCCATGAATAAAGTTGATAAAGTTTTCTGATGTGATGATACCGTAAGACTCTTAAAAAATGACCCAATCATTTTAGAGATAAATAAATTTAAATATCTAAAAAAAATAATAAAATTTAAAATCAAAAGTTTAACTATAACAAATTGTTAATTTTTTGTTAGTCAACTCCAAACTAATACATAGTTAACGAAAACTCATTGCTATAGTCCTGCTTTAGCAGCGACCAATAAATTTATTTAGAATTTGGTATTAAGAAAAATCATATATGACATTGTAAGCATATAACTCTTTTCAAACATTTGAATATTCAAAACCATTAGAGCTTCCGGAAGATAAAGAATTCAGTCTTTTTCAGCGGCCATGTCTTCCCAAGAGCACAATACCTTTTGACACGGATTAAATATGTATATATTTTTTTAAAGTCGGATCTGGATTTCAAGGACATGTGGAACCTGAAGAGCCACTAATTTGCAGTAATTTGGAAATTGCAAGGTAAGTGGATAAGATATTATGTAGTTGGTGTGAATGAGGCAAGCATACAATTGAAGCCAGCCTGCCCACACGCAAGAGAATTGATTGCCAATGAACTTGTGGTTTGAATGTACTATTAAAATCGCGACACTTTCGGCATATAACTCCATCCATTACAGATTCCGTAAGCTAAGATTTTTACAATGAGTTGGACCAAACCCACATAAAGTCTCTTCATTCAATAAGATTTACATTCAATTATTAATTATGTTTTTTGTTTTCTTAAAGTATTCATTGTAATAATGGGATATCATGAATTACATACTAAGTGACTGAGAGACCTGCAAATGTTCTCAAATAATAATCAAATATTAGATACTAACAATATAACCATGTCATGACTTGTTACAGGGAAACCCATAACATTACAAATGCATGGAATAAATAATTATGAATCAACATGTTAGATACTTTTAGAGAGAGAATATGTGAACATGGAAAAAGAGAGATGATCTCATTTCTGTGTGTTGATTGAATGTCTATTGTTTGCTCTTCAAAAGTGTCATTGAGCCACACATTTGCAATTAATATTACTAATAAGTTCCCAATGCCATTACATTTACACCTCTAACCCATGACTAGTAGCTTTGGTCTTTATAGAGCCAAGAACAAAAAGAGCGATAACAAAGGAAATGTCATTGTAACAAGTGTGAGATTTGCAAACATTAAGTACGTAAATAAAATGAAATTCCAATTCTCATATCAACAAGGATTGACAATACTCATAACACAAGAATTCAAGTGGGGGCTTAAAAAGACAAAGTGTTCAAGCTTCATTGACAAACTTTCATTATTTAAACATAAACTATGTGATGGATTTATTGTTATGAATAAATATAATATACCAAGGAATAGATGAACCCCATCAACAACAAAAATGATTTTAATTTTTAAATATCAATATTGAATCATGAACCATAAATCTTTCTCATGATTTATACCCATCCTCCTATCAAACAACCAAGTATTGAGAATAAGAACACTAATAAATAGTTGAAAATATAACTTCAAAAATTTTAAAATTATAATATTTGTTTTCCTTTATAAATACATAATGATTTCAAAATTTACATTAAAACAAAGGATTTTGATATTCTAAACCCTTGAAAGCGTCAAGAAGGACTCAATTTTTATCACTAGTGTCACATATAAAACAAACAGATATTTGAGACAGCATAGAATCGTCCAGATCAGTAGCGTTGAACATCCATTAGAGACGCAATAGAATTTTCCAGATCGATAGGGATGAACATGCCTTCAAAGAAAGAAGATAGATAGATAAAAATTCAAGTGAGGGCTTAAAAAGACAAAGTGTTCAAGCTTCATTGACAAACTTTCATTATTTCGTTAAAAAGACAAAGTGTTCAAGTAAATAGATTCAAAGAAGCTAGTCCCTTCCTCGCAATGGTCTATGTTCGGAACCACTTATTTCGTTATGATTTCTCTTTTACCCTCTTCAAAGCATGCCCTTTGGTTTCCCTGCTTTGGCAGATTACTGTCTTCATGGCCAAGCTCATTCCAGACGTCCACGACCTACAATTATCACATGCTCTGCATCCAATCCCGCCCAGCTCCTTCTGCCCATTAATAAATGAAAAACTGGATAAATTTAGTACCTGCAACATATCGGAAAAATCTTATTACAAACAGTAAAAGTCTCTCTAGACTTTCGTGGAGCTTCATCCTTTTTAAAATCATAGCATCTTGAATTCATGATTGTGACGCGGGTAAACCGAAGAAGGAACGGATCCCTGACACATAGCTTGACACTTCATGCACTTCACCAGTGATCAATTAAATCAATGCAAAACTGGAGAAACATTGGTTTTTTTATATTATTGGCGAGGAAGGTAAATAATGGAGCCATTCATTGTCTTTTTGAGTACATAAATTTTAAGGGATGTCACAACAACATAGTTGACACGCAACATGTTTATGTTTATAGGAAGGTGGCGTCTACTCTTGCAAAAATTTTGCATTAGAAGGGACATTTAATACAGAGAGACCTACAAATTCTTGAGCATCGGAATTGAAATTTAAAACATTGATTATGTCAATGTTTACCTTAGGAGATCAATAAAATACATGAAAACAATAAAATAAAAATAAAAGCTTCGAAGTATTCTCTTAAATTGATTGCCTACAAGGAAAATGCATGGAAAATCCAAATTCATTAAATGTTTTTTCTACACCTATTCTCATCGCTTCCTTCTACCAGGCTTGGAATTTGACGTTCCATAAGCGCATTTTTTCATTTTAAGACGTATTTGACAGTACTAATTTTTATTGGGCAGCTATAAGCTTGATAGAGGTTCATTTTAAGAGTAAATGAAACACTAAATGAAATTTGATGTTTTTCTACTCCTTTGCAACGAATTTAGTGGAAATGCTTTAGCTATGTTTCTATTTCCCCAGCAAAACAGATAGTATTTTTTCTTTTAAAGTTTCATAAGCAAGATCTATATAAGTGAAAAAAAAAATAACACTCATGAATCTACCAAAAGCATAAAATGACGGACATAAAAACCAAAAAGCCATCACCAAATTTTCATTTGAAAGGTAAGCTAAATTTGAAATTCCAGGTCTCCTTCCAAATATATCCTTAAAACACACAAACACGTGTGGAATTTATCTAGCTGGGGCAGGTCGCCGTCTTTAAAGAGGGGCAGTCCAATGGACTACAGCCATAAGAAGAGAGGGGCATAAGTGACTGATGATTGATTGCATTGATTGGACACATCCACTAAGAAGGGCACTGACAACATTGGTAGAGGGAGGCATAACACACATCGTATGGCAGAGGGCAGAGGCTATCCACCATGCAGTAACCCAATCATTTGGACTCCAGCATGGTGCCAGTGCCATACCATGCTATGCATTCAGGTACCTTTTCCGACCTCTTCTCCTTTGTCAGATTCCGGCAATGAATTTCCGCCCGTTCCTAATCCAAATGTCGTCTTTGTTTGCTTTACTCTCGTCGTTTGCAATCGAATACACACGGACCTAATACACACGGACCTGCTAGCATTAAACACTGTTAGTTCCGTAAGCTGTGAACCCTGAGGGGACTGCAACATCATGGTAAATTTGAATTTGAATATGAGCGCGCCCATTATAATCTCTGCCTAGTTTTAATGAAAAATGCCCCCTCCCTGCGTCCATTTGAATTTTGATCTCCCTCTTATCAGAAACCTATTCTGGTATACTCATTCATAATAAGAGCTTGGTCAAGATTGATTCCCCGACCATATCGACAGCGCCCTTCTCGCCAATTGCAACCACTATGTTAGATTGCCTAACGGGGCATGATAAACATTCTCGCGGTCGGAATGCAGATTGAATGCCAAGGTCTTTTACGAATTATTAAACTAACCAGATCTTTAAATTTTCTTAGCACCTACAAATATTTGGGCATAAATTCATCCTAAGCGGAGTCTTTTGTAAAACTCCACTCAGGATTCAACGAGAGAAAGATTGCAGGAAAACTTGAACATGTACATTTCAATTTGGATTTTAGAAAACTTTCACTTCACGCGTCTGCTAAAATCTCTGGTTTGGTAATGGTAAGCCTTTCCATTTTGCATTTTACGAAAAACGAAATCTTTAAAATATTCATCGCGACTAAAAATATTTGGGGATATATTCATTGTGAGTGAATTCTTTTGTGACAGGATGTTAAACGACATCTTTATTAATCAAGGATAGCTTTATTCCATTTGCAACAAGCTTATTTTTAAAGGATTCGATGTGAGAAAGATCTCAGCTTGTACATGTACATTTTAATTCAGGTTTCTAGAGAAGATTTACTCCATACGCCTGCCAAATTCTCTGGTTTGATAAGCCTTTTCATCTTTCTTTATCCAAATTATTTAACCAACCAACTCTTTAAATCTTCCTGGTGCTTACAAATACTTTGGGATAAATTCATCCCGAGTGAAAAATTTTAAAACAGAATGTCAAAAAGACATTTTTATTAATTAAATAGAGCTCTGACTCCATCTGCAACAATCTCAACTTGCTTTTAGCCAGCCGGATTCGATGTGAAAAAGATATCAGGAAAAGTTGAACACGCACATTTTAACTTCGTCCACTCCCGTTAGTTGCACTGGGTCTGGTTATTTTCCTGGTCTCTCTAACAAATTTGTATTGGGATGGGCTTAAAGTTGACAAATGTGTCTCGGATTTGTATTGGGATGGGCTTAAAGTTGAAAAATGTGTCTTTTCAGTTTCGGCAAGATTTTTTTTGGTTTACACCGCTTTTATTTGCATTGATTTAATGAATTCGGATGTAAGAAGATTCACTTCACAAGTGTGCTAAATATTCTCGTTTGCTAAGCCCTTTTGTTTTTTAAAATTTCATTAACAAACCAGAGCTTGTACAATTAGCAGAGGAGTATTTCCAATTCTTAAAATACAATTGAAATGGAAACAACAATGAACTACAATTAGCAGAGGAGTATTTCCAATTCTTAAAATACAATTGAAATGGAAACGACAATGAAAATGGAACGATAAAATGCAAAGAAAAAACATTAGAATTTATTTTCGTAGAGCTTTATTCCATTTGCAACAATCGATGTGAGAAACGTTCATGAACACTTGAACATGTGCTTTTTAATCTATCCACCTCCCTTTAGGTTCTCTAAGTCTCTCTAAATGTGTGTTTAGCCATTTGAGCAAATCAATTTTACAGTTTAATTTGCATTGATTTTATGAATTTAATAAAGAATCGACTTTATGAATTTAGAGTCCAAGTAAATTTATTTGACAAGTTTGCTAAATATTATGGTTATTCTTTTTCTTTTTTTTTGCAAAAATAAAATTTATTAGATAAATTTTATTGTAATCAGCTTCTAATTTGACACATTCCTAAAAGGACAATGGAAAGATGAAGAAAGATACCGAGAAGTGGTGTGACTTCCATAAGATCCCATGGCATAACATTGTTAATTGTCTCTCAAAGCAGTTATTGGTGGCTGAGGTGAAAGCCTCTGAATCAGATGCAGGTTCCGACTCTGAGTCAGAACCAGAAAAGGGGAAATGGATCATTGACGCAAAACCCAGTGCCATCGTTACTACCACTAAGATCTAGCCCGGTGAAGCTGATGAGTCAGAGGAAGGCGAGTGCCTCTTTCATTCACAGATGTAGGTGAAAGGCACCTCACTGCACTTCATCGTTGATAAAGGTAGCTAGAAGAACCTCTTCTTAGTGGAGGTCATCAAAGAGTTGGCCCTACCAACAACGCTGCACCCGCAATCCTACACCATCGGATGGCTCTGCCAAGGAAGTGATCTTTGCGTCAACCAATAGTGTCGCCCATCGTATGACATCAAGCCATTTAAAGATCATGTATTGTGTGATGTTGTTCCCCTTGAAGTTTGCGATGTTTTTTTGGGCCAACCTTATTTATGGAAACGTCATGTTGTATATGAGACTAGGCCTCGCAGTGTTATTATTACTTTGAACAGGAAATTATATAGGATACGAGAGGTAGTCCCACCTAGTGTCATTTCCTTTATCTATACCAAGAAATGCAGGAAGGTCATCTCTCAGACTGAGAAGTTTGTCTTGTTTGTGATTCTCTCTTAGAGTGAGCGAAATATTGCATCCATGCCCATGGCCTTCGTGGTTGACCTCTCCACGCAGTAGAAGAAAGTGGATAAGGTCATGGAAGAATACAAGGACATCTTCTCCTCACCTGCTAGGGTACCTATGCACTGTCAGGTCAAGCATTCCATCGATCTGACCCCCGACGCACCACTACCCAATGTTCTAGTCTATTGCCACTCTCTATTAGAAAAAGAGGAGATCAAGCATTATATCCAAGGACTTCTCCAAAAGGGGTACATCCAACCCAAATCATCACCTTGTGGAAGCCTAATAATGCTTGTGTAGAAGAAAGATGGGATCTGGCTACTATGCATTGATTACCGAGCCCTAAATAAAATTAGTCAGAAACTGGTACCCGATTCCTCGAATCAATGATCTCTTTGATCATCTCAAGGGAGCCAGATACTTCAGTAAGATTGAACTGAAGTATGGCTGCCATCAAGTCCCAATAGAGCATACAAATGTATGGAAGATTGGCTTCACATAAAAAGAAGGTCTTTTCGAATGGTTGGGCATGCCCTTTGGTTTGACAAATTACCCAACAACTTTTATGAGGATGATGAACAATATCTTGTGGTCTTTCACCAATTCTTTTGTAGTGGTGTATCTGGATGACATACTCATCTACAACAAGACTTGGGCGGAAGCTTTGCAGCATATTTAACAATTTTTGCCCACTCTACGGCAGCATAAGTTATATGCCAACTTGAAAAAATGTTCCTTCGACATGGATGGGGTCCAGTAGCTAGGATACATTGTTGATGAGCATGGTGTGCATGTGGATCCAACCAAGATCCAGGTCATCTGTGACTGGTCAGCCCCAACCATACTCATTGAGTTTCAAAGATTCTTTGGCCTTATCAATTTCTATTGCAGATTCATACTGAGATTCTCCCATATTGCATGGGCCCTCAGCCAAGTAACCAGGGGTGGTCGTAAGACAAAGTTTGTGTGGGCCTTGTCCTAATAACAACCATTCGATTATTTGAAGTAGCGCTTATGCTCAGCCCCGGTGCTTTCATTACCCGACATGCAACAACCCTTTGAGATCGAGAAAAATAATTCAGACTATGCTTTGGGCGCAGTTCTCACTTAGCATGCCCACCCCGTGGCCTATGATAGTGAGACACTATCGGATGTCATCTGTAAGTACCCTACTTACTCCATTGTGAAAGCCTGCCACTAGTGGAGGCATTACATTCTTGAGAAGGAGATAGTCATCCACATTGATCATAAGACGATGCAGTTCATGCATAGAAAAGGAAAAATGCAGAATGACCACCATCAAAAGTGGTTCACATACTTGCAACAGTTCCACCTAAACATCAAGTATAAGATAGAAAGTACCAACTGTGTCGTTGATTGCCTTAGCCGACCTCTAGTCACGACACTCACCATGATGCTAGACTCTTGCGGCCACAAGACCTCTGGATGGCCCCACCTCTATGAGAAAGATCTTGATTTCGCCACGACTTACCAAATGTTGGGCATAAACACAATTACCACTAATTCCATCTTCAGAACAGGTTGTTCTGTCATTTGGGCCATCTCTACGTTCCATCAAGAAAGCGAGTGAAGTTGATTTGGGAATCCCACTACAGTCAGATGGCAAGGCACTTCGTCGTAGAAAAGATAGTGGCAATGTTGCTGCAACATTTCTACTGGTTGAAACTTCGACAGGATGTCAACAAGTATATTAGGACCTGCACTACTCGTGTTATTGCTAACCGACCAATAAGAAACAAGGCATGTACACCTATTTGCCTACTCCTGACAGGCCCTAGGAATCCATCTCAATGGACTACATGTTGGGCCTTCCGACCAAGAGGAGAAATGATTGTGTTTTTGTGGTTGTTGATCGCTTTTCCAAGATGACAATTATGGCCGCCTGAAAGAAGAGAATCACAACGAAGACCACTCCCAATATCTTCTTTGAACGAATGTGGGTACATTTTGGGATACCACAAAAAATGATCTTAGATCGAGACAGTCGATTCCTCAACATATTTTGGTCGAGCCTCTGGTCGAGACAGATGGCCAAACCAAGGTCGTCAACCGGATGATCATGAATATCTTGTGCATGTACAATTCCAAGAACCCCCACACATAGGCTGAGAGTCTTCCCTATGTTCAACACAACTACAATAGAGCCATACATAGCTCAACCGACCACAACCCCTTTCTGGAGGGGTTTGGATTTCAACCATTGGGTCCCATGGATGTTGCACTACCCCTTGCGACCACCTAGGAAGACTGGTCCCATGCTCAAAATGAACCTGACAAAGCAACCTGGTTCATTGAGAAGATCCAACACCTCCGCCAATAGGTTCAAGATATTTTACAGAAGTCCAATGCCAAGTACAAGCAATGCCATGATCAGCACCAAGTGCCACACAAGTATATGTTGAGATATATCTGATCATGTATATACCGAGAACACAATCACTGTGATGGATGAGTTCAATGACCAACCATTCAAAAAGACCTTCTTTTGACTTTAAGGCGATCTTCCATGCATATGTCTTTTCTATTGGGAACTGGTGGTAGCCAAACTTTAGATCAATCTTACTGAAGTATTTGGCCCCCATGAGCTGATCAAGGAGGTCGTCGATTTGGGGAATCGAGTACCGATTCTGGACTATGATTGTATTCAGGGCTCGATAATCAATGCAAAGTCGCCAGGTCTCATTTTTATTCTACACCAACACTATTGGGCTCCCACAAGGTGATGAGTTGGGATGGATGTGCTGCTTGTGGAGCAGTTCTTGGATCTGCCTCTTGATCTCCTCATTTTCTAGCAGAGAACGACAGTAGACTGGCCCATTGGGTAGAGGTGCGTTGGGGGTTAGATCGATGGGACGCTTGACCTGGTAGTGCAGAGGTACCTCGGTAGGAGAGGAGAAGATATATGAGTATTATTCCATGACCTTATCCACTTTATTCTATTGTGTGGAGAGATCGACCACAGAGACCCTAGGTGTGGCTGTGAACTTTCGCTCACTCTAATAGTGAATCACGAAGAAGTCAAATTTCCTGGGTTCGAGAGATGACCTTCCTTCATTGCTTGGCAGAGATCAAGGAAATAACACTAGGTGGGACTGCCTTAGGAACCCTGTACAATTTCCTATTCAAAGTAATAATAACAATACGAGGCCTAGACTCATATACAACATGACGTTTCCATAAATAAGGTTGTCCCAAAAGAAAATTACAAAATCCTAGAGGAGAAACATCACACAATACCTCATCTTTGAAGGGCTTGATGTCGTACGACAGTTGAAACTGTTGGCTGACGTGAAGATTGCTTCCTTGGTGAAGCCATCCAATGGTGTAGGGCTGCAGGTGCGGTGTTGTAGGCAGGGCTAGCCACTTGGTGACCTCTGTTGTGATGAGGTTCTTCTGGATACCGCTCTCAACGATGAAGTGTAACAAGGTGCCTTTTACCCACATCTGTGAATGGAAAGGGCGTTGGCCTTCTTCTGGCTCGTCTGGTTCACTAGGATGGAGCTAGGTGGTAGCAACGGTGGCACTAGGTTCCAAGTCAATGATCCATATTCCCCTTTATAGTTATAAATAAGAGTCGAAACTCGCATATGATTCAAAGGATTTCACTTCGGCCACCTGCGACTGCTTTGAGCGGCAATTAGTAGTGTTATGCCAAGGGCTATTATGGAAGTCGCACCACTTTCCGGTATCTTTATTTGTCTTTCTGGTGTCCTTATTTGCTTGCAGCTTGGACTGGTTG
This sequence comes from Picea engelmannii, assembly GCA_009831015.1. NCBI lineage: Eukaryota > Viridiplantae > Streptophyta > Pinopsida > Pinales > Pinaceae > Picea > Picea engelmannii. Next base: position 488,372 of record ML797023.1, read on the forward strand.
TCCTGATACTATCCATATTTTCTCTGTCCTTTGTTCTGCGGGTTGGGGCCGCCCTTTCCTGGCTTTTGCTGTGAGGGGTTCCCAGGCCCAAATTTTCGCATCTTTTGTTTGAGCTTCTGTTCGATTTTGACGGAATATCGATAGGTTGTGCCTAAGGATGAGATGTCTAGAAATTTCATTTTGGTCTGGATGTATCTATGTAGAGCTCTGTGATACTTGAGCACCAGATGTTGCTCTGAATCTTTGATACCCATATTGGTGCACAAGGTACGGAAGATATTTGTGAACTCTGACACTCCTTGGTCTCTTTCTTGCCACAGTGTAGTGCATTTTGTATACAAGTCGTCATAACTTCTGAGAGTGTAGTATTTTTCCTTAATGGCATTCCTGAACGATTCTCGGGTGGACGTGACTGTAAATAATGAGGGTTCCTCTATTTTATTTTTCTCACAGAAAGTTTCCTACCAATCTTTGACATGGGGAACGACTTTGAGGAGCGCAAAAGTAATATTTTCTTTATTCGAAAAGTTATGGACAGAAAAATACCCTTCTAGTAGATTCAACCATTTGTCTACAGCATTTGCATCTATAAAAACTTCAAATATAGGAATATAAAAATTGTTTTTTACCATGAAGGGGGCGGTGCCTCTACTCAAGGAAGATATGTCGCATGTCAGTAGCTGCTGAAGGATTTGCGCAAAACTATCCATCATCTCGTTCCTCTGTTGCATGAGGGCTTCCTCAAGAAACATTTTGAAAGGATCTCATGTCTCTTTATATTTCTTTACTTCTGTCATGAGAGGTTTCTTGGGTGTGCGAGAGCTTTTTTCCTCAAGAGAAACAAGCTCGAGACTTAATTCTTTGTACCCTGACCTCATTGGGGACAAGCATTAAGAATGACAAGGAGTAGACTGCTATGATACCACTGATCTAGATTTTATGAGAAGAACGAAATGAATACAAATTATTAAAATATGTTTAACACAAAATAACAGAGATATAGTCAAACTCGTTTCTATTCAATAAGGAAATAAAATGAAACTATAAAATGCAGCGAAAAACAAGCTTGATGGAATGGTGGCGGCTTATCTCTGAGAAGAGATGTGACAGCTGGATTTAGTCGCAAGAAGATGATTAAAATGAGTATCTGAAGGCCTTTTTACAATAAACATGAATTCCAAAACCCTAGACATCCAAAAACCTAACCCTAGGAGATGAAGCGCCAAAATTCATGTGGGCCCCGTTGGGGTAAGCTAGTACATCAACTTCCAGGGGTTGTAACTTTTGCATACAATCTTCGTTTTAGGCGCACGATAGCCCGTTGGAAAGATCTATTCGAGGAATACACATGTTGCCATCAAACTTTAACTATATTTACTATCTAACTGTGGAGAGCCCTAAAAACATTGTTTAGGGCTTCAAAACGGCCTCGAAAGTCAGGGACCCGAAAACTAGGAAAAAATTGCCAATTTGGAAAACTGCCAAAATGAACTAGTTGGAATAGGTGGGAGGCCACTGAAATCCATTTGTATCAATCATCCCCCCTTATGAGGCAATGGTCTCCATTATGTTGAGTTCTCCCATCAGATGAGGAAATTTCTGCTAAATTTGGCCCCAGGTGAGCCACTTGACTTGGTGCAGGAGTTGCCCTACTTTGACAACTCGATAACACAGGATCCTTTGTTGTCTAGTCCCCTTGACTTGTGTGTCCACAATATGATCATTAGATTCTTGTTTCATGCAGTCATGGTTGATATCTATTGGTTTCAACTACTCTGCTATCTCAGAGGTGTCCAATAATGGTGGGAAATATGGCCGAAGGAGAGCCACGTTGAATATTGGGTGTAGGCCAAGGAAAGCACTAATGTTGAGCTCAAAAGAATTGTCACCCACAACCTTGGTGATGGTGCATGACACATAATGGAGTGGTTGAAGCTTCCTATGGGGCCATGTAAGGCGTTCTTTCTGCAAGTGAAACCACACTTTGTCGCCTGCCTGAAACTTATGTGGCACCCGATGTTGATCATGGCATTGCTTGTACTTGGCATTGGAATTCTGTAAAATATCTTGAACCTGTTGGCAGATGTGATGGATGAGTTCAATCAACTGGGTGGCTTTCTTAGCTTCAGGTGGAGAAGGGGAAAAGTCAGTCGAGTTGGTCACCAATGGTAGTGAAACATCCATGGGCCCCAATGGTTGGAATCCCAACCCCACCTAAAAGGGACTATGGAGAATTGAGCTATGTAGGGCTCGATTGTAGCTATGATGGACATAGGAAAGTCTCTCATCCCATGTGTGGGGGTTCTTGGAATTGAACATGGATAGGATATGCATGTTCATCCGATTGACGACCTCAGTTTGGCCATCTGTCTAGGGGTGGAAGTCAGTGTTTTTGGTGAGCTTAATATCCAACAATGAAAAGAGGCTTGACTAGAATTTGTTGAGGAACCAACTGTCCTGATCTGAGACAATGGTTTGTGGGATCCCAAAATGTTCCCATACTCGTTCAAAGAAGAGCTTGGAAATGGCCTCTACTGTGATGCTATTCTTGCAGGCGAACATAATCGCCATCTTGGAAAAGCGATCAACAACCATAAAAACACAGTCATTTCCCCTCTTAGTGGATAGAAAGTCCGACATGTAGTCCATTGAGATGGATTCCCATAGGCTGTCAGGATTAAGCAGAGGGGTGTACAGACCATGTTTCTTATTGGTCAGTTTGGAAATAGCACAGGCGGTGCAGGACCTGATATACTTGCCAACATCTTGTCGAAGTTTCCGCCAGTAGAAATGTTTTTGCAGCACTTCCACTAAGTGGTGGAGAAGTTAGGGTCTGTCTTATAGAGGTGGGGACATCTGGAGGTCTCGTGGTTTCAAGAGTCTGGCATCGTGGTGAGTGTCGCGACTGGAGGTCGGCTGAGGCAATCAACAACTCAGTTGGTACTTCCTATTTTATATTTTATGTTGAGGTGGAGTTGTTGTAAGTATGTGGACCACTTCTGATGGCGGTCATTCTGCAATTTTATGTAGAACAATATACTTTTTTTTTCATCCCTTAGATAAATGATATCCTTTTGAGAAAAATTGTATCAAAATTTATGCAAAGTTCATTTTTTTGTTCTCCTAGACAATATAATCATACAGATTAATATCTATCTCCATGATGATTTTGTAGATCATTTTTAGGGGAGGAAAATTATGTGGAAAAGTATCCATGAAATTGATTCGAAATATATTTTCTATTGGGTTGTGTGGGAGTTCACGTTTTTTACCCTTGGTTACTAAAAATCAACTTAAGTTGTTTCTTATCCCTACTTTAGCCTCATGATTTCCCAATAGGTTTCCCATTGTAATGGAACTCGATATTTTTTTTATAATTATTGATTGTGTGTTCCAATTACCTTTAATTAGGATTTACATTCCTTCTTGGGAGGGGAATTGATCTATGTTCTTTTAATAGTGTAATCGACCCTTAAAAAATGCAAGAGAATCATGACACTAGCCTAGAAATATAGTCTTAAGAAGGAATATAGAATAATATTCTCCTTTGCAGTGTTCTAAATGAGTTTGGGGAATATTATAATAAAAATTTTATGAGAATTGCTTAGACTTGTTATAATTTTAGAAGTTACAATTATCTTCTTTAACATTCATTAACAATTGCATGTAATAGGATCACTGAAAGATAAACAATCACAAAACACAAGATATATTCTGGGAAACCCTCGTGGGGGAGAAAACCCATCAACCAATTACAGAAGAGAGCTTCCCTATATGTGCATTTTGGCTTCTATATATGCACATTTACGAAAGCCAAAATTCGCATATACAAAAGAGAGCTTCCGTAAATGCACATATATGGAAGACAAAATGCACATATACAGAAGGGCGCTTTCGTATATGCGCGCATTTACGGAAGGAATGCGCATATACATAAGAGAGCTTCCATATATGCACATTTTGGCTTCCGTAAATCTCTGTTCCATATATACGCATTTTGGCTTCCGTAGATGCGCATTTACGGAAGCCAAAATGCGCATATACGGAAGGAAAAATGTGCATATACAGAAGGAAAAAATGCACATTTATGGAAGCTCTCTGTATATGTACATTTTTCCTTCCCTATATGCGCATTTACAGAAGCCAAAATGTGCATATATAGAATCTCTCTTCCGTATATAGAGTTTCTGTATATGTCCATTTACGGAAGCCAAAATGCGCATATACGTAAGATAGAATGCGCATATACGAAAGATAGCTTCTGTATATGTGCATTTTGGCTTTCGTAAATGCGCATATACGGAAGCCAAAATGCGCATACACAGAAGAGATCTTATGTATATGTGCATTTTGGCTTCCGTATATGCACATTTAGGAAAGACAAAATGTGCATATACAGAAGAGAGCTTCCGCATATGTGCGCATTTACGGAAGGAAAAAATGTGCATTTATGGAAGCTAAAATGTGCATATACGGAATAGAGCTTCCATATATGCACATTTTAACTTCCGTATATGCGCATTTTGGCTTCTGTAAATGTGCATTTATGGATGCCAAAATGCGCATATACGGAAGGAAAAATGTGCATATACAGAAGAGAGCTTTCGTATATGCGCATTTACGGAAGCCAAAATGCGCATATACGTAAGCTCTCTTCATTTTATATAGCTTCCGTATATGCGCATTTACAGAAGCCAAAATGCACATATATGGAAGATAGAATGCGCATATACGAAAGATATATTCTGTATATGTTCATCTTGGCTTCCGTAAATGCGCATATATGCAAGCCAAAATGTGCATATACGAAATCTCTCTTCCGTATATGCACATTTTGGCTTCCATATATGCGCATTTACGGAAGGAAAAATTGTGCATATACGGAAGCCAAAATGCGCATATATGGAAGAGAGCTTTCGTATATGTGCATTTTGGCTTCTGTATATGCACATTTACGAAATCCAAAATGTGCATATAGAGAGGCTCTATATACGGAAGAGAGCTTCTGTAAATGTGCATATATGGAAGACAAAATGCACATATACAGAAGAGAGCTTCCGTATATGCGTGCATTTACGGAAGGAAAAAATGCGCATTTATGGAAGCCAAAATGCACATATATGGAAGAGAGCTTTCGTATATGCACATTTTGGCTTCCATAAATATCTCTTCTGTATATGCGCATTTTGGATTCCGTAAATGAGCATTTACAGAAGCCAAAATGTGCATGTACGGAAGGCAAAATGTGCATATATGGAAGAGAGCTTCTGTATATGCGCATTTACGGAAAACAAAAATGTGCATTTATGGAAGCTCTCTTCCATATATGTACATTTGTCCTTCCGTATATGGGTATTTACGGAAGCCAAAATGCACATATACGGAAGACAAAATGCGCATATACGGAAGATAGAATGCGCATATAGAGCTTCCATATATGTGCATTTACGAAAGCCAAAATGCGCATATATAGCTTCTGTATATGCACATTTACGGAAGCCAAAATGCGCATATACGGAAGATAGAATTCGCATATACGGAAGATAGCTTCCGTATATGCGCATTTTGACTTCCGTAAATCTACATATACGGAAGCCAAAATGTGCATATACGAAAGCTCTCTTATGTATATGCGCATTTTGGCTTTCATCTATGGGCATTTACAGAAGGAAAAAATGCGCATATACGAAAGCTAAAATGCACATATACGAAAGAGAGCCTTTCGTATATGTGCATTTTGGCTTTCGTATATGCACATTTATGGAAGCCAAATGCGCATATACGGAAGAGATCTTCCGTATATGTGCATTACGGCTTTTGTAGATGTGCATATACGAAAGACAAAATCCGCATATACAAAAGAGAGCTTCCGTATATGTGCATTTACGGAAGGAAAAAATGAGCATTTTGGTTTCCGTAAATGCACATTTACAGAAGCCAAAATGTGTATATACGGAAGCCAAAATGCACATATACAGAAGAGAGCTTCCGTATATGGACATTTTGGCTTCCATAAATCTCATGGCCACAAGAGTGTAGCACCGTGGTTAGTGTTGCAACTAAAGGTCGACTGACGCAGTGAGCAACATGGTTCATGCTCCATGTCTTATACTTGATGTTGAGATGGAAATATTGTGAATATGTGGACCAATTATGATGGTGGTCATTCTGCAATTTTCCTTATGTGTGTCTTGGACCAAGCCTTGACCTTCAAGAGAGATACTAAGGATGACCTTATTTGCACTTTTATATCACAACCTCACATAACTAGGAATCCTACTTATCCATCACTTGCACATATTTTAAGAAGGTTTACTCAAGAGACTTACTCATTGGTTGAATTGGCACAACAATTTGACCCAATAGCTCCCCTAGATTCCATCCTTAAGAATCATAGCTTACCAATTGAGATTTACCCAGGAAAAACTTTGAACATCAACTCTACACTAGAACCCTCTCAACAAGATCAACTTGTCAAAATCTTGTAGAAGCACAATGGAACATTAATTTGGGACTATATCGATATGAAAAGAATCCATCTGAACTTATGTACAAAACATATATACGTTAAGGAGTATTCTAGAACTATTAGGCAACCTCAACGAAGGACAAATCCTGCTATGAGGGATATAGTGAAAGAGAAACCACATAATCTTCTTAATGTAAACTTTATCTATCTTAATTCTATTTCCAGAAGGCATAGTTCTAGAGGGTGTAGTTCCACAGTTCATAGTTCTAAAGGGCGTAGTTCCAGAGGGCGTAGTTCCACAGGTCATAGTTACATAGGGCATAGTTCCACGGGTGATAGTTCCAGAGGGCATAGTTCCATAGGTCATAGATCCAGAGGAGGTAGTTCCACAGGTCATAGTTTTAGAGGGCGTAGTTCCACAAGTCATAGTTCCAGAGGGCATTTTTCCAGAAGTTGTAGTTCCACAAGTCACAGTTCCAAAGGTCATAGTTCCAGAGGGCGTAGTTCCATAGGTAGAACTATGACCTATAGAACCGTGACCTGTGGAATTATGGCTTTTGGAACTACACCCTCTGGAACAATGACCTGTGGAACTACACCCTCTGGAACTATGACCTTTGGAACTATGACCTGTGGAACTGTGACTTGTGGAACTATGCCCTCTGTAACTATGACCTCTAGAACTATACCTTGTAGAACTATGACCTATGGAACTATGACCCATGGACCTATAACCTGTGAAACTACACCCTCTGGAACTATGACCTATGGAACTACACCATCCGAAACTATGACTTGTGGAACTACGCCCTCTGGAACTATGACCTCTAGAACTATGACCTGTGGAACTGTGACTTGTGGAACTGTGCCCTGTAGAACTATGACCTCTAGAACTATGCCCTGTAGAACTATGACCTGTGGAACTTTGACCTATGGAACTATGATCTGTGGAACTACTCCCTCTAGAACTATGACCTGTGGAACTACGCCCTCTGGAACTATGACATGTGACACTACGCCCTCTGGAACTACACCCTCTAGAACTACGCCCTCTAGAACTATGAACTCTAGAACTACGCCCTATGGAACTATGACTTGCAGAACTGTGACATGTGGAACTATGACCTATGGAACTACGCCCTCCAGAACTATGACCTGTATAACTTTGACCAGTGGAAGCATGCCATCTGGAATTATGACCTGTGGAACTATGACTTGTGGAACTACGCCCTTTGGAACTATGACCTCTGGAACTATGCCCTATAGAACTATGACTTGTGGAACTGTGACCTATGGAACTGTGACCTGTGGAACTACACCCTCTGGAACTATGACCTGTGGAACTACGCCCTATGGAATTGTGACATGTGGAACTACACCCTCTAGAACTACGCCCTTTAGAACTATGACCTCTAGGACTACGCCCTCTGGAACTACGCCCTCTGGAACTATGACCTGCGGAACTATGACCTATGGAACTATGACTTGTGGAACTACACCCTCTGGAACTATGCCCTCTTGAACTATGACCTGTGGAACTACACCCTCTGGATCTATGACCTATGGAACTACGCCCTTTGGAGCTACGCCCTCTTGAACTACGTCCTCTGGAACTATGACCTTTGGGACTACACCCTCTGGAACTATGACCTCTGGAACTATGACCTATGGAACTGTGACTTGTGGAACTATGCCCTCTGTAACTATGTCCTCTAGAAATCTGACCTCTAGAACTATGTCATGTAGAACTATGACCTGTGGAACTGTGACCTATGGAACTCCGCCCTCTGTAGCTATTACCTGTGGAACTATGCCCTCTGGAACTACGCCCTCTTGAACTATGACCTATGGAACTATGCCCTCTGGAACTACGCCCTATAGAACTATGACCTCAGGAACTATGACCTTTGGAACTGTGACTTGTGGAACTACGCCCTCTAGAACTATGACCTCTAGAACTCAAACCTCTAGAGCTACGCCCTCTAGAACTATGACCTCTAGAACTCAAACCTCTAGAACTACGCCCTCTAGAACTCAAACCTCTATAACTACGCCCTCTAGAACTATGACACGTGGAGCTGTGACCTGTGTAACTATGACCTATGGAACTATGCCTTGTGGAGCTATGACCTGTGGAACTATGCCCTCTGGAACTATGACCTATGGAACTACGCCCTCTGGAACTACGCCATCTGGAACTACGCCCTCTGGAACTATGACCTCTAGAACTATGCCCTGTGGAACTATGAACTGTGGAACTGTGACATGTGGAACTATGACTTGTGGAACTACGCCCTCCATAACTATGACCTGTGGAACTTTGACCTATGGAACTACGCCCTCTGGAACTATGACCTGTGGAATTGTGACTTGTGGAACTATGCCCTATGGAACTATGACCTCTGAAACTACGCCCTTTAGAACTATGAACTGTGGAACTGTGACCTGTGGAACTATGACCCGTGGAACTACGCCCTATGGAACTATGACCTATGGAACTATGCCCTCTGGAATTATGACTTATGGAACTACACCCTCTGGAACTACACCCTCTGGAACTATGCCCTCTGGAACTATGACCTCTGGAAGTACGCCCTCTGGAATTATGACTTATGTAACTACACCCTCTGGAACTACGCCCTCTGGAACTATGACCCCTGGGACTATGACCCCTGGAACTGTGACTTGTGGAACTTCACTCTCTGGAGCTATACCCTCTGGAACTATGATCGGTGGAACTACACCCTCTAGAACTATGACCTATGGAACTCTGTCATCTGCAACTATGGCCTCTAGAACTACTCCCTCTAGAACTACTCCCTTTGGAACTATGACCTTTGGAACTATGACCTCTGTAACTATGCCCTCTGGAACTATTCCCTCTAGAACTATGACCTATGGAACTATGCCCTCTGGAACTATGACCTATGGAACTACGCCCTATGGAACTATGCCCTCTGGAACTATGACATGTGGAACTACTCCCTCTGGAACTACGCCCACTGGAACTATGACCTATGGAACTATGACTTGTGGAACTGTGACTTGTGGAACTACACCCTCTGGAACTATGACCTCTAGAACTACGCCCTGCAAAACTATTACTTGTGGAATTGTGACCTATGGAACTATGACTTGTGGAACTACGCCCTCTGGAACTATGACCTGTGGAACTACGCCTTCTGGAACGATGGTTTGAATTGACTTTGTTTTTTCTGAAAGAAACGTCCAAATCTTGTTGAATCAATCCTCAAAATGGCGCTCCACTTGATTCTTTCATGAAGTGATGATACATGTTGTCCCTAGGAATTATTCTGCAAGCTTTATATCCTCTGAAATCACTACACCTCGCATGACGCTCACATCGCACTATATAATTTTTTTGTTATTGCATGATTTGAATGTTGGATGCGATACCCAATTGATGAACATGCGCAAAAATAAAATCTTTGTCGCGAGTACACACATGTTTAAATATGCGGTAAATACAGTTCCATCGAACTCCAACACTAAAATCTCAAATCTTTGTTGTGAGAACACACATGTTTAAATATGCGGTAAATAAAGTTCCATCGAACTCCAACACTAAAATCTCATCTTTTGCATCAACATTGATATTAAATGGATTTGCAACCTTCAATTATCTAAACCAACTCATTCAATTGATGGGTCCTTGGCCATACCTTAAGTTATTATAGTCACATTAAGGTGGTTCTTCGTCCAAGCTCAGTTTTGGCTCTAAGAAAAACTATAAAAATATGTTTCCATCTTCCATTTCAACAAACTTAAAGATGAGGTGGTTCTTCAATCTTAAAGATGAGGTGATTCTTTGTCAAGCTCAATTTTGGCTCCAAGAAAAATTATAAAAATAGGTTTCCATATTCCATTTCAACAAGCTTTCCATCTTCCATTTCAACAAGCTTAAAGATGTCAGCATTATGCTACAATAATTTCTCTAAGGATTGTGAATCCCACTTGCTCCAATCCTCTTATTAATAAACAACAATAAGTTTATAATGCCAAAATTTTCCCTCTATATAACCATTTTATAGGGAAAATGCTACTAAAATCACTCCTTTACTAAAATCACTCCAAGATCAAAGAGAGAGAGAGTTTTATTTGAGGAGAAAATAACCCCAAATAGGAAACAAGAGAGTCCATGTTTAAATACTCCTCAAGGTGAATTCCTCTTTCTATTTACAGTTTTCCCCGTTAGTGAATACAAATATATCTTTTTCTTCCCTCCCAAATATCTTGTTACGCATATTAATGCATTTTCATTTGGTTTTGAGCTATTCATTTGGAATACTATTCATTTTCTTCCCTCCCAAATAGCTTGTTACACATCTTAATGCATTTTCATTTGGTTTTGACCTATTCATTTGTAGGAAATA
>ML797023.1:500011-520092 GCA_009831015.1 Picea engelmannii
ATCAATGATGTCATGGATCTTAATCTTCAAATTATCAATGATGTCCAAGCTTTCCACTTCATAGTAATAAATTTCCTAGAGAGAGATTTCAAAAGGAATCACAATCGCATGCCACCTTTAGTATGGTGTAACCCTTAAGGAATAACAATCACATGCCACCTTTAGTATGGTTTAACCCTTCACTACTTTTTGGATTCAAAAGGAATTGCAGGCCACCTTTAGTATGGAGCAAGTTGTAACCCTTCACTTCTTTTTGAATTCCCATCATCCTTCAGGAATAACTTGTCTTAAAATATCCTCTCCTCTCTTGTCTCAAGAGAACCCACATTTAAAATCTCTTGTCTCAAGAGAACCCACATTTAAAAAAAAAACGATGACTAATGTTGGGAATTGGTTGTAAAACTCTACAATGCCTTCTCTATCCCTAAATATATGTTGAATTCATTCATTTTTCTCTAACCCTAAGATATGTTGAATTTGTCCCCTTTAGCATCGATGGTTGAGTGTATAAAACCTATCATTCGCAGAGGACATAGTGCATTTAATAGAGGGTTTGAACTATCCACATCCCTCAACACATTCACCCTACCAAAATCTTCCACTAAGAAATTATGACAAGCATCTCATATAAATCCCAACTTTAACAAAGAATAAGAAACCAACTCTTGCATTAAGATATAGTTATTGAAATCCTCATTCTTACAAATATTAAGTTATTGAAATCATCATTCCTATAAACACTAGTATAAAATATTACTCCATAACCAGTACAAGATGAAGAACCATTCAAAATGCAGCCATCAAGGTCCTCTATCAAAATATTCCTCCATGACCACTACAAAAGAACCATTCAAAATGCAACCACCAAGGTCCTCTATCAAAATATTCTTCCATAACCACTACAAAATGAAGAACCATTCAAAATGCAATCACCAAGGTCCTCTATCAAGTTAGCAATTCATAGATGACAAACATAGTAAACCATCCACCCAAATTTCAGAGCCTAAGTTCCCTTATCGAGTTAGCAAATCAGCAATTCATAGATGATAAACATAGTAAACCATCTACCTAGATTACATATACCTAGATTAAAGATACCTGGGGAACAAGAGAGTTGAACCCATAACCTTCCCAATTGATCACCATCAACCTAGATTACAGATACTTGGGGAACAAGAGAGTTGAACCCATAACCTTCCCAATTGATCACTCGGGGAGAGATCTCACATAACCATTCAAAATGTAACCATAACCATTTAAAATGCAACCACCAAGGTCTTTCAAGTTACCAATTCATAGATGATAGAAATTCATAAATGATATAGGACCTAATCTGAGGGAACAAGAGAGTCAAACCCATAACCTCATCTATGATAGAAATTCATAAATGATCTCTCCACAACTAATCATCGGGATCAAGTTGAAGACCCCTTGAGCTAACCCAACTAATCATTGGGGATGATCACTCCACAACTAATCATTGGGGCTGATCATTGCGATCAAGCTGAAGACCCCTTGAGCTAACCCTTAACCCTTTAAGTTATGCTTGAAATAGAAGTTATACATTTTGTTAACCCTTGAAGTTATGTTTGTTGATCATTGGGATCAAGTTGAAGACCCCTTGAGCTAACCCTTAACCCTTTAAGTTATGCTTGAAATAGAAGCTATACATTTTGTTAACCCTTCAAGTTATGCTTGAAATTGATGGAAGTTATTCATTTTGCTTGAGCTAACCCTTAAGCCTTTAAGTTATGGTTGAAATAGAAATTATACATTTTGTTAACCCTTGAAGTTATACTTGAAATGGAAGTTAAACATTTTATTAAAAAATTGAGATCTCTCACACATACATACATTACATTGCACATACAACCTAGCTCCAAGCCTCCAAAATTGAAATTGAATAAATTTAAATCTGTGAACCTTTGTTAATTTAAAAAAAAAAAATCCAAAAAAATAAATAAAAACAAATTACAAAATCAACTAGATCTCTTATTACTCTCTCACTATGAACATAATGTTTGACTTGCAAAAACAGTTCCATGGGAATAAACTCGTATAGGACTACAGATAAACTTAATGTACGAGTTGGATGTCATTACAGGGAATTGATGCATTGGCCTCTGACCTTTCCATTTCTGTATTAACCCATTTGTGAGCCATAGGTCATTTCTATATTAACCCATTTCTGAGCCATATCTACTGGCAAAAAATATCTGCAGAGAATAGATATATTGGCCTCTAAGTTTTACATTTATGTATTAAGCCATTTCTGAGCCAAATTTGACCCACGAAATATGATATTTTCACATAAAGTATGAATCCAAAATCAAAATTACCAGTTTACAATGTTGATCACATACCACACCACAATATGCACAACCCATGGATTGGACAGGTGGGCTACAATAACTGGTAAAATCCATTGCTATAAAAAAAAACAAGCTGATATTTGCTTGCATATGCATTTTATAAAGCGAAGCTATCCTGAAAAATATAGACATCTTTTCCATGATTTTGTCGATCCACTTGGCCCTTCTTTTCCCGGCCAAAACAAATACTTATCCTCTCAAAATACAACCTACTATGAAAGGCATCGAACTCAGAGTTTCAGAATAACATTTGTTGAATCAAACCCTAACTCACATAAAATCCCACCTCTTGAAAAAGCATGATTGAAAACTGTTGTTGAAGCCATAGATGCCCACAACAACTCCAAAGCCTGTCAAAATAACGGTTGTCACAGTAGATAAATTCTATACACTTCGCTAATACTCGATGATAAGAGGGAATATTATTTACCTTATCAGGACCGACTGTTATCGTCATTTCCTCCAATTCGCTCAGGTCTTTCACTTCCAGTTGATTCAAGAGAATAATTCTGGTAATGGTGGAAAATGGAAGGATATTCAAATCATCCGTAATTATAAATGTAACAGCCTCTTTCACGAACCCTGGAATCATTTGATCGGGATTCGCAGAAGAAGAAGAAGATGAGGAGGGAAGATCAAGAAAGTGCAACTGATTCGTTAATTCGTGTCCACAGACACATCTCTGCCTTGCTCGAGTGCTAAGTTGATGCTTGCTATGGAAATCGCTATTAGCGTTGCCACATGCATAGTAGATGGGAGGAATGGCATATTCGATCCGTGGTGAACCATTGTAACAGATGAACGATTTGTGGGGCTTCAGCCAAAAGGTTTTTTCGGTAGTCATATAGGTGGCATCCAGCTTGTCTACACTTTTGTACAGGTTACTGATGCTTGCCATTCTCGCAGAAGTCTGATAACGCCACCGGTAGGTAGCAAAAGAAAGCTGAAGAGGAGATCGACAAAGTCCTTTCCGGACTCTGCATAGAGGGCCCGTCGATTTCTTTTGTTTATAAAAAGCCTTACATCCATGCTGCAACTAGAACTGGTGCTGTCCTCTGCCATTGTAATACCCACTGGCTGAGTGATATCCTGCGAATAGAAGGCCACATAGAACAAATCCAGAATCAGTGCTAATCCTAACTGTCTGCTTTGATTTTATATTTGTCCGTGTCGTAACAAATGTAAGCTGCCTCCTCGTTTTCCAATCCCGGTTAGAAAGTGGCAATGTCTCTGCTATCATTTCATGGCGAGCTCTTTTCTCTTTCGCGCAGCAAGATCCCGAGTTGGACCTGCTGTGCTGAGGGCCCGATTGAAACTTTGGTGCCTGCAGGTTCTTGGCTGCGGAGGGACGGGCGGTAACAGTATTTAAATTTTGAATTTGAAATTCAATGCATTTAATGATTTTCAACTCAGTCATCCCTCGTTATCATGCAAACGGCGTTTGAAGGAGCGGCCGGAATATGGATGGCCGGCGAGTTGACGGAAACCACGTTTTAGTGGAGAAGCCAGAAGATGGATCATATCCACCATGCATGATATCGACCATAATAAATAACCATGCAGCAGCCTCCCAATCATTGGGCTGCTGCATGGTGGATAGCCTCTGGGAGAGGGGGGCATACAGTGATTGATTGAATTGATTGACTCGATAACATCTCTCGAGAAAAACTTAGCTCCAACTTCTGAAATAGGCGTTACCACCAACAAACAGTGCCCCAGATTCCGAGAGAAGCATTCCCACAGACTAACCAACAGAATTTGCCATTGCAGCCAGACCTACAACTCCATGAAACGCACGCCCCACAACTCCACCTACCCGACGACAGAAGAGCCAGCATATCCAGACCCGTGAAACAGGGATCTGCTCACATCCCTTAATTAAATATTTTATTTATTTACTCTCTAAAATATCATACTACAAAAACAATATTAATTTTATTAAATCAAGATTTTATGTTTATGTTAATGTTAATATTATTAAATTTAAATTTTATAATCGTGTTTTTTAATATTTCTACCCGGTTTGCAATACAGCTAATACTGTTGCTACTCGTCCAATCACCTTTTAGTGATAGCAGCACTTGATACTTTGAAATTATGTAGGTACATATATATTCTCATATTTTGGAGCGCCATTACCCTGTTATTGTACTTGTAAGAGAAGTTATGATTTACAGATCTGTCTGATACCAAAGTAGGAAGAGAAAAGGCTTCAAGTTGAGATTCTTTCCACAACTACTTTAATGATCTCTGCAGAGGAAGACAATTCATGCATTGGGGTTTTAAAGGAATAAACCTCATCATGTCATCCCATGGAGCTCCAAATATCATAGGACATTACAGGATATTGGAAGTGGCATTGTGATTTGTGACATATCTTTGAATATTCTAGAAATATTCTGGTCAGATGCTTCCGTGGGGACATTTCACTTTTATTACAAATAAATGTGGAATGGTCTTGTTTGTCTGGGTGATGGTTAGTTTTAGGTTTTCAGTTTTACTAGATACAACTTTTTCATTTTTTAAATCATTGAATGAAGTTCTCATTGTCCTTGCCATGATTTAAAGGTTGTATATATATTGTCAAAGTTTTTAGGAATATAATCTTTTAGTTAAGGTTTCATAGTTCTGGCATCGTTGAACGGTTGTACATGTATTGTCAGAGTTTCAAAATGCGTACTTTGAGAGATGAATTTAGCATTTTTATATAAAATCTATAAGCATATATATATTTTATTTCATCTGTAGAAATATTCTATAATGAATTTTTTTTTAAGCTATTAAATAAGAAATAAATATACAAGCGTTATAACATTTGTGGCTCGCTTCTAGGCAAATATTGGACGCTTCTACTCACCTGTAGATTTCTGTTATTTAAAGTGTTCCATCCCAATCAATACTACACAATTTATAATATTTATTTATCAATAAATATTATGCAGAAAGATAGTTCAACGTGGTCATCAAAATAATTCAACCAGTTTAGTCCAGTAATCAGTGAAATGCAGGATTGAGATTTATTGAAAAATTATTTTACACATACAAAGGTTTTATTTTCAGATAACTACCAATTTGCCAAAAATACATGTCTTATTCATTTAAGAGTTGTAAGGCCCCCATCATGCAGTAAATAAATAGAATAGGTTCCATTTCATAAAGAGTGGACAGAGATGCAAGAGATGCAAATGTCCATTGGGTTATTTCAAAAAAAAAAAGAATATCCCAAGAATATTTCAAAAAGGATAAAACCTAAGAACAAATGGATAAGCAGATGGAACCCAACATGATTCTCGTGCTTTTGTGCAATTTCGATGCATGTTTTTTTCTTCATTTTTGGTTCATGCTTTTTACCACAGGTGTAACTTTGATTTTGTCTTGAATCTTGAATTTAATGTAAAAACTTCGTCAACACAAAATTAAAGAGAATGTGAAAATTAAGTTACCAAAACAGACACCTTGTTTTAGAATTGGAATTTTTGCACGTTACTTTCACGAGTCACTCACCAGCGAACCACTAATTAGCTATAATTCGCAAAGGTGTAGGCTATTTATTCTATGGAATGGAGCTCGATGGAATGTCTCCCCGTCCGCTACTGTCAGTCCCTCTGCAGCACCCCGTTCCGCATCCCGTCGACGTACCCTCTAGCATTCAATGCAAGGTGCCGGATGGGCGCAAACTCCTCTCGTGCCACTCCTCCCCTTTTTGAATCGGGATTGGATTGCTCCTGCTCTACGGAAACTTAACCAGATCGATCCTATCCCTGGTAAACTAACTACTCCTCTTTCCTACGAGACTTTATTGTTATCTCAATCACACAGATTATGTTGTCTGTTCAATTGAAGGCATGGAAACCATTGATAACCAACAAATTCTCGTTATCATCCCATCACCAATTAATTTCTCTCCTTTCCCCACTGCCACTTCCATTCTTCACCGTATTTTCAAACCTTTGCAGCCTACATTGTCATATTTCGTCGAGGGAGGTAATCTCATCCTTTCCTTCTTTGAGATACTAGCCATGTTTTCACGATTCTGCACCTTAGGTTGTTTTGTTTTATTATTCGAGGGTTTTTATAGGTATATGAAATACAATTTTCAGAGATTCGATCGGTACTTTTTGAGGTATAGAAGAAGTTTATATATGAGAGTTCTTAATATTGAGACCATATATCAAAAACAAGCATGCATTCATACAGAGGAATAATTATATACTGTGTCTAGCAATTTTCACATGCAAAGATCTTGATAATGATTTTCTCAGATTATATTCTACTAATGGTACCAAATTTGATGTATTATAATAATATTACCCATCAGATATCCGATATTTTAAAAAATGCCCTTTAAATATTACTGTCTTATTTTGAAAATTGCATTTAATCTCTTGATTGCATCTAGTTGTAATGGTAACTATTCAAATCCCCGATCAGTCTAGCCCATATTCAGAAATATAAAACGTTTAATATGCTCATATTCAGGAACCAAAATGTTGCACATAATATATTTTTAAACCTTTCTGCATTAAACTAAACAAAAAATTCAGTTGTTGCTAGTAATATAACAAAGTATGAACCAAAATGGTGCATATAAAAAATGTATCTCTCTTCATTGAACTGATCCGGAATTTTATCTGTTTCTGGTAATATAACAAAGCATATATCAAAAGAAAACATTTATCTATTTTCTCTGACTGATTTCTGAATATAACCGCATATGAAATTTATGTTTGTTCTATTTGCATTCTTAATCATTCAAACAACATATTTAGCTGCGGAAATATGTGTTTTAGTAGTTATATATTTATCCAGCCTTGTCCACATTTAATTCTTCTTCACATCCCATGAAAATTTCTTCTTTTCCACATGTTGGATGGATTATATTCCGTCAACAAACCAAACTAGGGCTGGCCATCTATGTTCATCTGTTATATCTGTGAAAACCCAATGTTGTATATCTTAAAGCACAAAATATAACCACCACCAGATTCTCTTGCCAAATGAATTTTCCCTTGTGTGATGTCACTCCTAGGAATATTAAGTAAGCCAAGTAAGGGCATAGCTGTCGGACTCAAATGATCACTGGAATCCAGACCTATCTACTATATTCCTCATAATCTCGAATATTGAAACGTAATAGACCATGATGCATGCATCGACAACTATCAAATCCAATATATAGGGACTGCAATTTCAATACGAGCCAGTAGAGAAGACAAGGATAAATACATAAATCGAATAATCCAATGCTAGAAAATCGTTTTTTAATGAATCCATAATCTACAGTTTGGCCCTTTATATAAATATAAAAAAACATGACCCTTTATAAAAATCAAGGCCAAGCCAGGTGTGGTTTGAATAGGTCAAAGAAAAACATAGGGCATAGACACCCGACAAAGGTGGTGAGGCTATGATTATTCAAATATTTTGATTCAATGATTCCTTACTCGATCCTCTGACTGGATCCTTCTATGATTATTGGAATCTTTTGAGGCAATGATTCCCGACTTGATGCTCCATTGACCTAAATATTTATGAAAACATAGAATGGAAAGGGTATTGACCATGGATGCATGATATTGACCTCAAATTTCCAATTTTAGTATCTATTTGTTAGAGGAAATCATCAAAATTTCAGGATTTATTGTGATCTTCAACTGGGCATAGCCTATATATGCACAATCTAAGGTGACCCCCAAATTGGTTGCAAAGAACAGGGAAGATAAATAAGCCATGTTTAAGCATGGATCTAAAGATATTAAAGAAACAATGCAAGCCCGACTAAATGCTAGGCACAAATTTGTAATTTATCCCAATTCTAAAGTTCTCCATTTATTTATTGCTTGGCATTATTAGTTGAGAATGTAACAATAATCCAATAGATGAGAGCATAGGCACCCTAACTTAAGAATCTAGTATGGATAAGTCCTCCACACATGAAATCCAAATAATGGCGAATCTAGTTATATCGGCTATTGCAATAAGATTGTTGTTGTCACTGCTCGGGATAGACCACTTTGGTGATAGATGTAACATGCGAAGGATGGGGCAAAGGAAAATAACAACAGATTAAATTTTGTCCTCCTTACAGGAACAAATCCTCTTACTCTCTACGGGTTCTAATTTGGAAAGTCTAGGACTCAGCCCGAGCCTCTGGTCAAGATTCTCCAATTCTAAATCAAACGAGACTTTGAGACCATGATAGTCTCACCTCTAAATCAGACACAGGCCCTTTTGGCCTATGTTGCAGGTTGGCATGACACAAGCGGTTTGGGGTAAAACTACTTTTGGGCCCACAATCGTCCTAAAGTATCCACGTGTCCTCCTGACAAATCCATGGTTTGAATTGTGGCCCTCCCTCGATATTTTAAACTTCATGCAACTCATGTCCCTCCAAGGCTATGGGATCGTCGATCTTGAGATCTTGGTGATACTATCTGAATCGACGGTTCAGATATGCGTCTTTCAAATCTACAGACTAGATTTGTCCCTCCTAGATCAATGACTGTCATCTCAAACCTTGCTTCTTTCGTAGTTCAAACTTCCGGAGCTGATGATGTGCGGACACCTGTCCTGCTCGATCAACTTTCTTGCTTCCACTTCGGGTGTTTAACCATTTAACCCAAATCAATGGTCCTCCAACCCTCTTCTGGATCGACGGTTGAGATCTCCTTCGGGTTTCGGACTTCTGAGATCTCCAATCTCAAACCTTTTTTTGAATGAATTTTATCCGAAGGCTACAATCCTCTGACGCGTGTCCTTCTAATCTGACGATCGAATTACTTCGGATATTCACCCAAAGCTCACAGATTTTCCCCACATGTCTTCTGAATCCAATGGCTATGAATTCAATTTGGTACTTTACCTGGAGTTCACGGATTCTAGCCACGTCTCCCTTAGATCTTTCGATCCAGGTTCACTTTGGGTCTTCAGGCCTTCGGGGTTTGGAAATCTCAGTTCTCAAACTAAAATCCCATACAATCTTCCTGGAGCTATTGATCTATTGACAAGTGTCCCCATGCCAATCGATGGCTCACGACTCTTCGACTCTTCGGGCTTCAGGTGTTTCAACACTTTGACCTTTGCCTTCCTCTGGATCTTCTGACCTATTAACACATGTCCTCCTAGATCCAATGGTCTAGATTTTCTCCGGCCCTTCAGCTTTCTATGCTTTGGGAATCTCAAGTTTGAAACTTGCCTCCTCTCGAACAGATTTCTCCGAAGTCGACGATCCATCGCCACGTGTCCCTCTTGACGATGGGCGATCCCAAACTACTTCGGGACTTCGGAACTTTGGTAAGTCCTCTTCTCCTGCGTTTGCAAGGTACTAAAATCAGTGTACCTTTCTTAGATCAGATGGTTGTCAAACCTCTGCGATGTTATCCAACGACCATTATCACTCCTCCTCCTAGGCTTCTGACTTACTCTAACTTAAAAGGTTTTCTAAGTTATCAAAGGATTTGACCTTTTATCCTCTTACAGGACCATCTCCTAGATTTTGTTTGCGCTCCTAAAAGCGTTATCTCTTCTAAGCTTGATCTCTTTGAAGGCTTTCGCTATCCCACGTGGTCCTTGCATTTCTGGGATCGATTCAAACTCAGATCAAAGGTCAATGACGATCAACGGTTCACAGGAATTGCAGGGTCCCAACATGCGGGTTCTTTACTAGGGATTTTGACCTCTGCAATCTGGAAAGTGCGCGCTTGATTCTAGTCTAACTGGGATCGTTGATCCTCCATCCCCTTGAGATCAACGGCAAGGGTGAATTGTGGGCCTTGAACTAGCGTGTTCGCTATTTTCACCTTCACGCTTCGCAATGATTCCCCACCCTCGATCTCCATTCATAGATCGATGATGCATATCAATTGAGGGGTTTAGCTTGACCTTCATACAACTTGACATCTCAGAGCCTCGAGCTCCAAAGTTCCTAGACCCAGGTCACATGGATCTTTATAAAACTCTAGGGCTATGATCCCGACTCTTAGTCAGGTTTTGGTTAAGGAAATAAGAGCAAGTTCAGGGTCTCCTAGACTACTGGTCTGAGGGGAACACCTTCCCAACTTGCAGAGCTTTAATATCTGAATCAAGGCAAGGTAACTTATGAGGTTACCAAATCGGTAAATATGCCCAGAGGTTTTCCTTGACTCTGGAATGACGATGTAAATTTCTAGGGAAAGCACCTTCGTGTGATTAAACTGGGGCGTATGGAAATCCAAGAAGAATTATAGGTTCTCAAGGAAACAAACAGATACTCATGACTTAATCATTTAACACAGAGAAGGAAACCTTTATAGACATGTAAATACTCGGATGCATCCATTATTTACAATTCAAAACATAAGGCAAGAAAACACTTATCAGAACCATAGAGTGTGATGCGACTGCTGAAAGGGGTGCTTGTTTCCACCCAACCATAGGCTCAGTCACTCCCAATGGATTTATCAATGTCCATCCCCGAGCTTAAGCCACGATGCTTTGAGATTCAATCTCTTACTTCCAGCTCAACAAAATTTAGGGACGAAGGTTACTCTCCTTCTCCCAATACAGAAAATAGATAAGCATGAAGGTTACTCTCCTTCTCCTGGTTTAATCTCTAATTTATGTTATCAGAACTCACCATTCCTCCTTTAGTCCTTCCTTGGACCCCAGATTTTCCTCTCTCGTCTCTGCCCTTTTTTCTTCACGGGTCTCCCTCTATGCACCACACTTCCTTTCTTGCCTCCCCCAGCAAGATTGTGCGTGTCTCGAATTTCCCAGTCCGTGGTCAGGTTCGGAGGCCTTACCGATGGAAAGTCTGCCCCATCCCTCATTAACTCTCGAGGAGGCCTTCCCACATACCAGCCTGACAAGAATTCATTCATGGTCATAGGGTTGTTCCAATCTAAGCAAATTAATTTCAGCATGGTACTGGATCGGTGGAGGTTAACACAACCATTCCTGGTCCCCTCCACCACCTTTCATAACATTTTGTGGTCTCTCTCTTAGCACATCCCCTCTTTCATAAATCATGCAACACGTAACCATTTTCTATTAAAAATAATCATAATTTAAATTTCATCGACCTTCTACACAAAGTCCATCAAATGAAACATTCACACTTTTAAGTTTTCCATAGTTCCTTAACCCATATAGTCATATTTACATACTGGGGGGAACAGGGTGTTACAATTCCCTCCCCCTTAAAGGAATGATCGTCTTTGGTGTTATATCTATCAACATGATATGTATATATATAAGTAAACAAAATCAGATATTCCTGTCTCATGGAATCTTCCATTTCCCACGTAGCCTCATTTGGGCCAAATTTTTTCCATTGTAGCTTGACTTGTGCAATGGTTTGGTTCCTGAGTGAGGTTTCCTTCTTGTATAATATGCATTGGGGTTCTGGCAGGAATTCTCCCTCTAGATCGAATTTTATCATAGACCAGTCAATTATATGATTAGCATCATGTACATATTTCTTCAGTAATGAAAAATGTAAAACATTATGTTCCCTTACTATGGGAGGAAGTGCTAGCCTATAGGCTACAAGCCCCACTCTATCTAATACTTAAAAGGGTTCACAATACCGAGGTGCTAACTTGGCGTAGGCTCCCATTCTCAAAGAACTGTTCCTGGGTCTAACTCTGAGATAGACATGGTCTCTAGTATTGAACTCTTTGGGAGTTCTCTTTCTGTCAACATAACTTTTGTGTCTATCCTAAGCAATCTTTAGATTTTGTCTTATCTGAACCACTTGTTTTTCCATTTCTTTGATCATGTCGGGTCCAATTGTAATTATGTCCACTGGATTACTCCAGCTGATTGGAATCTTGCACTGTCTACCATAGAGGACTTCAAAAGGGCTCATCTTCAAGGATTCTTGATAACTATTGTTGTAGGTAAACTCTACCAATAGTAAGTAGTCTTCCCACTTCTTAGGTTGATGCATTACATGCATCCTTAGCATGTCTTCTACTATTTGGTTCACTCTTTCTATTTTTCCATCAATTTGAGGGTGGTAGGCTATGCTAAACAACAATTTAGTCTCAAAACTAGCCATTAGGGATTTCCAAAATTTTGAAGTAAACTTGGTAGCTCGGTCAGATACAATTTCCTTGGGCATGCCATGTAGTCTAAATATTTCCTTCATGAAGATGTTGGCAATATCTATGGCCTTGCAAGTTGATTTGACAGGAATGAAATGAGCATATTTACTCAGTTTGTCCACCACGACCATGATGGCATCATTTTTCTTGGTCGACTTTGGTAATCCTGTGATGAAATCCATGGAGATGGTTTCCCATTTCCATTCTGGGATCGGTAGGGGATGTAATAATCATGTTGGATGCCAGTGCTTTTCCTTAACCTGTTGACATTCTAGGCACTTAGCTACATAGTTAGCTATGTCTTTCTTCAACCCACGCCAATAGAATTGTTTCCTAGTGGTCGTGATCTTCTGATATCCTAGGTGACCAATATACGGTCTCTTATGTAGTTCATTCATTATGAACCTCTTCAATTCGTCACATTTTGGAATATGCAATCTGTTTTTGTAAGTCAACAACCCTTCCTCGAGCATCTGGTAGCCTTCATACTTTATCCCTGTAGGCTTTTGTCTTAGGTATGAGGTCACTATCTTGAACAATGCATCTGTCTCTTGTGCATTTCTGACTCTTTCCCTGACGTATGTTTTACATGTGCTTACTACTGCTAGATGAATCATTTTTATACTCTTGCTAAGGGCATCGACCACCCTATTTTCCTTTCCTTTTATGTGTTTTATTTCGAAATCAAATTCACTTAGGAGAGCCATCCACCTAGCTTTCCTGGAATTGAGTTTTGGTTGATCAAACATGTGTCTCAATCCACAATGATATGTCATAAGCACAAATATTCTACCCAGGAGGTAGTGCCTCCACATTTTTAAAGCATGTACTATGGGAGACAATTCTAGGTCATGGGTCAGATAACTGATCTCATGCTCATTTAATTTCATGGAAATTACACATCCCTCTTTCATAAGGACTCCTCCGAGTCCTTCCTTGCAAGCATATGTACACACAAGGAAATCATGATCCGGGCTTGCAATATTTAGCACGGGCACATCGGTTAGGAGGTATTTCAGTTCTTGAAATATTTCTTCACATTTCGATGTCCAAATTAATTTAATCCCCTTTTATGAAGGGTAGTGATTAGACAACCAATCTTGGAAAACCCTTTTATGAACCTTCTATAGTATCCCTCTAAGCCCATGAAGGATCTAATATCATACACATCGTTCGGGGCAGGCCATTCCATAATAGATCTGAACTTTTCAGGGTCTACTGCCACACCTTCCTTAGAAATTACATGGCCTAGGTAATGGACTTACTTCTAAAAGAAGTCTCACTTGCTAAACTTAATGTAGAGCTGATGCTCTCTTAGTACTTGAAGTTTGAGTCTAATATGTTCTTCGTGCCCCTCCCTATTCTTGGAGTAGATTATGATATAATCAATTAAAACCAGTACAAATTTGTCCATAAACTTGTTGAATACATTATTCATCAAGAACATAAAAGTGGCAGGGACATTGGTTAACCCAAACGACACCACCACGAATTCATAGTGACCATACGTTATCCTGAAGTCTATTTTGTGGATGTCTTCATCCTTAATACAGACTTGATGGTAGCTAGACCTTAGGTCGACCTTCGAGAATATAGATGCACCTCCCAATTGGAAGAACATGTCATCGATTCTTGGTAAGGGGTACTTGTTATTTATGGTTGCCTTATTGAGTTGTTTGTAATCTATTCACATTCAGAGTGTGCCATATTTCTTTTTCAAAAAAAGGATGGGCACTCCCCATGGAGATACACTGGGTCGGATGTAGCCTTTGTCCACCATCTCCTTTCACTATAGCTTGAGCTCAACCATCTCAGGCGTGGTCGTTCTATATGGTGTTCTAGATGCTGGTACTGCTCCCGGTGTAAGTTCTATCGAGAAGTCAATATCCCTTCTCATAGGTAGACCTGGTACTTCTTCTGGGAATATGTCCTTGTATTCTCTAAATATGGGTTGGTCCTCTAGGTTTGGTTTTTCATCCTCAACAGGTTCCAATACCTGTATGGCATATAAGCAACACCCCTTTCTGCAATACTTTTTCATTTGAAGGGTTGATATTTGCCTCACTGAGACATGCTTCTTAATCCCTTGGAGGGTCGTCTTTCCTCCTTCTTCATTTACACATTCTAAAGTTTTATGATAACATTCAAATTTAGTTTTGTAAGTAGCCAACCAATCCATACCAATCAATAAGTCACAAGATCTCAGGGGAAGTACGTTAAGGGTCTCTTGGGTGGGAAATCTGTCAGGCTGCTAAATTGAAGATTTGAATGACCTGAAACACTAAATTGTCAAACCAGGGTTGGTAAACTTTGAGCTGCTACACTGTATGTGTGGGTAAGGCTCTAATCTCTATCTGAATGCTATCCTTAGAACAAAACACAAATTCACTCTGAGAGCTTGAGTCCTAATGATTATCCTGAAACTTAGCATTTCCTATTTAAGTCATTAACAAAAAACAGTCCTATGATTAAATGTTAGTGCTTCTATTTCCATTCAGAAGTGTGATTTCACAAGATTATTCCACGACTACTTTTAATCATCTATCATCACCATTTCAATTCAAGCCATGACAAAAAGAGTATTTCCTAAAATTATTTTAATCTAAATATTGAAAACAAATCTAATTCTGTCTACAGGAAAGATAAAGAACTACTCTACTTACCCTACTGGTACCGGAAGCTTCCTCTAATTTAACTGCAATCTAACTATCCTAACTAAGCAGGGTAACTAACTATTTGACAAAGAAAAGTTCATTCCAATTCTAAGTGATATTTGAATTGAAAACCATAGACTAATCAAACATAGTTCAAGTTCCAAACCCTACAGGAATCAATCATGCGTTCAATACTCATCAACGTACAAGATAACAGTATGCTGGAACGATTCGGTTGAAGAATAAATAAACACGATTTTGAACGAGTTAATTCTGAAACTTTAAGCTATCATGTAAGCAAACACTAACACACTAAAATAACTAAATCTATGACAGAGTAAAGCAGCGACTTGCACCTGTTTGGCGGGCCCAACCAAACGGAACAAATGCTATAAGGGATAACCAGAACCAACTATATCATTCTATGCAATCACTGTGTATACTTCACGTTCCATTAACAGAGAAATAGCTCAAATCGTATAACAGTCGAGCAACATGACGCAACCACAGTTTATATTCAGAGATGTATGTTCATAACATAACATAGTCCAACCGTCTATTAGGAGTGACCTCCTGGTTATATATAAATCCTCCTCATAACAGTCTAAAGCAAAATACATAAAGAAAAACGGATCCCCGATCCGAAAATAGCTTGGAATCGATTTTAAAATGGTCTTCACATCTTCGTGACACGTAGTGTCACGAAGTGTGAACGATGAAGAATTAACAACTCAGTTTTCATTATGCCTTCAATCATCCTGTGAGCGGTAACTCCATCTGTCATGTGAATCTCTCTGTCTCCCATTATGACCATAACGAACGGATCTTGAGCGGCTTCATTGGTATCTCCACGGGGTACGAGTCGGTACCTGGTACTGGCAATCCTGTTCCAAAAATAGAAGTGGTACCTAACCCAAGCGACATTAGTTCCAATATCAATTTAAAGCATCAAAATGCATAAAAATAGCTTGAAACATAAAGGTACCTTAAGTAGCCCCATTCAATGGTAGGGAGATGTCAATTATGTCAAAACAAGGCCAAAAGGGGTGGTACTGGGTATAGAAATGGAGGTCTTTGTGATATAGTATAGGCAAAAACATGATCAAAACTGGAGACCAACAAGCCCCCAAACTGAAGTCTTTGCCTGTCCTCAGGCAACAAAAAGTCAAAGACTGGTAGCAATCAGAGGGTTGCAGCGGCTGCAACCAGCATTTGTAGCCTCTCCTGCTTCTTCAGATTCCAGATGTCTTTCTTGAGGACTCTGTTGATTATAACATGCTTTCTGGCAATCCTCTGAAGTTTCCTATTCCTTTTGAAAATATCCTTATTCGTCTGCTTTATCCTTTCAATTTTGGACAAGAGGTGAGTCACCTTGAGTTTCATGAGCTCATTCTCAGTTTTAATATGTCTATTCAATACAATGTACTCATGCAACTTCTCCTTCAATATGTTATTCTTGCATTCTAGTTTTGCCACCATTGGTTTTAAGGATCGACTGGAGGAAATCTCGCAGTGAGTTTCAAATGTTTGCTCTTGTTCTAGCTCTGCTTGAGGGCTAGACGCATGAGTAAACTCGTCTGGGCTTTGAGCCGGGGTGTGAACTCTATCGGAATCATGATTTGGACTGAGTTTAGAAGTGAACTCATCTGGGCTGCGTTCATAAGTGTCAACTGTATCAAAATTATGATCTGGACTGAGTTCAAGGGTGAACTCATGTGGGCTTCGTTCAAAGGTGTCAATTGGACTAGGTCCAGGAGTGGACTCTCTTTGCATCTGAACAGGGGTACCGGTTGGTACTTGAATTGACTCATCCTGCACAATTCCTTTGGGCATAGTAGCCTGCCGATTTGTTTTACGATTTTTTTGGATGAGTTAGGACAGAGTCCAGGTCATTTCGGAGGGCTCTGGAGCCTCCTCGTGACCATCCATACTTTCCAATCTCTTTTGTGGAGGGTAACTGGGCACCGAGTTGTCCATTCCTGATAATATGCTTTTACATTTTCTTTTTGGATTCCTCCGAGGCTTGTTAGTCGATTTTGCTAGTTTCTCCACGTCAATTATGTTCTCAGCAGCTAGGGGAGAACTCAAGATTTCAATGTTTTCCCCTGTAGGTGTGGCGTCCTTCCCATTTTCAGTATTGTTTTCTACTTTGTCATCAATTGGGGGTTCTAGATCAGGGTCTCCAACATAGTCTTTAGTCAGGGTTTTGACCTTCTTTTTCTTGGAGTTCAACTTTTTTTGCGAGGGAACGGCCTTCACACTCTTATCTTTGGACTGGGCACAGGCGAGGGTTTTTACAGTGAATAGATCCCAGGATTATTGCGTCTTCGACAGGGCAGATGTAATCAATATTTTAACTAGACCAAAGTGAAATAAACTCCCTCGAAACTCATTAACTTTTTGGACCTGTTCGGCCATCCTTTTTAAAACTTTTAACAAAAAGAAAGGTATGTTTAACAGAGTACCTGTGAAGTGTAACAGAAGTCAAGCATGGCAGGGGAATATGATGGTATATTGACCCTGACACGTAAGGTAACGCTGGAGGATGGCCAACAATTGAGCCCACTATGGTTCCAGCCAAGACCGCGATGTTCCCTCGGACCATTGTGTTCTCCGGTACTGAGGTTTCAACAACTGTGTACAGAGCGTTTTATCAACCGGCTACCCCTTTGTCCATATTTGGCCTGTGGTGGGAAATTGAATTGCCTCTGAAATGAACTTCTCCATGACCTCAAATTCGAGCTCGCCCACTTTGGCGGATCCACCCTCAAAATGCAGAGAAAACTGGAGCGTGATTGCATCGTTATATCCATCAAACTTCTTCAAAAATGACTCCCACCCCGCTTGCTTAAAAATATCTCTGGTTTCCTCATATTCCGGAAGGGCTTCCAAGTCGGTGTATGTTTCTGGTTCGTGGCGATTCGCTACCATGGCTCTACTTGGTATCACAGGGGAAGTCTATCGGTGGCAGCGAAGGTTGGATGAGTGCGATGAAGGGAGAGAATGTGATGGAGAATGGAATCGGGAAGAAAATCATATGAAAATATTTGAATTGTCATGGAGATAGATAGGGTGTCGGAACATGATGAAAGTCGTACGAGGGTGTAGAGTTATCATATCCAAGTCAAATCGAACTCAGTTTCGGTAATGTGGTGTGTTTTTATGACATGAAATGTCATGGTAGGTTATTTTGTTAGGTACAGGTCTTGGAAATGATGGAACGTTATGGAGTAATCAAGGCACCCTTAGTTCAAACTTATTAGTATGCAATTTAATACAATAAATCAATACTAACTAAACACACCTGAGTTACATTACCTCTCCCCATCGGTATGCAAGTCTTGATGTGGAATTGTATTTTGAAGTTAAGTCTGTATTTGAAGGGCGCGAAAATTGTAGCTGCTCTGATATTTCTGATGAAATCTGTGCTGGTACTGACTGGTACTAATGGAACACTCAGGAATCTGCAGAAGAATTTGAACAAATAATACCGTTCTGAGAAAAACTTCCTGTGTATAACAACAGATTATCTGAGGAGGACCCCTGAACCTGGCTTTTGTTCTGGCCTGCAAATGATCAACTGAAATCATGTCTTCAACAGCTTCAAAGCTTCACCCATGGTACAAGTCTGATTTGTGTGAATAGATGTTCTGGAGTCGAACACAAACAGAAATCATCGGATTACCAGCCATTAATGAATGTTGTTAACCGATGCGAGATGACCCACCTGTGATGTCAATGGGCCTCAAGGTACCTACAGCACATCCTAGAAGGTACGAATAGAGGTGTTAGCGTTGATTCACCTGTAGGATCTATCAACCAAGAGACATTGGTGTATTCCCATGGCTGTTAGCAAAGACATCTGCCATTAAGGCATGCAGATTCCAGGGTGCTAAATAGTCTCTAACCTCTACTCCAGATAAGGTGCTGATGTTGATGGAGTGAGATTTGTTGAAAGGTGGATCTTTGACGTAATCCACATCATTCAACACGAGTGTAGATAGGAATTTTGTAGACATAATTTTTTTGTGCAGTAATCACCTGCTTGTGGATTTTATGAGCCCAAGCTAGTTCATGCTCATTGCTTCCTCATATTTGGAGAGTCTGAGGAAATGCCAAAAGAAGACTCACAGGGGGTTTCTTTCCCATAGTAATTCACCAGGTCTGGTAAAGAATAATCCTTCCTGATAAATGTCCCGTTCATATTTTAATGAGCAAACGAAGGGAGCAAACAAGCTCGAATTTATTTGTTTCAAAACAAGTTAGTCACATTGATAAGAAAATCTCATGAAATAAAACAGTCTTACCTTCTTACCTATTGTGAGTTCAGTTCTGCACTTTTTCTGAGAAGCCTGTAAAACTGAAAACAAAACATCAACACATCCAAGAGAAAGAAGAAAATAAATGTTTTTTTTCCTTTTTATATTATTTGATTTTTATTTTTTTCTGCTAAATTTTTATTATTTACAGAGTTTTTAAAACAGTATGAATGATCAAAGATCAGCAGGAGGAGAAGACTCTTCCCCTACTATCTTTAGTTCTGTCTTCTTGGCCACTTCCTGCAAGAAGTCATCTTTTGACAAAGGCTTGTTGTACACTTTCAATCGATGTCCATTCACTACAAAGGAGTTCTGAGAATAATCTATGGTTTTAATCATGACAGAACCATTATCAAAAATAGTTTCTACTTCATAAGGTCCCAACCATCTCATTGTAAGTTTCCCTTTGAAAGTTTTGTATTTGGAATCGAAAAGTAATGCCCAATCCCCTGGTTGAAAATGATTTTTCTTGATATACTTGTCATGCCATTTGTTGCGTTGGCTTTGAACAAGGATAGTCCTTTGAAGAGCATCCTGCCTCATCTCTCCCAATTCATTAAGTTGCATGACTCTCTGTTTCTGTGCTTCACTCAAATCCAACCCCAGTTCTGCTGCTAGGCGGAATGTATGGATCTGGAATTCTATGGGTAG
>ML797023.1:525181-556232 GCA_009831015.1 Picea engelmannii
TGTATGGTGTTTCCTGGTTCTAGGTTTTGTTCTACGGTTTCCTCAGCCAGAATTTCAGTCTCAGTTTCTATCGCTTTTTGGGTGGAGGTTTCTTATTCTTTTTGTGGTTTTATATTTCTCCTAAATCTACCTCTAGGATCTCTGTTTCTCATGAAGTCATGCTAAAATGAAATAAAAGAAACTAAGATTGAGTTTCAGAGTACCTGTGATAACTGATATGTCGGTTTTCACCCCTTGTTTCCACAGCTCCTCTTACTATCAACCTGCTAAATATCACACCAAACTTAAGTGCATTCTAAAACTAATCAAGAAAATTATCTTATTACCTTTTAAACAGCTCCCCGACAATGGCGCCAAAAATGTCAGGCTGCTAAATTGAAGATTTGAATGACCTGAAACACTAAATTGTCAAACTAGGGTTGGTAAACTTTGAGCTGCTACATTGTATGTGCGGGTAAGGCTCTAATCGCTATCTGAATGCTATCCTTAGAAGAAAACACAATCTCACTCTAAGAACTTGAATCCTAATGATTATCCTGAAACTTAGTATTTCCTATTTAAGTCATTAACAGAAAACAGTCCTATGCTTAAATGTTGGTGCTTCTATTTCCATTCAGAAGTGTGATTTCACAAGATTATTCCACCACTACTTTTAATCATCTATCATCACCATTTCGATTCAAGCCATGACAAAAAGAGTATTTCCTAAAATTATTTTAATCTAAATATTGAAAACAAATCTAATTTTGTCTACCAGAAAGATAAAGAACTACTCTACTTACCCTACTGGTACCAGAAGCTTCCTCTAATTTAACTGCAATCTAACTATACTAACTAAGCAGGGTAACTAACTATCTGACAAATCAAAGTTCATTCCAATTCTAAGTGATATTCAAATTGAAAACCAGAGACTAATCAAACATAGTTCAAGTTCCAAACCCTACAGGCATCAGTCATGCATTCAATACTCATCAACGTACAAGATAACAGTATGCTGGAATGATTTGGTTGAAGAATAAATAAACACGATTTTGAACGAGTTAATTCTGAAACATTAAGCTATCATGTAAGCAAACACTAACACACTGAAATAACTAAATCTATGACAGAGTAAAGCAGCGACTTGCACCTGTTTGGCGGGCCCAACCAAACGACACAAACGCTGTAAGGGATAACCGGAACCAACTATATCATTCTATGCAATCACTGTGTATACTTCACGTTCCATTAATAGAGAAATAGCTCAAATCGTATAACAGTCGAGTAACATGACGCAACAATAGTTTATATTCAGAGATGTGTGTTCATAACATAACATAGTCCAACCGTCTATTAGGAGTGACCTCCTGGTTATATATAAATCCTCCTCATAACAGTCTAA
The DNA here is from genome assembly GCA_009831015.1 of Picea engelmannii. NCBI lineage: Eukaryota > Viridiplantae > Streptophyta > Pinopsida > Pinales > Pinaceae > Picea > Picea engelmannii. The sequence goes on from ML797023.1 coordinate 526,563, forward strand.
AGAAAAATACATAAAGACAAATGGATCCCCAATCCGAAAATAGCTTGGAATCGATTTTAAAATGGTCTTCACATCTTCGTGACACGTAGTGTCACGAAGTGTGAACGATGAATAATTAACGGCTCAATTTTCATTATGCCTTCAATCATCCTGTGAGCGGTAACTCCATCTGTCATGTGAATCTCTCTGTCTCCCATTCTGACCATAACGCACGGATCTTGAGCAGCTTCATTGGTATCTCCACGGGGTACGAGTCGGTACCTAGTACTGGCAATCATGTTCCAAAAATAGAAGTGGTACCTAACCCAAGCGACATTAGTTCCAATATCAATTTAAAGCATCAAAATGCATAAAAATAGCTTGAAACGTAAAGGTACCTTAAGTAGCCCCATTGAATGGTAGGGAGATGTCAATTATGTCAAAACAAGGCCAAAAGGGGTGGTACTGAGTATAGAAATGGAGGTCTTTGTGATATAGTATAGGCAAAAACATGATGAAAACTGGAGACCAACAAAATCCACCCATGATGAATCGATAGGCTGGTATGACCTCTTCCACTTTTCTTTTGGTCCCAATGGCTAATTGCGCCAACCACGGTTTAACATGTCTAATTGGTTGTAGTTTAAACTTATCAACAGTCTGAGGGGCCACATAACTCATATTAGAACCTGGGTCAATTAAAATAGAAACTAGATGGTTGGCGATCATACCTTCTAGCTCCACTATTGAAGCTTGGTGGTCGTCTTGATTATTGTCGAAGGCTACATAGATTCACGGCATGCTCCTAGCCACATCATTGATGGTGGTAGTTTCTTGGATATTGTATACCCTCTTACTGTTCTGTTGTCTGTGTGGGAAATCCCTCCATTTATGATCCTCTCCACAACCCCAGCCTTTTAAGGGTTCCTTCTTTAGGTTATCAGTCTTTCCTGGGGTTGTATTAAAAGGTTTATTTCCACTTTGAGAGGGGAAATTTTGTTGATATACACTTCTAGTAGGAAGGCTCCTTCTAGAATATTTTCCATATTTCTTGAATATTGAGGATTTAAACCCTTTCTTCTAGAATCCCAAACTACTCCTAATATTCTAGTCCTCACGAGGTCTTGTCTTACTCCCAAACTATTCATAACAATAACTTGCCTTCCAGATAGTTTCTTCTAAGGTATTTGGTTCGTCAAATGCAATGTTATCCCGGTAGGTCTGAGGTAACCCACTAATGAACCACTGCATTTTTACTTTTTCATCTTTTATGTAGGGTACATACCTCAGTAGTTCAAGGAATTTATTGACAAATTCGTATATGGTGAGCTGCCCCAACGTGAGGTCATAGAATTCCTTAGTCTTCCCATCCATGTATTTCTCTGATAGATACTGCTTACTGAAGTATTTCTTGAACTGTTTCCATGAAAAGTCCTTCTCATGGACTACTTTCACATTCCTGAGGTCTTCCCACCAAATGGAAGCCTTCCCATTAATGTTGCAGATGGCTATTCAAGCCTTCAAGTTTTTAGAGTAGTCATGGACTCTGAAGTATTACTTTAAATCAAGCAGCCACACTTCAACATCTTCTCCCTTCTTAATCTCTCCATCAAAAGAGGGTGGTTTGTCTTTCTTGAATTCTTCAGGATCGTGATTTTTGGAACACTTTCGGTTCTTTCCTTTTCTTCAAGAATGTGAGTTGGCTATGCTACTAGAATATCCTTCGGAGTTACCAGCTTCCTTTCTAGAGGATTCCACCAATGAGTGTCCCTTGCCTCCAGGGTAGGCCTTCTTCGAGGTACTTTTCCCAATGTGTTCACTTACAGAGTCATGTTTTCAGATCTCAGGTGGACTTTGACTTCTCTTATTATGTTGTCGATCCACATGACCGGTTGCAGGTTCATGTTGTAGTTGCGTATATATGTCAGATAAGCTTTGCAACAAGACCGTGTTAATTTCTGTCTATTTTTCTTGCTCCTTTATCAATCTCTCATTGCCAGCCTTGCAACTCTGTAATTCGGCCTTGAGGCTCCTTATAGTTTCATCCAGATATAGAGGGGTTTCCACTGCCCTCCTTTCATCATATTCTTCGTCTCTATTGTGGGAGCCATCCCCCACTTCATGCACACATCACCATCCTTTAGTCTTGGAGTTTTCTCGTGATTTATTGACTGCTCAAGTGTTGAGAAAAATACTTATTGTTAGCTAATAGTTTATTAGTTCATGAACAATACACAGTTAAATATCTTAAATGCATACACACAGTAGAAAGTTTCATCCTTTTCTTTAATAACATTTTAAATCAGACTTTTTAAGAAAGAGGTAAGGTAGAGCATCATTCTTTTAAAAGTATTCCAAATAGAGTTTTTAAGCGACTCATCTGTGAGCCCAAGCAGGCCAAGTGTTGTAACCATGATCTGATACCAATTTGTAACACACCCATGATGAGATAAAGGAAAATAACAACAGATTAAATTTCGTCCTCCTTACAGGAACAAATCCTCTTACTCTCTACGAGTTCTAGTTTTTAAAGTCTAGGACTCATCCCGAGCCTCCAGTCAAGATTCTCCGATTCTAAATCAAACGAGACTTTGAGACCGTGATAGTCTCACCTCTAAATTAGACGCAGGTCCTTTTGGCCTCTGTTGCAGGTCTTCCTCGTGACGTTCTCCTTCGCGCTTCAGTGAAGGCTCGGAGTTGGCGTTAGCCCCTTTTCTCTTGGCCTCTCCTCAGATGTGACCTTGGCGATGACCATGCGATTGTGAGCGTGGCCACAAGATGTTTGGGGTCAAACTACTTTTGGTCCCACATTCCTCCTGAAGTTTCCATGTGTCCTCCTAATGAAATGATTCTGTGAATTGCAGCCTACCCTCGATATTTCAAACTTCATGCAACTCTTGTCCCTGAATGGCAACATGACCATCAATATCGTGATCTTGATGATATTGTCTGAATCAACAGTTCATATATGCACCTCTCAAATCTATAAACCAGATCTGTCCCTCCTAGATCAATGACTGTGATCTCTTCGTAATTATGGACATAGAGGTTTTGAAATATCAAACCTTTCTTCTTCCGTACTTCAAACTTTCAGAGTTCACGATCTATGGACACTTGTCCTGCTTGATAAATGGTCTTTATTCCACTTTGGGTGTTTGACCATTTAACCCAAATGAGCGGTCCTCCAACCCTCTTCTCTATCGACGGTCGAGATCTCCTTCAAGTTTCGGACTTCTGAGATCTCAAATATCATACCTTTTTCTCAATGGATTTTATCCGAAGGCTACAATCCTATGACGCGTGTCCTCCTAATCTGACGATTGAGGATTACTTCGGGTCTTCACCCGGAGCTCACACATTTGCACCATGTGTCCTCCAAATTCAACGACTATGAATTCACTTTAGGACTTTACCTGGAGTTCATAGATTCACGCCACGTCTCACTTAGATCTTTCGGTCCAGATTCACTATGGGTCTTCGGGCCTTCAGGGTTCAGAGATATCATTTCTCAAACTAAAACCCCATGAAAATCTTCTCAGAGCTCTTGATCTAATAACAAGTGTCCCCATGCTAATTGATGGCTCATGACTCTTCGACTCTTTGGGCTTCGGGTGTTTCAACACTTTGACCTTCGCCTTCCTCTGGATCTTCTGACCTATCGACACGTTTCCTCCTCAATCCAATGGTCCATATTTTCTTCGACCCTTTGGCTTTCTATGCTTCAGGAATCTCAAGTTTCAAAATTGCCGCCTCTCGAATAGATTTCTCTGGAGTGCACGATCCATCGCCACGTGTCTCTCTTGACGATGGACGGTCCCAAACTACTTCGAGACTTTAGAAATTTGGTAAGTCCTCTTCTCATGCATGTGAAAGGTACTAAGGTTCATGTACCTTGTTTAGATCAGACAACTGTCAAACCTCTGCGATGTGATCCAACAACCACTATCGCTCCTCCTCCTAGCCTTCTGACTTACTCCAACTTAGAAAGTTTTCTAAGTGCTCAAAGGATTCAACGTTTGCTCCTCCTACGGGCTCATCTCCTGGATTCCATCTATGCTTCTGAAAGAAATATCTCTTATGAGCTTGATCTCTTTGAAGGTTCTTTCCATCCCACATGGTCCTTGCGTTTCAAGGATCTCTTCAAACTCATATTGAAGGTCAATGACGATCGATAGTTCACAGGAATTGCAGGATCCCAACATGCGGGTTCTTTACCAGGGAGTTCGACCTTCACAATCTGGAAAGTGCTCTCTTGATTCTAGTCTAACCAAGATCGTTTATCCTCCAACCCATTGAGATCAACGACAAGGGTTAATTGTGGGCCATGAACTAGCACGTCCGCTATTTTCACCTTCACACTCCACAGTGATTCCCAACCCTCAATATTCATTCATAGATCGACGATGCATATAAATTATGGGGTTTAACTTGACCTTCGTACAACTTTACATCTCGGAGCCTCAAGCTCCAAAGTTCCTAGACCTAGGTCATGTGGATCTTCATAAAACTTTGGGGCTATGATCCCCACTCTTAGTTGGGTTTTGGTTAAGGAAATAAGCACAAGTTCAAAGTCTTCTAGACTATTGGTCTTCAGGGAACACCTTCCCGACTCGTAGATCTTTAAGCTCTGAATCAAGGCAAGGTAACTTGTGAGGTTACCAAATCAGTAAATATGCCTAGAGGCTTCCTTTGACTCTGAAACAGTGATGTAAATTCCCGAGAAAAGTGCCTTCGAGTGATTAAACTGGGGCGTATTGAAATCCAAGCAAAATTATAGTTTCTCAAGGAAACAAACACATACTCATAACTTAATCATTTAATAATGAGAAGGAAGCCTTTATAGACATGTAAATACTCACATGCATCCATTATTTACAATTCAAAACATAAGGCAATAAAACACTTATTAGAACCATAGAGTGTGATGCAACTACTGAAAGGGTTGCTCATTTCCACCCAACCATAGGCTAAGTCACTCCTAATGGATTTATCACTTGCCACCCCTTAGCTTAAACCAGGATGCTTTGAGATTAAATCTCTTAATTGCAACTCAACGAAAGTTTTGGACAAAGGTTACTCTCCTTCTCCCAATACAGAAAATAGATAAGGACGAAGGTTACTCTCCTTCTCTATCTTAGATTGGAAGACAATAGATTGGATCATTTTTTTGTTTAATTGCATTCAAAAGGAATAAACTGAATTGTTCCATCTCTGATATGATTTTGTATTGAGGCTCTTAATCCTGATTACTTGAAAATACTCTTCCTATCACTCTGTTATACTAATAATAACATATTGGGAAGATTTTTCAGGGTGGTATTCCAAATTTTAAAGATGCAAAGACATCATATTCATTTTTCTAAAAGACGTGAATGGTTGGAAAGGAAAGTTGGGTTGGTTTCCTTGGGCTCTGTCTCAACCTGAACATAAGTGCCTTTCAAAAGAAGAAGCATAAGGCCATTAATATTTATGAAAACAGAGGATGGAAAGGATCGTCCTGCGTCAAATTCAATAGACTATGTATAATTCTCAATACTAACATACTTCAAAGTTAACACCCAAAAACTTGTTAAGTTAGACCTAGTCACCTGTTGCTACATACTCAGGAGAAACATAACCATGAGTTCCCATGATCCTTCTACAGACGTGTGTTTTATCACCAGTTGGTCCATCCATAACAGAGTGTGTGTTTATGGTAATAAATTGAGTTCTTTAGAATATTATCATTTCTAACTGTAAGAGAAGGCTTAAAATGAAAATCTTCTAAATGGTGTTCCATTTTTCCCAATATGTTTGCACATTGTTTGTAGACATTGATACAAAATGTTAAAGAAATGGAAGACAATCATGGACCTCCCGGTGGAAGACCCAAAAGACAAAATCATATTTTCTAATGAAGATTTGGTCTGGTTTGAAGTATGTGGGAAAAAAATGATCATTGATCGAGTTGCGAGAATCTCTTTACTTCGATTTCTTGAATTTATTAGAGGAGAAAAAAATAATCCAATATCTCTGTGCACTTTCATTCGTTGACAAAACAAACCCCCAAGATCAAGGGCTAGTGTTGCCAAGATATATGAGTTGTAAGTATTTTAAAATTTTATTGATTAGTTGTTGGTAACAATAGAACTTTATTATTTCTCATATGTATTAAATTTTCACAATTTCTTTTGTAGTTATGCTTGCTCATACGGCCCACAGGGCAATAGAGGAAAAAATACAACACAATCATTTGTGCAAAAGAGGGGTTGTCAGTGTCATTTTATAGTAAAGGTTACGGTTCAAAGCCCTAATATAGAAATTTTAAATTTTGATATATAACATGTCTAAGCATGAATATTAGAATGGATGGACCTGTCATGGCGAACATGACACTTCAGGTGAGTTGAGTTCCAAGCATAAGCCAAGGCTTTCAAGGGACATGGCTTCATACGTGGAAAGTGCCTATTGACACAGTGTGTAAAATGCACATAAAGAAATATGTTGGCATGGATGCGGTAGATCGAGATAGGGAAATTTTCTTGTGAATAAAAGATGTTGCAAATATCTACAATCGTTAATTACGAGAAACTACCAATTGAACAAAAAGGATGAAAAGAGAGTGAACCTTTGGTATGAAAAACACAAGGATGGTTTTTTCTTTTACCAAAAGTCTAGTGGTGGATATGTCCCTTTCATAGATGCAGTCCAAAAAAAATGGATGTTGGAAACCATGGTCAGGCTATCGCATAATATCATAATAGCCATGGATTCAACATTCAATAAAAATAAATATTGGGTGAGTGTGTTTTCAATGATTGATGTAGTATAATCATTTGAGTTGGCTAGTTCAATTTTATTGGTGACCTAAATTGGACTACATATGTTTTTTAAATATAGCAGTATCAGTTGTACACATATGGCTTTCGATGAACAACAAAGTGGGGTGCCAGTAGCATGGGTGGTGGAATCACAAAACACATCAAAACATATTTCACTATGGTTGGAACACCTCATGCATAGGTGTTACCAATCATGTCCCAATTGGAAAGTGAGTGCCTTCATGGTTGATGATGAATTGGCTAAAATTGTCGCTTTGAGGTAACTTCAAATTTGTTATTTTACATTGTAATTGATATTTGCAAGAAAATTGTCTCACCTAAAATAAATTGAAAGTGGCAGGAGTATCACAATGACTGAAGTGATCTTGTGTTTTTGGCATGTATGGAGGGCATGGCTAAAAATTGTGAATCGTTTCGCTAGTAGTCCAGAAAATGAGAAAGAGATGTTCAATGAGCTAGGTTGTATCATGAAGAATTGTTCCAAAGATGAAGTAGGCAATGAAATCAATCATTTTTTCATCAAATTCGCCAATGAAGAGAAATTTTTGGACTATTTTCAAAAGAATTGGGTTACTAGTGATAATATTAGTAAGTCTATATACTCGTTCTTGTGTTTCCATCTTTGTGTTTCATAAACATCAGATATCTCCACTAACTTGGTTTTTTATATTTAGGGATGTGGGTCAAAGGCTGTCGATATTTTCCCTGTGCAAATCAGGGGAAAAACAATGTTGTTGAGTCATACCATAGTTACTTGAATACAAACTTTCTCTCTAATCGAAGAAACAAATGTGCTTGTAGGATGGATTGGTTGTTTTATATCCTCTTTACAAATGTTGAACCTTGTTATCGGTTGAAGGAAATTTTGAAAACAGAAGGGTATTTCAACAACTAAAAGAAAGAGAAGCAACTTGAATCATCAATAGAAAAGGCTAGAAGAATTCCAGAAAGTGATTTCAAACCTCATGAGAGTAGATCTCATGTTTACTGGGTTAGAATTCAAACCAAGCCAAATAAGAAATATCTTGTCACTCAGTATCGTACCAATTTTGTAGCTTGAGATTTCCCATGGTCTATTCACGACAACATTTGTAAGCATGTCATAAATTTGGATTGGTTGTATTCTTCTTTAGGGGATTCAAACCCTTTATTGTACCAACATGCAACACTCAATTCATTCAATGCACCTCCTGATATAAGTATAGAGGTGTCAAGCCTTGATCTATATTTTAACACAACTATTATGGCTAGAGAAAATGTTGATCAAGATGACAAGGGACTTTAGTTGGCTAGAGAGGAGTTGTTTGGATACTTAGAGTTTCTTCGAAACAATCCTCCTCCCACTTTGAGCAAGACCCAAGAATTGATTGGTTTGGTGAAACTAATTTTGGATGATGCCAAAAATCTTGACATCATGGATTATGATTTCACTCTTGGGTTGGGCACTTTGGAGACATCTTTGAAGAGGAATAAGAGCGTCCTTATCCCTAAAAAGAAAAACAAAAGAAGCAACAAAAGTGGCAAATTGGAAACTAATTCTACATCTGAAAATGAACCATTTCATTTTCCACACCTCAACAAGTGGGATCATCCTCGTGCCAACAATGCATCCTCTATTGTCCCAGGTGAGTTTTGTAGAGTGGTGAGATCAATATGTTAAGATTAGTATATATAAACATCACTATTTTTTTAATGGAGCAATAGGTGGATGTTTGCAGGGGTGCAAGAATTAACTATTGTGGCTTTAATCCAAGGACATAGAAGGATGTAGTTTCATTTCAGTTTTCCTACCATTACAAGTACATTTGATGGGGCTCTCAAATGATGTAATCTATATTTCAAGTCTGTATTATTTCACCCTTTATATGTCAGTAAGGAAACTAATGAATATTTCATTGTTATATTACAGATATAGGAGCTTCTTCTGGTGATCTTCCTCCCTTGGATCATGCTCCTCTAGATGACAACTCTCCAATTGGTGATTTTCTAGGTTTGATATGTGCTACAATTTCAACTCTTTTACATATCAATTGTTAATGTATTATTATTTTGTTGACTACGTATATATTAGGTATCTATATGATGGTGGAATAATCATCATATTCTTCCATACAAATCCTCCCATGAGGGTAGAATCAGTTGTGAGGAATGACTTAATTTAATATCATGACATAGCTCATTGGTCTTCTGAGTGGTAGATGCTTCATGTTTTGCAAAGAATTTCTCAGCCGAGAGTCAATTCATCGAGTAGAGAATTATTTCTATTGTGATTGGTGTATTAGGCTTATTATTGTGAGTCTTGTTGCAATGATAATGGATTTTGGGGAAGGAGGAAGAACACCCAAATTTAAGCTACCATGTTTCCCAGCTTCACCTTGACAGTAGCAGTGGTTCGGGATGGAGCTCTATGAAAAGTCCAAGTAGAAATGTATTCATTATTTGTTGTAAAACATTTGTAATATAAATGTATTATACAACACAGTTCTTTGTTGATACCATGTATTTTTTTTTTGGGTGGATAAATGAGCATATTTTCTCCGTTAGAGTCATATGATATGACTGTGTATGCAGGATGTAATGAAAATCACAGTTGAAAAATAGTTCTGAGAGTTATGGTTTTTTATGTTTTACCTTAAAAAATTTGCATATGTTTAATACCATGATTATCAAAACTTAAGTTTATGGACTTCCATGGAATGAGCTTTGTTTCAATCCTTATTCATGGCAATGCCAATGTTTTTTTGAAAATATATATTTCTGAAAATTCGAAGGTCCTTATTTTAAAAGTAAACCGCTTAAATTATTGTACACTAGTTTGGTAAGAACATTCAATGATCTACATTTACAGAAGAACATAAACAAACATGTTGATGTTATGTACTATATACTATATTTTATTATTTATTTGTTCATTTATCAAAAACCACATAATGCAATTATCAATAAATGAAGGGTAACATAGTGCAATTCTCAATAAATGAACAACAACATAGTGCACTTGGTTATAAACTCTCACAGTTGAAAGATAACTTACCCTTATTCAAGAGTGAGTAAGTGTTCTGAATAAAAATAATATCAGATAATCCCTCAAGCTGATAATAAGAAGAATTTTTTATAATCCCTCAAGTTGATAATCCCTCATGTTTTATCTTCCTTGGATGTTGAACTAATGCCTTTAGTTTGGGAACTACCTGATCAACTGATATGCCTTGTCCTACAATATATTTGGTAACAACACCATTTGATCGTACTAAGGGACACATTCGATTGACATTCAAACTACGAGAGTATGTGTCATCATCATCAAACTCAATCTCATTTTGCAACAAACCCTTTTGATGTGCACACCAGGGATTATTTGGTCTAAAATTTTCAAGGTATGCCCAATAATTATTCTCAATATGTCACTCAACTAGGGTAATATTTTGGGTTTTTCCAACATCAAACTCTTACTAATGATGGAGACACATAGGAATCTGAACTGAGTTTTAGTTAGTCTGTGATTTTTAAATTGTGGTCCAAACTTTTTTTTTCCCTAAGTGAGAAGAATTGTAACTTAAGTTAGGGGAATCGAGTTGTGATACAACTTTATATCAATGACTTTCAAACTATAGATTTAACTTAAAGTTACATTCAAACACTGTGTAGGGTAGGTGTCTGTGATAAATGAAATATTCTCAGGATCAATTCAACAAAACTTATACCACTTAAGAGTCTATCCATGTTGTATTTAGTGTTTAGATTTATATGGATGTTGGTGTTTGGAAGAGATTTTTCTATTTTTTTCTTCACAAGTTGGTGCTCGAATGATGCTTTGTACCGTAAATATTGTATTCACACATGTTGTTAGGTTTTGAAGCTTTGAAGTCTAGCCTAGTTAAAAATTATTGCAGGCTCCATGAGTAGATGTTGCATGCTTATTTTTGTAGAAAACAGATAATCCAAATTTAATCAATTCTATCATAGACTAAGCATAGGCCAATCTCAGTGTATGAAAATAAAAATTTTGTTAACAATGGAAACATAATGAAGATATATAGAGCGTAAACAAGGCAGAAGATGTACACATTTGTCATCAAAGGATGATTATAAATGTGTTTTCTTCTTCTTCATATATTTTAATCATTATTCATGTGGTTGTTTTAAAAAATACTATTTTATTCCCTTTTACATCAAACTTGTTAATATAAATATGTATATTACTCGTTGAAAGGTGAATAAAGACTACAGTTGATAATCTTATGGAAATGTGTAACAAAATGAGTATTTTGAATTGGATCATTTTTATTTATGTTTTGATTGGATCATAAGAGTAAGATAATCTACACAGAGGTTCTACAGGTTGCTTCAAAGATGTAATTATTTTTGGCATTGTTTCTACCTTCAGATCATATACAAGAATGTTCACTTATTACATTCTAACTTGAACAGTGATGAGAACATTGTATTTATCTTTCCTTGGTTATAAAGCTCCCACAAAAAACAAGGAAAATTTAGCTTTCAAGAAATTGTCCTTTTATATGCTTAGTTTGTGTTGCTTTATTGAATGTGGCTCATAAATTTGACCAAGATAACTCTTTTGAAATTTAAATATTTATTTAATTTGTTTCTTTAGCAATCCCACTAAACTTACTTTCAGAACATGAGGAATGTTTTTGGAACAAAAGTCCTGGAAGACTTGGAATTGAAACTGTGTTGTTTGGAACTTTTTGATATTTTAAATTTTCAAGAGTTGCAAATGACCTATGCATGTTATTTATATGAATTTTTGAGGGTACTTTTTCACCCACCAATTCGATTACTCCTTGCATCATGATTAATATTGACAACCAATAAATCCCTGCGTAGTCAAATTTTGTTGATGGACAAAAACTTAAATAATTTTGCAGTTACAATTGTTTTCACCTCTTATGTTCTACAAAGTTTTATCTCTCACCCCTTACTTTCTTCATTACATTTTTTTTGTATAAGCTATAAATTGTAATCATTAGTTTGATTAAGGGTTTGAATTTTATTAGGGGGTCAAATTAGTATTATGTTGAGAGAAATGAGGGATACTTAGTTTTATAAAAGGGGATAGGATGAATTATACACATGTGTGTATGATTGTTTGATGACATCATTAGATTTAAATATTTTAATTTGAGTTATCTGTCATATCATGATCTATGCTTCATGATTACCCAAGTTAGTAAGTTGTTGATTCAAGTCAAATCCATCCAAGAATGCAAAAGGAAAAACCTTGTTGAGCATTATAGGAACTTCCACATGTCCCTAATTGTGATCATTTTGAGCACCATTGAGAGACTTGGAAGTCATGCACTGTCCTACAAGGATGAATGAAGATTCAAAATAGTTATCAAGTTCCCAATTGACAGTCAGAACATGCGATGGTGGGGTATTTTCACCTATACGAGTCTATTTTCCAAGATGTCAAGTGGACGAGGTTTTTTCAAATCAGTTCTTTTAAAATATGGCACATTATTCATTACTAATGCAGCTGGTCAGTTTTAATTTTCATCCACAGAGGTATAAAATCCCCTATCTTTCTCATTACACATCATACATATCCCTTTTTTTTAGCAAAGAGTCTATCTTTCTGGTCCTGACAGTCAAGATGGGTAATGGTGGACACGTGAACAGAAAAGAGCCTAAAGGGATCAAGATTATGAAAGCTTATCAAGACATTAGATACATTTTTTATCGGGAAGGGTGGTATTTGTTCTGTACCCAATTGGATGGTTACCACTATGGTGCATCTAGGGCGTTTGTTGAAATTTTTAATGGACAGTGAGCCCAAATTGCAAACATGGTTATGCAAGTTACAGAAGAATCCATAGCAACAACTTGTAACCTCTCTACTGATGGAAAAAAGTTGTTTAAAAATAAGTTAATTACATGAGGGGATGTAAATCATTTTTTGAAACATCAACATCGAGATCCCAATTGGGCCAAGGGTATCCCTAGGGATTGGATTATTGATTAATGGATGGAGGCCTTGCTTATGCTCAAGAGATTCATTACATGTGAAGGACGCTATTCTGCTGTGTTTTTATTCCATCTCTGATTCCTTCTTTTCTTGGAAAGAACTAAAAGAATGAACCTACCTTATTACTTCTTAAGGGATATAAATAATATAGCCATGAAGATTCAAGCAAACCCTAAGACCCCTCATCATGGAATTTATCATAACAAGAAAAAATCCACACTTTGGGGATCTATATCGATGTCCATGAATGATTTTTGTTGGAGTAGATGTCGATAACAAGTCATTTTTGACACCCCCACCTATAATTGACACTGCACCAGATACTAGATCAATGGAAATCCTCTTTATATCCACATGGTAATTTATTGTAAAAGAGTGGAACTGAGAAACAACAATTCTTGCTTCTCTATGAAGAAGTTTTAGTTGTATTTTTGAACTTGATAAATTCCATTCATTTGGTTGCATATCAGTTTCGAGTTGGTGAACACAACAATATCAATGGCACCATGTTTTTTCGTTGTTTTCATCCCTTCAACAAGGGCAATATAGTATCCTTCATTATTGGTAGTCCTCCCATAAACTTCTCTCGGACTTTGCAGGACATGATTTAGTGCTTTATTGTGAAGGACATATGTAATCACAGCTTGACCAGGGTTTGGGTAACAAGACACTTCAATGGACAATGCCCACTTCTGCACCATTATTTATGATTCAAAGGAGCTGAAGAAAAGGGAAACAACAAATTTTGATCAAAAAATAGGCATTTAGAAATAAAGTCATAACATTGAATAAGCTACAATACTCAAAATAAATGAAAATAATGCTTCAACTTATCAAGATCATTGTTTCAACTCTTTTTCTTTTGGTGGGTTCTTGAATCTTTACTTTCAGACTGTCTTATTGAGGAAAAATGTATCTTGTGTCCAACCATGTGGACTTTATGTTATTTCTAGATAAAATTACCTTTTCTTCTTCTATTGTGGGATTTTTAATTGTGGGATTTTTATGAAGGTTTCTTGAGTTTCCACAATACTTGATACAGAGTAGTTATATTCTTTTTGGTTCCTAAACATGCCCCTCTTCATTCTTTTTTTAGGTATATAAGATATCATTACTTGCAAATTTCTCTATTTTGGCATGAGTGATAGAGAAAGTAATAGCGTGTTCTTCATATCCATTCAATTTGCAAGTAATAGTAACAGTGTGGAATTTGTATCCATTCAATCCCCAAGCTTATCCATGTACTATCATTCTTGTTATTTTTATGTAAAGTGTCTTTTGAGATTGCTTGTGGCTGCATTGTAGGTGAGATTGGAAATGCGGGGTCGAAAGGTTAAAAATGCATGTTCAGTAAGTGGGAAGAAGGCAGAGGACATTTTTTTGGAAATAATTATGTATTGGGATAATCACCTGCATTGTGCTACAGTTTTTGCATATTTGTAATTTCTATTTACATTTTTGTAAGAAGGGTATCTTAATTTATGTTCACATTTCATAATCATGTGTGTTCATCCATGATGTTTTTTAATATTCCCATTTTCTTTTTTAACCATAGAGGCCAATCTGGGTCAATCAATTCCCTCAGTTTTTCTTCTTTGTCTTCAACAAATCTATGCATGCGGATTGTTTTTTACCTTTGGGTAATCTTTCATAATTTTTTCTAATCTCAAGGCTTAATCCAACAACCATCATCCTAACAACATCCATGGACATACATAATAAGAACACATTATCTAATTTTCCTTCATGACCAACAGAGGAAAACACATGACTAACAGGTTGAGACCACACTCATTTCCAAGCGACATGAATGAAAATTGCAGAAATAAACAAAGACATCAAAATCAACACTAAACATCCTACTAAAATTAGCCATTGTGCCACCTTCATGCACAATATAATTAATCATCATAGTGATATGATTTTTCATTTGTGCCTTTGTTGGGCACCTGCATTTGACGAGAATGACCACATAAAGCTCTAGATTGGCTTCTTGCATAGCCTAATAATTTTGTAGGCTCTCCAACTTCCTGCTATGAACTGAAGAAACAATGTCATCTCTGTTAATTTGGTGGTCAACACTGGCTTGGAAGACATTTCCCCTACACCCACATGTGATGGGAATCAACGAGGACTAGACATTAGCGATTTGGGTGTTCTCGTTAGCCAAATTTATGGATCTGGCTATCATCAATTTCCTAATTCCAAAAAACTAACTGATGGATTCCGTAGTCAAGTGGTGAGGTCCATGTGCTCTGTATAAAACTAATGTGTGACAATCAGAACATTCATAGCTAGAAACATCACTTATTTTTCTCTGATCTTGGGCATGAAATTATTGCAAATACAACATGATATATTATCAAAGATTTTGTGCTTGTTGGGAAGATTATTTCCTAGAAATAATCCCCCTCAAAGTTGAGCTCCAAAAGGATATGAGTTTTAATGAAAGATTTGTAGATACATTATCAAAAAACTCACTGACATGACATTATAAGAGACAGAAGGGGAATGAGATAAATGGATCGACATATTAAAACAAATGATTGCAACATGTGATGCACTGGACGAGAGGAGAAGACAATTTTTCTTTAAATAAATTGACTCCATAAAAGTTTTGGAGACCCCTTCCCTTATGTAGGATGATAAAAGATCTACAAAGGAAGAATTTGAGGCAAATTTGAACACGCTTAAGGTTTCCCTAGGCATGGAATTGGATGGAATTACGAGTTTATTGAAAGTTGAAATATGAAAATGGCTCATCGACTTTGTCATAAATAGTGTGGAGCACAATTCTATTGCTAGGTAACAATGTGTAGACTTGAGCAGCATCGAAGTGAAATTTTTTTAGTGAGAGTAAAAGAAGGAATTGTTGTGGGCCTTCTTCCTGATTACATCAAAGGATGGGTAAACCAAGATATGGAGGCAATATCCAGAGTCACCTGATTACAAAGAAGTTGAGGCAGTTAGGTTTTATTGATTACTTGTGAAAAAATTGGAAAGGATTTTAAACAATGTTTTTCAACAGGAGAGGGTTCAGATTCCAACATCCTGCCTCCATTTTTGTAATTACAGACTTCCAAGACTTTTCCCTTATTTTTCCCTTTCGCAGTATTAAGTTCATCCATCCTTCATAGTCTCGTGAGTCATACCATGAAGACTGATTTTTGACTGGTCTCCTTTTCCTTCCTCCATGTTTCTATATTTTTGGTTTGCAGGAGCCCCATCCCTGTCTTTGAAGGAAATTGCTTTTATTTCCATCGTTTATTCAAATCGATGAAATTTGGTAATACCTCATGATGAACATTGTTTCTGATTTTTGAATGATTTCATTTGGGATCCTGCCATTAATTTTTTAAAGGCAACTATCAGGGAATGCATATTTTTATTATTATTTTAGTATTTGTATCTAGCAAAGAAGAAACCTTTAGCATGCTTTCTTTTACATCTCACATGATATAAAAGGAAGAATCTTCCGAACCTTTTTGATAGACTTGTGTAACCTCTGCGTTATTTTTTCTTCAATATCATCTTGGGTGCATCTTTTACTTTCTTTGAATCATGGAAACATGTTTATGTTGGGATGAGAAAATAAATCTTACAATCATAATCATTCATTTTCTTTCATTTTATGAGTTTGGAACTATCTGGTCCTGTCACAGGAATAATTGTTCTTAAAAGAAATATTTGGGTTATCTCAAGAGCCTTTCTTGGTGTTAAATATTGTGTGGAATTTAGTTGTGTAGCACTCTCCCTTTTAATTTCAGTAAAGTTGATAAAATAATGTAAGGAGGAGTAACATCTCTATAAAAACAAAGGAGGGTGCTCCTTGATTCCCCCAAAGATTCCCCTCAGTGTTGATCCTTTTCCTAAATGAAAAAATGGTCAACAATGATGACACCATTCACGAATAAAAACAATACATTAGATCATATTATAGTTATCATTTAAAAAAAATTATTCAGCTGAATACAATAGTGACAGAAGCCACTGAGAACAAACCATTGATAATATACTAGTTGACAGGGTTCTCCCTTTAGAGTCTCACCAATTCAAAACCAAGCTATTTTTAAATGAAGGGACTGATGGGTGTTTATAGACTTTTACATTTTACAGTGATTTGATGAATTCACACTTCACTTAGGCATGTAACAGATTAGTCAACCCTTCCTAGGTAACTCACAATCAATCTCTAGGTTTACATTTTACGTTGTGGACAATGGATTTCTAGATTGCGATGTTGGGTAATCCTGATAATGTGTACAGTCTTTGATTGGAAATCCATAATCATCTCTCAGGATTCGTCATAAAATATGACTATTGTAACCTTAAGATGTGTTGTCTAGGAATTTCCTATCAAACTTGTTACATCATTGTGGTTAGGGTATGAAAATAGCCATTCATAAGATAAACTAGAAGTACATCATCAACATGACGAATACATTCACCCTTAGAAACAATACATAGGATCATATTATAATTATTGTTTAAAAAAGATTAAATAGCTGAATACATAGTGACAAAAGATAGTGGCCACAAACCTTTGATAATATACTTGTCATCAAGGTTCTCCCTCTAGGTCCTCACAAAATCAAAACCAAGCTGATTATAAATGAAGGCTTGGATAGGTTTTTATATCCTTTTACACTTTACAATGATTTGATCAATTCACATTTCACTTAGACATGTAACACATTAGTCAACCCTTCCTAGATAATTCACAGTCAATCTCTAGGATTATGGTTTACATTGTACAATGGATTTCTAGATTTCATACAGAGCACTATATTGCATATTTGTTATAGGTTCATTGTGAATGATATAAATACAGTTTTGAGTATAAATGTGTTGCCACTAAAATATAGTCGTGTTACAAATCATGCATTGAAGGAAACTCTTCATGATGAAAATGATAAAATCTAATCAAAAGATGGTAATAACAGGCCAAGGGATGTAAATATGATCCTACAACAACTACCACACATTCCATTGAGGATCCAAAAAGAGTCTAGCAGTCCCAAGTGTGCAATAAATTTGGACTGAAGGGTTGAAACATGGATTTATTTCCAAGTGTGATTTCATGCCAAATTAATACATATAAGGCAATAGGTATTGCATGCATAAAGAGTGTGTCCACCATATAAAATTTACATATCATGATATCAGATTCCATCTCTCATGCCTTCAATTGAACAAACAACATAATTTGTGTGATTGATATAACAATAATTTCTCGTAGGAATGAGGAGTAGTTAGTTTACCAGGGACAAATGACGAGGAATTGATGAGTAAACACCTCTACAGAGCTGGAGCCGTGGTTCCAGATTAATCTATTTTGGGAGTAGGTTCAGGATCAATCTGGTTCATTTTCTGTAGAGCAGGAGAAATCCAATCCCGATTAGAAATAGGGGAGGAGGGGCGTGGGAGGAGTTTGTAGAAAATGCCCATCCTCCACCTTGCATTGAATTCTCGATGGGACTTTGATGATACATGGAATGGGGTGTTGCATAGGGGCGGAACGGGGCATTGCGGTCCCAAGTAGAACAAGGTACTAGCAGACAGGGAGATATTTTTCTGGCATAGGCTGTTCATTCTATGGGATGGGGTCCCAGTGCTGGAGACATCCCATCCGGATCCATTTTGTATAACAAATAACCTATGCCTTGTAAATTATTGCAAATTAGTGGTTTATTGGTCAATGATTCATGAAAGTAATGTGCAAAAAATCTAATTTCTAGACAGTACAATAATAGAGGTCAAGAGTGAGATGGAGAGAGATAGAGAGGGAGGTAGAATTATAAAGAGAGAAAGAGGGAAAGAGAGGGAGGGAGAGAGAGGGAGAGAGTTGAAGAGAGGGGATATAGAGAGGGAGTCGATGTGAGAGTGTGAGGCGTGGTGAGGAAAGGTATAGGTCTAGTTCATGTTCTAATTCTATGTCTAGGTCTAGGTATTTATATGCCTTTCTATGTCTATGTCAAGGGAATTTCTTTCCTTAACATAACTTTCCTTGCAATGCACCACTCTTTCTATTATATGAGAGTGTGGGTTGGATAGACAAGAAGAAAAAGAGGGGAGGTAGAGAGAGGAAAACATAGAGGGGGGATAGAAAGTGTGTGTGCAAGAGTGTGGGAAGGAGAGGGGAGGTAGAGAGTGATTATGTTAGAGTGTGGGAGGGAGAGATATAGGTAGACAAAGAGGGGAGGTTGAGAGTGAGTGTGTTAGAGTGTGGGAGGGAGAGAGAGACGAAGACATAGAAGGGTGATAAAAGGTGTGTGCGAGAGTGTGGGAGGGAGAGAGAGGTAGACAAAGAGGGGAGGTAGAGAGTGACTCTGTTAGAGTGTGAGAGGGAGAGAGAGGAAGATATAGAGGGGGTATCGAAAGTGTGTGTGAGAGAGTGTGGGAGGGAGAGAGAGGAAGAAAAAGAAGGGAGGTAGAGAGTGAGTGTGTTAGAGTGTGGGAGAGAGAGAGAGGAATACATAGAGGGTGGATAGAAAGTGTGTGTGTGAGAGTGTGGGAGGGAGAGAGAGAAAGGCATAGAAGGGTATTAGACAGAGTGTGTTAGAGTGTGATAGGAAAAGACAATAATATAGAGAGGGGGGTAGAGAGATAGATATAGGTAAATGTATGAGAGAGGGGTAGATGTAGGAGATATAGAGAAGACATAGTTGGAGGGAGGGGGAGAGATAGAGGAAGGAGGGGAGAGAGAGTCTGTGTGAGACAGTGTGAGAGAAGGAGAGAGTAAGAAAAATAGGAGGGCTAGAGAGAGTGTTTGAGAGGAAGGGAGAGGGAGATAGAGAGGGGGGGTAGAGAAAGGGATAATGAGAGGAAGGGAAGCAAAGAAGGTGACATAGAAGGGGGGTAATATAGAGAAAGGGGGGGATACATAGGGAGGCAAAGAGAGGGAATAAAGAGAGAAAGAGTTGCAGAGAGAGTGAGTTTGAGACTAACAATGAGGAGAGAGAGAAACAATGCGAGAGAGGTGGAAGAGAGAGGGGAGGGAGGTTCAAAGGGTCATAGAGAGAGAGAGAGGTGATTATGTTAGAGTGTGGGAGGGAGAGATATAGGTAAATGTATGANAGAGAGGGACATAGATAGGGGGGTATAGAGGGAGAGTGAGAGGGAGATAGAGAGGGGGGCAGATGTAGGAGAGAGAGAGAGAGAGAGAGAGAGAGAGAGAGAGAGAGAGGAATGAATTATAAGAATGTGTGCACGTTACTAAGAATGTGTGTGTGGTCCTATAGTTCATGCGCTCTCATAAGAAAGTGTTGTTGATTAATTGGGTGGGTTGTAATTGATGTCAACCCTTGAATAAAGTACAATAGTGAATTCTGGTAGCTCAAAGGTTTGGGTAATAGACCCAATTTTGTTTTATGTATAATGTTATGAGTTTTAATATATTTGAAGGTAAAAATATTATATATGGATAGTACATGTTGTGCCATTTCTGGTGGTATGTGGAATGTCACATAACTCCTTGTGGTTAGAGAGTTATGGTCATGTGAAGTTGGAGAACCCTCATGAGTCATCTAGAAGCCCCAAAAGGTCAAAGTAGTCAAAGTGGTTACAAAGAAGAAATTATTTAAATAATAAAGTGAAGTGATGAGTGTATTATAAATCAAATTGGATACAAACGAAATTATTTAAATAATAAAGTTAATGGATAAATTACTATGTGGACAAGTAGTTAGAAGTGGGTTATCCCTAAAATAAGGAAAGTGGTTTAAGATGGTTAGAAGGTAACCCCTTGAGGAAGAAGTGAAGTGATGAGTGTACTATAAGTCAAAGTGGATATAAAACAAATTATTTAAATAATAAAGTTAATGGAGAAATTACTAAGTGGACACGTGGTTAGAAGTAGGTTAGCCCTAAAATAAGTAAAGTGGATTAAGATGGTTAGAAGGTAACCCCTTGAGGAAGCTACATAAAAGTATAAATAAGATGCAAGGGTCTCTCATTTTAATTACACTTGAGAATATTCAATATCTACAAGTGACTGAGGTAACCAAAGGATATATAAGCCGAATTTCAGAGGGAAGGTGAAGTAAATTAGGTCAAAATTCAAGGGAGGATAAATTCTTTTAATGATGCTTTCTAAGGTATGTTATTTATAGGTCATCTCCCCATTTTTCCAATAACATTTTTTGTAGAATGATTCAGACCATTAAATTGGGAGTTCGTTGAGGAAACATATCCAAGTAGTTGTGATAAGAATTTAATCTTGTGGGTTGTTGTATTTTTGGAGTTACACTCCGTGGAAAATAGGGTTTGTGGCTAGTCCTGAAACTAGTCTAAAACAAGTGTTTCGGGTAAAAAAATCATAACTTCTTCATAAAAGAACCAAATTTATTAATACCAAATGTATTTTTTATATTACATTTTGTAGTATGTTGTGTGTCATTTTCATATTTAAACAACAAATATTCTTTGCGGGGAATCTCTATAAGTTCGATCTCTAGAATAAGCCATAATTCAACAAGGTATGTAATGTTTGCTATAACCCCTTTTTTGAGAGGTTCCAAGTAGTGAAATTTAGAGGAATTTCACAAAATACACTAGAAAATATTGTGTACGATTTTCATATCTTTATTCATAAAAAGTACATATTTATAATTATTGCAAGTTAGGGTTGTTGACTAATCCAAAACTAGTCATGTGAGACTAAAGTAGAATTTGATGAAAATGCTAATCTCTTGTTGATGAAAGTTTGTAGGTATGTGATCATATACACCAGGTATTTTACAGAGTTACAAATAATATTTCGATGATGAAATTGATGAGGGATTTTGGTTGAGGTATGTTATAGATAGAGGTTGTATAACAATGAGGTTGTGGCACATTGTTTGATGTAATGGTTTATGGTATTGGGTTTATGGATAGAGTGATGAATTTTTAGATAAATTTTTATGGTTATATTGGTATATGTATTTGGTATATGGATGAGGTACATGTTGGGTACATGGTTGAGACAAGTAGTTGATGATTTGGAACATACATGAGGTGTATAGTTCATGATGTTCGTACATCTTGATGAGTCATAGTTTATGTGTATTTGATGAATGATTAGTACATATTTGGTGCATGGTTGATGCACTCGTTGATGGTACAGGTTGAGGTACAGGTTGGTGCATGGTTTGTGAACTTGTTTATGTTACAGACTGATTATAGGTTGAGGTACATGTTGGGGCATGGTTGATGCACTTGTTTATGGTACAGACTGATTACAGGTTGTTTGGTACAAGTTTACAACAATATATATCACAGTGATAGTGTGACAGTGGTTCCATCATTCTACTTTTATTTTAGGGCGGTTGGACAGGGCAAGGATAGGTGGTTGTAGCCAGAGAACATAGGGGGTTGGAGCCTCCTTCTATTTGTATCCAAAGAATTGGGGAGTTGGAGCTTCCTTCAAGTTATAGCCTGAGAAACTACGAAGTTGGAGCCTCCTTTTGGTTGTAGCCAAAGAATTGGGGAATTGGAGATTCCTTCAAGTTGTAGCCTAAGAAAATAGGTGGTTGGAGCCTGCTTCCAGTTGTAGTTGGAAAACAAAGGAAATTGGTGCTTCCAATGAATGTGTCACAACCCTCCTAGTTAAGGACAACTATTCTGACGACGGGTACAATTTTTTTTGTTTTAACCGTGTGTGCGCGCGTGTAGGTGGGGAAACAGACACACTGGACTCCACGTCGCCACTCGACAACCAACAAGATGCAACCACTATGTTCAACACAAGAAGACTGAAGGCTCACAGGGAGTAACTGCAACAAGATACGACCATAGGCATGAGGCGCACAACACAACATTAAGATACACTGGGGTTGCAAAGTCAGAACACAGAAAGAAGAATCCATGGTGTTAGGGTTACTATCTCTGCACAGGAAAGCAGGGTGTTTAGTCTTGTGTCTTCTCGGAAGAAGATTAGATAGGCTCCTGGCCGACTGCTCAGGAAGAAACTAGTAATCCCCTCAGGTGTGTCGCAAGAGTGGAAACCCTGCCTTTAAAGGGCCCGAGACTCTTGATACAACACTGGATTCTGGACGCAGGGGAACACACAAACATATATACTAAGGTGACTGAAGGTGTTTACATCCCTCCCTACAAAAGCAGAATAAGCACACGAAAGGTTTACCATCCCAGTACCACATCAAATTTAAGGAACAACCCCCTTCTCGGACTAAACTGGATATGCTTAATTCAAGGCATTCCAACATATAAGTTCCTCATTAATAATAAACATTACCATTTCCTAATCATTAACACGGAACAATAATAATGTCGGCATTCCTTACCCTACGCATACAATCAGCATCCTTGCTTTGATTAGTACTCTAGCCAATAATAACATTTAACCTTAACAATTATTATTAACATTAACTTGACCATAAGCGTTAACATTAGGCATTACAATCAATGGAAACTAAAAAGACTCCAAACTTAACATTGACATGACAATAATCATTAACATTAAACAACAATAATGTTAGCATTACCTCGGTAATATAAGGACTTCACAATTTCTAACTAAACCCGTGGTAAACTACAATGACTTCACCCTAGCGCTAGCATCATTACATTAAGATACAAGGACTTCGCAAGTAATCCATCATACATTATCTCTAATTCACCATGTAGTAATAATATAGCTCTAATCACTCCATCATCATCAAAATTTATTGGCGCGTTTAAATCAATCATTCTTTGTACCCGCTGTCGGGGTTGTTATTCCAATAATCAAGGATAAACCTATAAAGTAAGAAACATTGGGATCCATTCTTCATTATTATATAGATTCTTATTGTGCATAAGTCTAAATATAAAACTCAAATGGGAACCAATTATTTAAGTGTTACTCCATCGTTATGACACAATCACTCTCTTTTTCTTATGGAATATCCTCTAAATTAATAAAATCTCTTTATAACAAATAAAAGGGGTAAGGGTAATAAACATCAAATTTAATGACACATCCTAATGATATATAATGATATTGATATACTTCCATAAGCATAACTTAAATCCAAAAATCATTGTGCCACAACCTCTCTCTTCTTATGGATATCCTCCAAGATAATTAAAATCTCTTGATAACATGATAAAAGGATAAGGTTAATAAACATCTAAATTAAATAAACCTCCTAGTGATATATAATAATGACATTGATACACTTCCAGAAGCATAACCTGAATCTAAAAATCATTGACCTTGCAAAGTAAACAAACCTTATTATTGCAAATTAAACAAGTAATACCCACGCAATTAAACGAATATTAATATTGTGAATCCACCATCATCTTTGACCTTGCAATTTAAACAACCTTATTATCGCAAATTAAACAAGTAATACCAAGGCAATTAAACGAATATTAATATTGCGAATCCACCATCATTATTGACCTTGCAAATTAAACAACCTTATTATTACAAATTAAACAAGTAATAACAAGGCAATTAAACAAATGCTAATATGGCAGTTAAACTAATAATCTCGTTGCTAATTTAACAATTAATCCCATACCTTACAATAACCTCACCACCATTAAGGGAAAATGATATCAATAATTGAAAAGAGGAATATAAAGAAGAGTCTCTTAATATTATAAATTTTCACCCATTGTACACGTATTGCATCACCTTACAAGATATATACATATCATTATATATGAACAAATTATTGTTTTTCTTTTTCTTTTTTTTAAACTTTCAACGTTCACTAAAGAATAAGTATAACATACCATCATATATTTTTAGAGCGTAAATACCTCAGTTTCAGTTTAATTGCTTAGTTGGTCTCCATATTAACAACATTTATTAATATTACATCTCGATTTACGTTACAGCCACTCTAGTGACCTATGCACTTTTGGATTTCCAAAATCTAAGGTGGGAAAAGAGAGATCATGCGATCTAGAGGAGGATAATAATGTCAATACCACGCAAAGAATGGCAGACCGAATATCAAGGGTTTCAGTGTATGAGTTATGTTGCACAGGTGTAAGGCGCGAGTTTAGAACCACATTCATGGGTGGAGGCCTGCGTATTAATCCAATCGCAGACGGGGACCGTGCAAGGGTTGTTTTCAGTTAAATCTCCAGCTAGGGAGAATAAGGCACTACGAGAGTTATAGATTTGGGTACAGCCAAGGGCGTGATGCGACTTGTCTGCTCTAAGTGGCAAGAGCACGCCAAGACGAGGGGAGAACTGGTAAATGGAAGGTACATTCAACAGTTGCGGTTAGTTGGACAAAAGTATTACACATAGGTCTTATGTTGTGTCATAGAAACTCATAAACATGGAAAGAAATACAATCACAGTACCATAACCCTCAGGAGCGAAATATAACAATACGACAAGGAACATGCTGCAAAGTAGATCGCAGACAACTTTCAATAATACTAGCAATGCAAGAAATGAAGGAAACAAACAAGGGGCTATGACCGTAGTTTTAATAACAGAAATTTACCAACAGTAATTAAAATATAGTGTTTTAGATAACAGTAATTAAAATTAAAATAGTCGTAGCTTCAATTGCAACCAGAATGAAATATCCACAATTAAAGTATCATCAGCTAAAATTAGCAGTAAAACAAATCAACACTTCACTTGCACTCAACTAAATTGCATCCAGGATTCAACAGTTGCTCCCGGTGTCTATCCCTAAATTGACATTTAACACATTTACCCTAGCGTAGCTTAATGTAAAATTTCAATGATGAATAATCTTTGAATCTGGCAGTGAGTTTATTACGGCAGTAACAACAAGAAGGCAATGAGGATTAAATCACAAGTGACAGAATATAACAAAATATGATTTTACTAGAATACAGAAGGGAACAATCTAATACCACAACCTAGCCATGAATACAACGACCCAACCATAGATTAAAACACGGGCCACGTGTGGGGACGCCCGACAATAGATTAAACGCCCAGGGTGTAAAAAGGAATCCGCAGAAGAAAAGGATACCCCCTATGTATAAAAATGCCCAATAACAATAGAAAACCCATAGAGAAAAACAAACTCCCAATACAAATAACAAACGCCCAGGCGCATATAAAATCGCCTAAGGTAAAGAAGAAAGTCTACGGAAAAGAAAACACGCCCAGGTGAAAAGAAGAATACCTACTGACAAAAACACCCATCACAGCCATAATGCGCCCCAGGTAGAAGGAACCCACTATAGAACTGGTTGTGAAAGACCGTCATAAGAGACGCCGACGAAATTTTCCCAGAGACCAAGAGCGGAGACAAAAATAAAGGAAAATCAACTAACCTTGAACCCAGTACAGATTTATCCACCCTAAAATTTTACCACTAAAAAAAAAAATGAAATAATCATAACCCAGACAAGTTATTTAGCCCTAATTGTACATATATGAAAAGAAAAGCGGAATAACCATTGAAGCTAGAACTTTACACCAACCACTGAACTACCTAATTGCACAAGGCCATTAAAAATACAGTTTATAAACGCCCAAATACCATTGACATACCTGTGCCCTTATTGTTTGCAGCAAATGATTTCGGTGCTCCAGCCGCTCCTGCTCCTGCTTGCCAACCATAGTGACTGCACCAGTACCTCCCAGCCAAACGCTAGGGGTACTCTTATTCCCCCTTAGCCCCCCGAGCCGCAAAGGGGCCACACACAACCCAGACGATAGCCTAGCTTCTCAGCTTTCCTCCAAGGCTGAGCTACCACTCAAGTCTGCTGAGAATCCCCAACTCCTACAAGAAATCAGTCCAGTCTCTAGTCTGGAAGCATAACAATACCAATAGCTCCAAAGTATCGTTCTTTCCCCCCTCTCCCCTTCTTTTATCCAGTCTCAAACCCTAAATCCTCTCCCCTTTTAGGTTTTCCCCCCTTTTTCCTTTTATTTTCTTATTTTTCTTTTTATATTATTATTATTTTTTTTTTTTATATATATATTTTTTTTAAAACTCAAAGAGTATGTGCGCTCCTTAATAATTCCCTTTTATTTTTACATGCATAACTTTTATTAATGGTAGAGGCGGTAGGGATTAATAATTTACGGAAAGAGGATCCATTTATCATTTTCATTATTCTAAAAATTTAAGGTTAAGGAATACGCCACCATTTGTTTATAATATATGTATATATATTTTCATTTTTTTTTTTTTCTATTTATAAGCATGCATTCATCATAGTTAATTATCATTATCCATCATTTAAATTCACCATTAATATATATATAGGGTAATGAGAGATTAAGGTGATGGCAAACATGTATATGGGAAAAGTAAATGTATTACATAAAAAGAATAATGAGGAATTAAGGGGAGGGATGGTGATTTAGTAATGTGAACTGGACATGTAAAAGGGAGATGGATACTAGAAGATCAAGGTGATGGAGGATAGTTTAATAAAGTAGACATGGATAATAAGAGGATAATGGTCTGAGTTTTTTTTTTGTATTTTTGTTTTTGAAATTTTCCTTTGTTAAGGTCACACTAAATTCCCCCACTTTTTTCTAGGAAAGTCTTAGTGTTAGGGCTTATATTCTGAGCTAGGCGACGATTGGTTAGGGGAATTGCTTAAGGTTTTATTCAGGTGCTGATGACTTAGGGCTAATTAGGCTGACTCCTTCAACCACATTATTGCGACGTGCCCTTCAGGACGCACCACATGCGCCAAGGGTTCCACTCGCCTCTTGAATTTATTTTGGGCGACGTGCCCTTTAGGATGCACCATGTGCTCCAAGGGTGCCACTCGCCAACTGAGTTTCTTTTGTGCGGCATACCCTTCAGGATGCACCATGTGCTCCAAGGGTGCCACTCGCCAACTGGACTAATTGGTAGACCTCTATAACCCCTGGAGTCAACACTCCGCCAGGTGAACTTGTAGGAGACTAAGGGTTCTATGGAATAATTCCCCCGCCTTATTGCGAGCCCCTAAGAATCATCGTGAGCGACTTCCATAGTCTGCCCTTACGGCATCGTGGATCCTCTCGAACTAGGTAATCGTTAAACTATAGTTCGAGCCACGACGAGACTGCTAGCAGGCGGTGGCAGGGTTGTTGTCCACCCTTCTCCCTCAACCTCTCTGCAAATAGTGTGTGGCCCCTTTACTCCATATATGAGTCTGGTCGGCAAGCTATCATCAGCCTGCATCATCAAAAATCATGTCAGAAGGTCACATCAATCATCAAATCAAATGAAACATCATAGTAAACATATCAACCCAAAATCACACTCCCTGACTCAGTCCGGAGTCCAAGGGGGTTCTACCGATGCCTCGGCATCCTCAAGGTCAAAGACCCTGCACACTAAAAAAAAACTGAGTGAATAGCACCTGTCTACATCAAATAGTAACACATCGTATCATTTGTCAATTGCATCATAATCAAGTATAAACGGTCTAATATCATAAAAGTCCAGATCACTTGCGAGCAAGTGTCCTCAAAAAATAAGGTATCTCAGTGCGCCAGAGCGGGATGTTACATACACCCCCTCTTGGTCTAAACTTCGTCCCGAAGTTTCTCAGTATAAATGCAGAAATAACAGTATCACAGCATCATAAGTCTATCTATCAAACAAAAATGGAAACTGCTAACGCATATCATTTGCATCCTCCCAGGTCGCCAAGTGTGGACTATAACTGTCCCACTGAACCTTGACCTGATCTACCGTTCGACGTCATAACTGTCGAACGTGATGATCTAAGATGCGGACCGGCTCATCCATGAGCCCTCCCTCGTCCGACACCTGCAAGGAACTCAGGTCAATCACATGTGTAGGATCACTAATATAATGTCTCAAAACAGATACATGAAAAACATCGTGCATACGTCTCAAATAATCTGGCAAGGCTAGTCAAGTCCACGGGCCCCTTTCTCTCCACAATCTCGAAAGGTCCCATGAACCTAGGAGAGAGTTTATCTCCCTTTCCAAAATTGATCGAACTCTTATGCGGTTTAACCCGCAAGAATACTATATCGTCGACCTCGTAACTACGGTTGACTCGATGTGCATCAGTATGACTCTTCTATCGATCTTGCGCTTCTTTAATCCTTTGTCTTATGGATTGCATCTTCTCTTCCATTTATTGGATCGCTTCTGGTCCCACCAGGACCCTATCCTCAATTCGATCGCAACTCAAGGGCATCTGACACGGTCGCCCATAAAGAAACTCAAAAGGCGCCATCTTAATGGTGCTCTGGTAACTGTTGTTGTAAGCGAACTCTACTAGAGGCAAGAATTCCTCCCAATGCTTTTGTTGGTCCATCACGTACATGCGCAACATGTCTTCCAAGGTTTGGTTTGTACGTTCTGTCTGTCCATCCGTCTCTGGGTGATACATAGTGCTAAAGTTAAGTTATGTTCCCAAGGCCTCTTGGAAACTCGTCCAAAATCGTCCAGTAAACACCGATCCTCGATCGGATATAATCTTTTTAGGCACGCCATGCAACCTCACAATCTCACTGATGAAAACTCTCGCTATGTCAGGTTCCTGATATGTCGTACGCACCGAAATAAAGTGAACACTCTTTGTCAGAGTGTCTACTACTACAAAAATCGAGTCGTGTCTCCTTGCCATCAGTGGCAATCCAACAATAAAATCCATCGATATAACTTCCCATTTCGATTCTGGAATGGCATGTGGTTGAAGCAATCCTGCCGGGTGTCTATGTTCAACCTTTACCTGCTAACACTCGAGACATCTAGCCACAAAGTTGACTATGTCGACCTTCATTCCATTCCAGAAGAATAAGGGCTTAAGGTTTGTGATGCAGGAGCATCCGCACCTCGTCGTGCGCGCCTGCACGGGAAGATGGAAAAGACTTCAAAGGGAGACGTCAGGGTCACGGTCGTGACTATTTTGAGGAGCGTCGCCGATTGAATAAAAGAATCCATATTTAGGCGTACT
>ML797024.1:57386-68707 GCA_009831015.1 Picea engelmannii
CATGCTCTTAGTGTATCAGATGCCTCCCCCACAGTGCCAGAGCCCTTCGAGGAACAAAGAATGATCACAATTTATAGAGAGTGTCTGCCCAAAGTTAAAACCTTGTTTCTGCAGACCATAGTCAAGCCTAAATACCATTCAGAGAGTCTGACATTACTTGCCAATATAAGCGTTATGATTGTCGAAGTCCAGTGGGCTTGTTCCCTGTTAAGTCAAATTTTAGGGTTAGATAATGAAAATTTTGTGGTAGAAGTCATGTTAGGTTTCCTGTTGGTTTGTTTTCTGTCTGGTTAGTCAGTCTGTGTCAATTTTGACGAATTTATTGCTGAGAATATACATCAACAGTTGGTTAACTTTATCTCGTTGAGGCACTTCAGATACAACACACACGTGTTGAGGGTGTTTCTAGAATCCAACAAAACTCAATTTCCTGAGACAACTTTCATTTCAACCGAGTGCAAAAGTATCACCATGCTCATCTTCATCAACAAGATTATGTCCAGGGTACACAATCTCATTTTTTGTTTATATCTACCAAGAGTTTTGGAAGAGATGAAAATCTCACTACAACCTAATCCAGATAACATGATAGGAGATTGGGTGTTGATAGAACAATCTACTATGATTTGGGTATATGGATACCAAGAAGGACCTTACCTTTTACCAGTTTTTATGACACCCAGGGTCTTCGCTTTGGAATTCATAAGACAAAGAATTATCTCAGAGACTAAACATTTTCTGAAAGCACACAAGGCTTCTAATCTGAATTTTTTTTCGTGGTAGGTCCCTTTGTGGTAAAAAGTAAGTCCTTCTTGCCCCATATTAAATCCAAGCTCAGTAAATTTGGTTTCACACAGTTTCAAGGGAGAAGACATGATCCCCATCAGATCATATCAAAAAGAATATTGGCCAGTAGACAAGGTCCCTATGAACATGAACATGTCGAAGGATTTGCTAAGTTGACCAATATAGAGACCTGTGCAGACATGGAGGTCATCATACAACAAGATCAAATGAAACAAACAGAACCATCTCCTCAGTCGATTCCAATGTGGAAACCTTCCCCTAAGTTTGTTATCAAAGATCCTAAAATGAGCGTTTACAATAAGAGAAGCGGTTCAGAAGCACTAGATATCAGTGACCAGCAAGACACTCTCAAAAGGATGAAAATCACATCATCATCTCAGGTAATTGACCTAGAAGACGAGGAGCTCAAGGGGAAAAAATGCATGGAAATGGTGGAAGCTACAACCAAGAATGAAGAAACCAATACAGAAAGCAGGCCACAAAATGAAAGCAACATGAAGGTCTTCAGCAATAGGAAGTACATTTTTGGCCAGACACCCAGGGAAATGTATCAATCCAATGGAGATTTGATGAATCGGTATGCTCTGAAAGGAAGTATGGCAAATACTGAAATAAGGGATCTTTTACCTGAAGTAGAAAGAAATTCTC
Organism: Picea engelmannii; assembly: GCA_009831015.1. Taxonomy (NCBI): domain Eukaryota; kingdom Viridiplantae; phylum Streptophyta; class Pinopsida; order Pinales; family Pinaceae; genus Picea; species Picea engelmannii. Next base: position 58,842 of record ML797024.1, read on the forward strand.
AAAACAAGGCTTCCTTACTTTCAATCAGGGCTGTGGAGAAAAAGACATTTAACATTGCAGTGTTTGATGATGATAAAGTCTCTGAGATCAAAATGCACTATGAAAACATTGCTTCCCCTTACAAAGTAAAATTTCATAGGAATGTCAATGACATGTTGTATTCTGATTATCTGAGCTTGGCACTAATGGTTGCAAGGTTGAAAACATATGCATCAAAACTAGATGGACAACTGAAACAGGAAAAAGTGTCCAGCAAAGACTAGATGACACAGGTGAAAAGACTGGAATTTGAAGGCCCCCGGGGGTTGAAATCCTCTTTGGATGAAAAGGACAAGATGATCCAAATTCTAAAGAAAAGGTTGAAGATGGCACCTATGGAATCTGGATCATCCGCAAACAGCAAAACTGCCTGCATTGGAATAGGAGAAAGAAATATTCAGACAAGAGGCAATCAATTACAAGGCTAAACTGTTGTAATTGGATAAAGAGAAAGAGAATTGGTCACTGAAACATGCAACAACATCAGACATGGCAGTCACTATACCTACAAATATAGAAGTTGGATCATGCACTGAAGGGTTGGTCCAAGCTACGTCTCAGGTAAGCTTAAAAACAGGTGAGATCAAGAATCTCAAAGAGAACCTGGAAAAGATGAAGCAGGAAATGAAAGTAAAGGATGAAAAGATAGCTCTACTTCACAAAGAAAACCAAGATTTGCAGGAGAGAGTGAACAAGAAAAAAACCAGGTTAAAGGGAAAGATGTTATTGCAGGGAGCCAAACATGTAATTTGGGACGCTATTGCTATGGAGGTTGCTAAATTTAGGGTTTATCTGAATTTTATCGATGACAAAGATAACATGGTTGTTACATCTCAGAACAAATGTGCTATCGTAAATGAAGTATTAGTGAAGAATCCCTCAGAGTGGGCCCAAAACGCTATTGATTTTCTGAATGTTGTACCTACTGCTGATCTTCAAACCATTGGTATCAAAGATAGGACCATGTTGATCATTTTATCTAGGAGGATCATTGCTAAGCACAACTTACTTGGATCAGTCTGGAACAAAGCTATGCATATGGAACATAGTATACAGGAATTTAAAGATGCTTTTGAAGAGTTGTTTGTCAAAGGTCTTCCTTCATTTTGGGATGGTAAAGGCTCATTGTAAAATCAAGAAGACTATYKCTCTCTCCTCATGCAATGMAGAATGGACCATTCTAAGTTCGAGGATATGGAAGAAAATCTGAAAGKTCTGAGTTTGGTAGAGCATTTGRCTAYAGATTTCAAAATCTGAAACAAGTTTAAAACAGTGAAGGTCAACATGCCTGCCWTGTCCTATGCCACATGCATTGACCTGGAAATTTTGATTAAGGAGATGATGGATTACGAAATCCCCTATGATTCACAATGGAAATATATCGTGTGGTTGGGAAAGACAAAATGAAATGTCCTCAGAACCAATAGATGATCTCCAAGTGTCACCAATTTTGTAGATTCGATGGGAGCTTAGAGCGAGACAGATGGCGCAGCAGAAGTCAGACAGTCAGAGAAATTGCTCATGATTTTGAAATGTTTTCTTTTGCTAATTATTTTAAATCKTTTCATATATCAAAACTGTCAGTCGAAACTATTACAGAAGMTTAAACGTTTCAGTTTCAATTTTTTTTGATCGAATTGTATAAGTACTAAGAGACTTGAGTTGATTAATGTTGGCAGAAGTGCAAGAGCACTTTTTGGTTGTATCAAAATCTATTTGTAAGTTTTTTGAATCTGAATTGAATATAAATGCAGAATATTTTGAAGTCTCTATGAAAAGATTCTAACGGGTGGTGATATGAGATTTGTTTCCCTTCATTGTATGTATTTCCTATAACCTGTCATCTCATTTACATTTTCTTTTGTTTAAATTGGAGAGTCTGAAGGGCCCAGAATTTGTCTTGCGATGCTCTCGGCTTAAGAAATTTAAACTATGTGATTGTCTCCTTAACTTATTTAGAATTCATTTCGGTAATGCTCTGATATAGTTATTTGTTCTCTTTATTTTCCTACACTCTTTTTACTTTTAAGAATAACTCAGATTCATCACCTCATTTAGCCTTTGTCCTCTAGAGAGTTCTATTAGTCGATGTTTTGTTTTCGTTCACTTTCAAAATTTTGACTCCATAACCCATTGTGTTTCTCCCCTTCTTTGCCAACAATTTTATAAAAGCCCCCCCAAAAAACAAATATAGCCAGTGATTTCCATAAGATATACCCAGTTACATGAGAGAGCCCTCTCTGAGTTGAACAGGCTAGTGCCTCATCTCTAAAGCTGGTTGAAACATTTACCTCTGTCGTTTGTCTATTAAGCCAGACGAAATTTACAGAGTGCTAACACGGTCCAGATTTACAATGAAATTACAGTATACATTTACAAGGAAATTTTTCTTTCGGGGGCCTGCTTTCCCTAGGACCCCGCAGAGGGGGTAACCCCCCTCTGCACTTCCCCGCGTGGATAAGTGTACATTCTTCCGGGGTGTAAATTCTTCATGGAGTATAAACATGGCTGAAAACAAAAACCTCTAAATCAGGAAGATAATCAGGCTGCACAACCAACAAGGCTCACAATACAACACGTGGATGTACGAAAGTGACATGGCAGGATGAGAGGATCGTGACATGGAGTTGATTGTGCACTGACTATGTCGGTGACTGGAATGTATGGTCCAATCACAGGGTGACACATGGCCCAATCATAGGGTGCCACGTGGCACCCCAAATTTAGCCAATGTTGAGTGTATAAAAAATTTGTTTCACCTCCAAAGGATTTGAACCTCTGACTTTTGGGTGAGGCAACAGACTACAAAAAGAGCGCTAACTAGCCAAGCTATGCATGGTTCGAGTCAACCATATGGCACATATTGGTTTTAAAGTGAAGATTGATGTGGATTTTGGGATAAGCCCAGTTGGCGGGGGCTATCCCGACCAACCGTGGGCTATAGACCAGGATCCAAGACCAGAAGGAGGACACATGGAGAGTTTAAGATGCAAACGCATGGAGCCATGTGACCTAGCACCAAATGATTAAGGGTTGGACCGGAGGGTTAGGGGCCAGTGGCTAGACCACGACAATATGTCAGCTCCCATATGACCAGGGGCCCGAAAGAAAGTGGTTTCACCCAATATTTGGCATTTTTTGGGTCTTAAACTATATTATATGGATTTTTGGGGATTTTTATGCTGATTTTGGGAGATTTTTTCCCAAAACTGAGGATATCGAGCCCTTTTTGAGGCGAAATATTGGGAGGAAGTTGGGAGGAGAACCCCAAATCAAGATATATATAATTCAAAGGTTTTTGACAATCCAAGAGGTTCATATTATCAGAATGATGATGAGTTTATGAAGCTTGAATCCATTTTAATGCAGAGAAGCCATTGAGGAAGCGAAATTTGGAGGCCAATTCCAGGAGCTACGCTCAACCTTTTTCAATGTCATCAGTTGTGTTGGATTCTTGAGGTTGATAAGAATAGAGAAAAACCAGTTTGTAATCCTTTTGATGCATTTTTGATGTACTTTGAAGCATTAAATAGAAATAAGAAAGCCTCCCCAACTAAGACAAAGGCTTGGAGATGTAGGAAATTTTGTCGAAATCCATTCACAACCTTGTTGTTATGTTTTGTTTTTATTTATGATTATATTATGATGGCTGCAATATTATTTTATTAAATTCTTCTTATTTTCTTAATTCCTAAGTGGTAATTGAACACATTCTTAAAGCTCAACCAAGTCTTTGAAGATCATTTTTAGATCAATCAAGAATCCTGGTGCCTATATTAGATAAACAATGAACAAAAGGATTATATAAAACCGATTGCGGAAGGATAAATTTTGAGAGGATATCCTATGTCAGTCAGGCATAATTCTGACTCCGCCTTATATAACTGACAAATTGAAAATTACGAAGCACATGTGAAATATTGTTGGTCTATTGAAATTATTCCAAAGAAACATATTAAACCATGCTACTCAATCCAGGATGTACCAAAAGTATATGAAAAAACAACTCGAAAAACTCCCACTCTCATACCGACCGACAATCTAATAAGTAAACCCTTACAATAGAGTGAATTATATGCCCCTTCAACCCATGTTGAAGAGGTGGAAAAAACCACAGGAGAGCAAGGGAGGACACAGAGCCTTGTGGAAAATTCACAGTCTAAGTTGCAAGATGGTGGGAAACACATTCCCCTAGATTAAAAACATGGACGACTGTGTCGACGTACTTTGTCGAATGATCCAAAGACAAGAAATTATCCAAAGTTGCGGACATTCCCACCTTCAGAATTGGCTACGACCTAGTAGAACATATTCAACATTGTGAAAGTGAGTGGTGAAAAATAGGATATAAAAATGAAAGGATATGGCCCCATATGTTTCCAATTAGATTAGATGAAATACCAAACAAATGGTATAATATTGAAGAAGCTTGCAACCATACATCAAACTGGGATGAAATTAATGAAAATTTTGTGCAAGACTTTGAATTTAATCTAGAAGAAGAAAACTTGAGAGATGCAGCACAAAAAATAAAAAACTTTCTAGAAAATACTTCAATGGTTGTACAGAAATAAAAATCAAAGATGTTGGTCGATGGAGGATTGACATCGACTTGCAATTTTGTGTTCGTATAAGAAAAAGAAATCCTGACTGCATGGAGGATCGACATGGAAAATATAAAATGGCTAGGACAAAGATTCCAGTGGAAAAAATACCACCCATCATTGCAGAATAATGTGAAGCTAGTATTAAATAAAGCCATGGAACAAAAATAATACTAGGAACAACCCAAATTCCCAAAAATATTTACAAAAATTGAAGAAGGAGAACACCACCTCGATGAAGCAAAACCACCAGAATGGATGGATGCATAAATAAAAACAAAGGAATTTGACATATCAAATGATGACTGACCAAAAATGGTATGAATAGGTGACTATTGGTGTGACAAGAAAACAACCGACATAGTCAACCTAATAAAATAATATCAATATGTTTTTTCATGCGAGTACAAGGACTTCAAAGGACTTGTAGAGGAAATAGGAGAAATTAAGATTGAACTTATTCCAGGAGAAAAGCCAATAAAAAATGGACTGTACAAGTTAGTGCATAAATATAAATTGATCATTCAGAAATATATCCAAAGAATGCTACAAGTAGGTATTATTTACCCTATTGAAAAGGCAGAATGGGAAAGTCCCATGGTGGTGCAACCAAATAAACATGATCCCAAAAAATTAAGAATTTGTGTCGATTTCAGGGGAGTCTACAAACAGATTGTGACAAATCCATTCCCCACCCCCTTTCCTGATGAAATAATTAATGAAATCATTGGTCAAGAATTCTATTCATTCATTTATGGGTTCTCAGGATATAACCAGGTGCCAATAGCAAAACAAGATCAAGAAAAAACAACATTTGTGTCAGAATTTGGATCTTTCGCTTACAGAGTAATGCCATTTGGACTGAAGAATGTTACAATAGTTTTTTAGAGAATAGTGGTTAAATAATTTCAAGAGTATATCTATAAAACCACGGAGGTATACTTCAACGACTAGACAATATATAGTTTATTAAAAAACAACATGCAATAGATTCGACTTATATTAGAATGCTACAGACAAATTCAACTATCATTAAATATCAAGAAATGTATATTTCACACACCTATTGGAATCCTTCTAGGACATGTGGTATGTAAATATTAGGTAAAGGTTGGCATGGCAAAGATTAAACTTATCCTTGATCTAAAATCATTTGTGAATAAAAAACAAATAAAAATTTTATTGGGACACACTCGATATGATAGGAAGTTTAAATTCCACTAATCATACATCACCTTCCCAATTGATGAGATATTAAGAATATATGTTGAATTTAAATGGAACCAAGAATTACAGGAAACCTTCAAATTCTTAAAGAAGAGGTTGGTCAAAGAACCCATTCTAAAATTTCTAGACTGGTCGACAAAATTTCATGTCCATGTCGACGCATCCAATGTCGTTGTCAGGTCAGTATTAGAAAATCCATACGACGACAAAATGGATCATCCAAATGCATATTCATGTCGAAAACTGAATAAGGCGGAAATAAATTATTTGACTACAAAAAGGGAAGCCTTATCAATGACATTTTCCCTACAATTTTTTTTTCACTACTTACATGAAAATCCCTTCATATTTTTTACAGACCATCAAGCGTTGAAATACTTGGCCAATAAACTAGTCCATCAAGGAAACATTTTTCGATGGTTACTCTTATTTTAATAATTTGAACTCAACATGATTATATGGCTAGAGAAAAATAATGTCCGACTTGATCACCTATCATGACTACAAACAACAGAAGACCCAACATGCATCGACGATGATCTTCCCAATGCACATTTATTTCGAGTTGAATCTTCCCATAAATATTTACAAGAAATTTCCAACTTCCTAGAAGAAGGAAAGGCCCGAGATGACCTGCCAAAAAACAAAAAGAAACTTTTATCCCTAAAATCTGCACCTTTCACAATCATTAACAGATATTTTTACAAAATTGGAATGGATGATATTTTAAGAAGATGTGTGCCAGAACAAGAAAGGGAGGATATAATCAATGAATCCCATGCAAGATAATCCAGAGGTCATTTCCAGGCCAACACGACAACCAGAAAGGTACTACAAGCAGGCCTGTGGTGGCTGAATTTGCATAAATATTGTTGAGATCAAGTGATAAAATGTGATAGTTTCCAAAGGCTTGGATGACCTTTGTGGAAAAATGAAATGCCACTAAGTTCAGTAAAATCCAATCGATCTTTTGAAATCTGTGCTATCGACTTTGTATGTCCATTTCCATAGAGGGAAAGAAGAAATGGTGCCAAGTACATCATTATTGTGGTCAAATACACGACTAAGTGTTCAAAAGTTGAACATGTTGAATCCTGTACCAAAGAAGTAGTAGAAAAATTTATCTAGGAGAAAAAAATCACAAAGTTTGGTTGTCTGCTGACATTAATAAGAAACCAAGGAGCTCACTTCATGAATGGAACAATTAAAGTCCTACTGATTTTTTTTTAATCAGCCATAGAAAAATGATAGCTTATCACCCACAAGCAAAAGGGGCAGTCGAATCATTTGAAAATACGTTACACAAAGGACTCACAAATATTTGTTTCATAAACAAAGATGATTGGGATGAAAAGATTCCTTCAATCCATTAGGAATATAGATTAGCATACAAATGATCGACTGGGAAGAATCCGTTCAAGCTTGTCTACATACAAGAAGTTGTTATCCCTTTACAATTTTGGACCAATTTTGACATGGTTGCAGTTGTAGCCAAATTTGGTGAAATAAAAAGTGTGAATGATTGAATGTATCAAATAAACAAGCTAGAAGAAGAAATATTAATAGTAATACATCATCAAGAGGTTCATAAGAAACAATAGAAATCATGGCACGATCAACACATAAAGAAAAAATATATAAAAGATGGAGATTTAGTATTATTATATGACATCCACTCATACCATACATCCTAAAAAGTCATACTAAGGTAATAGTTCCTCATCCCACAATTCGTTCATTGTTTACAAAAAGAAGGACTGGGAGAGCACGAGGGAAATTGGATGACTTGTGTTATCATCGAAAAATCTCTCACAAGAAATACAGACAATGGTCGAATAAATTATCAGCACAAACACAACATGTTTCCATCATTTATAGAATCTATTCAGTAAGATGCCAAAACTATATAAAAAGACCGATGAATTTCTACACACTTCCACCAAATTCAGTGCGCGCACATATTCACAGGTCAACAAAACACTCAATGTACACTTTGCACATCCTGCATAAATTTCCTTGAATAAACCCGCGCTGATGCAGAAACGATGCATTTATGAAATTGGTTGGGCCTCAACCACTTCTAGGCTGAAGTGTACCAATACAAGACCTCATGATCAACCCAAAATATCACCTTAGGGTGACTGAAAGGATGGGAAGTACCTCCAAAGGTCTCCCATTCATGTTGGATTTACTTCACAGACACCTATGATTTATTTTTCCTAAGGTTTATGCTTGTTTATTAGTCATAATTAGTCATTTATCTAGTCTCCTATTTTTTAGGAGAGAATATTCCACCTGGAGAATATTCTCTTCAGTTGACACTTCAGTTTGACTAGTTGAGTTGAGTCTAGATGCTGCATTGGTTTTATCACCATCCAACATTGGGATCTTCACCATGATAATGCACACTTTCCTTGGGTTCATTACCATACTGGTGCATTACCCTTGATTCATTGATCTACTCCTCACTACACTATGTTTAGTCAGTTAACTAAAGACCAGTTGACTAGTTAACTCAGCTAGGTGGCAGTTCATTCTCGTAACTTCCTGAGAGACTAGAATAGGTGGCAGTTCACTCCTGCAACTGTTGGTGTGTGTCCAGATCACTCTAGACCCCCACTATGGTGCATTGGTTCTTTTCCAATGCACATTCATTGAGTTATACAAAGTATATCATGTGTAAATTATTCATTATTCATTACAGTTAATGAAAATTCTTCCATTCTTTCTCTCCTTCTTCTTCTTTCTTAATTTCTCTCTAAAAATGTGTGTAGTATTTTCTAGCTAGATCTATTTTGTGTAGTTTCAACACATTTACATGGTATCAGAGCTGACAGACTGCTAATAAAAAGATACACCAAAATTTTTTGTAGGTACAAAAGATTGAAGACAACAGAAAGATGGATTTCCAAAAAGAATTCAATCTTACACCTTACAACTACTTTGCATGGAAGGAGAAAATAGCCATACATATATGAACCAGAGGATTGTACAAGTTAACCTTGAATATAGATACAAAACTGACATCATCCATACAAAAATACAAGTACTTAAATCGAATGGATGAAGCACTCAAAACAATTTGCAGTCTTATTTCTCCCGTTCTCCTTTTTCACATATCTTCCTATAAGACTCCCAATGAATCTCGGGCCACCTTGGAAGGGATATTTGGAAAAAAGAATGAGATGAGGGGACACATGCTGGAGGTGGAATTTATCACATTGGATCCAAAAATCTTCGACAATATCCAAGATTTCTTTACAAAATTCAATGATTTATCGCCGCAACTCAAAGCTTGTGGGGTTGATAAATCTGAGGAGAAACAAATGGTTCTCACCATTCTCTCCAAAATTGGTCCTGAAATATCGGTATTCGTATCCACATTCCATTTATTCAGATTCACCTCCAGAGCCACCTGGAATATGCCTTCTCTTGAGGACTTTATTGAATCCCTAACACAAGAGAAAACCAAGCTCATCAACATGGGAAAAATCAAAATCCCAAAGGCACATGCACTCACTGTGAAATATGGCAGCCATAAATATAATAAATCTAAATATAGATACAAAAGGAAATCTCATGCACATCCGAATAAGGAAGGGTACACAAAACCCTTCACCAATGCCTCTGTATCCAAAGGGGAAACGAGAAGAAAAGGGGAGAAATGCACATACTTTCTCAAAGGATTCCATCTAGAATCCACACACATGCAAAACAAAATACATATAATGACTCAAATACTTGAGAAAAACAACCTTGGAGATTGCATCCCCGAGGGTGCCAAGAAGAAGAAGCTAGGAGATCAGAATCCCAAGAAAGGAAATTGTATCCATGCCTTGATTTTCATCAACTCCTCTCTCGATGCTTGGATCGTAGATTCAGGAGCATCACATTGTTAAGCTCCAATCTACTGATGTAAATTAGAGTACAAATGATTGTCAATCCGGCGTTTGTAAGACTTAGAGGCACATCCAAAGTATATGGATTTAGAGATAG
>ML797024.1:79215-103861 GCA_009831015.1 Picea engelmannii
ACTGATGTAAATTAGAGTACAAATGATTGTCAATCCGGTGTTTGTAAGACTTAGAGGCACATCCAAAGTATATGGATTTAGAGATAGCTTTTATCTTTAATGGAGATAAACCAAAACCTATTATAAGGGATGAATATGGAAGATATGCTAAGCTTCTATTCAGAAGTCCTATTCATAGATCTCATAACAGTAATCAGCAATTTGTTTTTCTAAAGAGTATCAACAGTAAGCATTCAAGACATGTTCGAACTAGTTCTAAGATTTATCAAATGCTAGAAGGACAAAACTCTTATTCAAGAGATGCATTCATTGTCTTATTTCATTCATTCATTAGCAACTATCATCAAATTAAATCAAAAGTACTGAAAGTGTAAATAACTCAAAAAGAATTCATGACTATATTAATGCTTGAAGGCAAACTACACATTGAATTCTTATTCAAGAAATCATTCACAATATGAGTAAGGTTTTAAAACATTAAGCATGTGACTTAGCTATGGAATTCATATAACTATAGCAAGATATGAATAAAACTCATCTACAACAAGATTTGATCTAAAACATGTATCAAAGATTACTTGAAAAGAACATAAAGAAAGAGTGTACTAGTTTGGCAAAGGGGCCCTCCAATGCTTCACCAGTACACTTGAGTTGTCTCAGCTAAGAAAGAGCTCTAGTAGCATTCACATCATATCATATCATTAACAAGAACAAAATGAAGAACTGATCTCAAGAGTGAAAAATCCAAAGTTTCTTCATTCACATCAAGGTTGTCATACTAGTTTATGCTTAAGAGTATTTATACAAGAGTTTCAAAACTAAAAATGCTAATAATTCTCCTAAATATCATGATCGGATCCAGAATATATCCTAGAGGGTCGAATTCCTCATTCATATCCACAATATATGGCCAAATCCCATGAAAATCCAAAACTGTCCATGATTTAAGGCTAAAATGGGGTATTTTCTGCTGAAATGGCCCTATTTGACCAGCGTTGACTGGACATCTGGAAGGCTCATATCTTGAAGATGATAGCTCATTATCCATCCTTGTACATCAGGGAACATGACCCAAGTCTTAGATTTCTCCCAAGTGTCCTACAAGTACATGAAGCTAGGAGCAATTACGTGATTTAGTCAAATCCTGTAATTTCTGATAAATTTTCAATTTTAATGCCAAAATTTAGAAAACTCAATATTTAAGCTAAAGAATGATAAATATACCTTGCATAAGTTGTTTTATGGAAAATATGGAATGAAATGAAGGTAAAATGGATGGATATAGAGGCAAAATTGTGGTTTATAGAGCAAAAAGGAAGCATAAAAATGTACTCAACACACATCACATGGATGCACCAAAAGTAGCATATTCTTCATTGGATGCATGAAAAGGTCCTCCTATTCTGATGGGGGGAAAATATTTAGTCAAAGTCACCAAAAAATGAAGGATTGAACTCACCAATGGAAGCTTCAGGAATGTGTTGCATATTCCCAAACTTTCCTTCAACCTCTCTCCGTGTATCAGATGACGAATTCTAGCACCGGAAAGAAATTCATATTCACACCAAATTTCATGGACATATATGACATTCAAAATAACTCCATGGTTTCTACCGGTGAGGTAAATCATCAATATAGATTGTATACTTTTTCTGAATTCATTAAACTTGATTCTACTTTACTGCTTACTCATGTTGATGAAAGTAGTAGGATATGGAATGAAAGGTTTGGAAATTTGAATTTCATATACATGCAACATATTAGCAAGCAAATATTGGTTGATGGTCTACCAAACATCCATTTATCCAAGGGAGTATGTGAGGGATGTGTTCTCGGAAAACACCCTCAAGAGAAATTCGACAAAGGAAAGTCTCAGAGAGCTTCCACATCTTTAGATTTGATCCACAGTGATCTTATGGGTCATTTTCCACATCCATCCATCAAAAAAGTGAGGTTTGTTCTCATTTTTTTTGATGATTTATCACGTTTTACATGGATTTACTTTCTTAGGAAAAAATCTGAGGTCTTTCAACACCTCAAAGATTTCAAAGGCCTGGTTGAGACATAGTCCAGAAAGAAGATCAAAGTTCTCTGAAATGATAATGAGGGAGAATATGTAAATCATGAGATCCATGATATTTTCCATGGGCTAGGGATTCAATTGCAACACACAATTCCCTATACTTTGTAGCAAAATGAAGTTCCTGAGAAGAAAAACATATCTCTAAAGGAGATGGCATCTTGCATGTTGCATGCAAAGTCACTACCACAGAGACTATGGTATGAAGCACTTAATTGTGAAACATACATCCAAAAAAGATATCCCCATAGGTTTTTCAATGATAAGATCCCCTACGAGGCTTGGAGCAGCCTCAAACCAGAAGTGACCCACTTTTGTATTTTTGGTTCATGTGCATGGGCCCAGATTCCCTCTGAAAAGAGGAAGGAAATTGATCCACAGGGAACTACATGTATTTTTATTGGATACCTCGACAATGTGCAAGGATATAGACTTATTGATCTTTCCTCAGACCGACTCATCATTGAGCGAAGTGTCCAATTCAATGAAAGTGTTCTGCATGTACCTCAATATCCACATGCAGACACCTTCATGATTCCACCTGTCTGAGATGATGAGCATCCACATGCTGACTCATATTCATATGACAATTATTATTAATAGGACTCAGATGATTCAAATTCAGAGTCAGTATAGTTAGATTCAAATTCAGAGCATCCAAATGTGGTTGCAGATCTAGAGCAGAGGCCCAAGTGGGCACAAACTACTCTTCAGGATGCAGGGGATCTCATTGGTGATCCAATCAATACTAGGAGGACTCAATATGATTTTGAGGAGCCTCCTGTTGCACTCACTACCACTGGAACATTTCCCTCCAGGTATATTTTCTTGGTTTAGTTTTTAGATCCATAGTCTTAATGCGAGGTTGTTGGAAATCCCTTTTGGGAATCCACCATGTAGGAGGAGTACAACTCCCTCCTCGAGAACCATACTTGGGATCTGGTTCCCCTTCCTTCTTGGAGGAAATTTTTCATATGCAGATGGGTCTACAGGACCAAGAGCGTAACGGATGGACAAATTAGCAGATATAAATCTAGGCTTATTGCTAAAGGCTTTCAGCAAGTGCATGACATTGAGTATGATGAGACCTTCTCTCTAGTAGAAAATATGGATTCCATATGATTGACACTTTCCATTGAGAAAACCAAGGGATAGGAAGTCCATCAGATGGACATGAAGAATGCCTTTCTTCATGCTGATCTCTCTAAGGAGATCTATATGGAGCAGCCCCATGGATTCATGCAGGACTCATATTTGGTTTGTCGACTAAAGAAGTCTCTTTATGGCCTCAAGAAGGCTCCGAGGGCATGGCATGCCAAGATGGACTCATACGTACTTTCATAGAACTTTGTACATTGTACATTAGACCCGAATGTCTACATGCTCAGAATGACTGATTCAATTCTACTCTTAGTTGTGTATGTTGACGATTTGTTGATCATCGATTGCTCGACTTCAACGATTTTTGCAATCAAGAGGATTATACATGAAATGTTTTTTATGAAGGACATGGGTCCACTACACTTCTTCCTTGGAATCAATCTCAGTCAAGATGCATCAGGCAACAAACTATCTTAGGCCAAGTATGCACAAGATCTCCTTGAGAGATTTCACATGACATACTGCATGTCTGCTCCAACTCCTTTCCTATAAGGAGTCAAACTTGAGGATAGCGGGGAGACTCCATTGGTTGAAAACACTCTATATAGACAGCTAGCAGGGAGACTCCATTGGTTCACAAACTCCATACCAGACCTCTCCTATGTAGTTGGCACAGTTTCCAGGTTCATGCAGGAGTTGCATGAGTTACATTGGAAGGCTGCAAAGCATATCCTTCGATACGTACAGGGAACCATCACCTTTGGGATTCAATATGAAATGGAATCTAGATTATATCTCATCATGTTTACTAATTCTAACTAGGATGGCAATAACATTGATCACTAGTCCACATATGGTTACTCACTCAGTCTTGGTTCCAGGCCTATCTGTTGGTCGAGCAAGAAGCAAGATGTTATTGCTATATCTTCAACTGAGGCAAAGTACAAATGGGTATTTAACATAACCATTCAGGCTATGTGGCTACAACATTTTCTCACTGAGCTGGGCATTCAGTTTCATCGGTCGATCGTCATCTAGTGTCACAACCAGAGCACTCTGAAGTTCTGTAGAGATCTAGTTCAGAGGGAGCGGACGAAGCACATCAATATCCACATGCACTACATATGGGACTTAGTACACAAGGGGATCATCGACCTATAATATTTTCCTTCAGCAGAACAAACGAGAGACATCTTCACCAAGACCTTCACTAAGAAGAAGTTTCATTCTTTGTGAATTCGTCTTGGAGTGAAGGACACAATTTCCTAGCAATTGTAGTTCTTCTACTTACATACACTATACCTTGGGGGGGTGTGGTTTCCCATGAGGTTTTCCCTCTTTCCTCACTTTATTTCAGTGTATCTTTTTTATTTGGGTACCCAACATGGCCTCGTTGCCGGAACCCATTCTTTATTTTCACCATATTAATGTTTAGGGGGGGTGTTGGAGTTACTTCAAACACACCTAGGATTTATTTTTCCTAAGGTTTTTCCTTTTTTTTTTTATTCATAATTAATCATTTATCTAGTCTCTTATTTTTTAGGAGAGAATATTCCACCTAGAGAATATTCACTTGAGTTGACACTTCAGTTTGACTAGTTGAGTTGAGTCTAGATGATGCATTGGTTTTATCACCATGCAACATTGGGATCATTACCATGCTAATGTGAACTTTCCTTGGGATCATCACCAGACTAGAGAATTACCCTTGATTCCTTGATATAGTCCTCACTACACTCTGTTCAGTCAGTTAACTGAAGACTAGTTGACTAGTTAACTCAACTAGGTGGCATTTCACTCCCATAACTGCCTGAGAGACTAGACTAGGTGGTAGTTCACTCCCGTAATTGTTGGTGCGTGTCTAGATCACTCTATACCACCACTATGGCACATTGGTTCTCCTCTAGTTCACATTCATTGAGTTATACAGAGTATATCATGTGTAAATTATTCATTATTCATTACGGTTAATGAGAATTCTTCCATTCTTTCTCTCCTTCTTCTTCTTTCTTAATTTGTCTCTGCAAATGTGTGTAGTATTTTATAGCTAGATCTATTATGTGCAGGTTCAACACATTTACAATTCACACTTGGAACATGTTACGTAATATATTGCTATGGTCTTATAAATACATGGCCATAGTATGCTAAAAAGGAAGGTCCAGTGCATTGTATTGTTATGATACCCATTTTCTCTTAGAGAAGCCATCTATTCTCTTGAAAGTTATTTGAGAAATCATAGCATTTGCTAAGCTTCTCACCTCTTGATAAACTTGACCAAGAAGTTATTCACCATTGCTATTCATATATAGAAGAGAAAATATCTACTTTTGTCAGACTCAAGGGCCCTTCCAAGGAGGAATATGGGATTCATAAGTCCCACTTTTCTCCTTTGGTGTTCTCAATTCAAGGATCACTTTCCATTTGGGTATTTATTTTGTATGTCAATTTCATGCATCCATTTTAGTTTTTACATTATTAGTTTACTTTAATTCCTTGGTTATTTGTTTTTTTATTTACTTTCTTGTTGATTCACTAATAATATAACCACTTCCTGTGTTGTTTTGTTGGTCTAACAAGGAAACTAAAGGGCCTCTTTTTTCTCACCCAAGTGACCTAAAGAGATCAATAGTTTGGAGACTATACTGGGGAGATGGATCAAATTCCTCCCTAGTTAGGCCATTAGAGATTTCATTCTCACCCTTTTGTGTTTGCAGGGACCAAAATCAGTCTGGCCCAACCCTCATACATAGCAATTCAACCTCTAGTTGAGAGGACCCATTTCAATTTTCCTCCCCACCATTTCTCTATGTGTGTGTGGGTATGGGGTAGATAGTCACACATACCATGCAGGACCACACATCTCACCTTCTCTTTGTTCACACATACTACGCACTCTGTGCTACTGTCAGCAAGAAAAGCCACGCATAAGCACTTTTTTCATCAATCGTAAGGGTTTTTGAAGATGATTTCACCAAGTAGTTGTAGGTTTAATTTATGCACTTTCTAAGAGACACAAAAAGTAGGTTTTCATTTATTTCTTACATAATTACTTAGCCACACATAAACATCTAAAGGGATAAAAATAACCATATCATCTTTCCCTTTTTTTGTTTCTGTATGGATGGCTTAGTATAACATTTAAATTTCAAAACTAAAGCTTTACTTCTACATATCATCGGGACTAGGTGACTATTTTTACATATTTAAGTATTATCTTTCCTTCCACCTTTGAGTGATTTGGGAATTAAGAAATAGGGTCTCTCAAGAAATCTCCATCCCCCTTTAAAATCAATCATTTTGGGAGATGCCAATACCTCTTTGTTTTCTTATTTTTGCAAATAAATCAATCATTTTAGGAGAGGTCAATACCTCTTATATTTATTTGTTGAAAAATAATCTTAAATGGTCCGTGAGGGCCCATACCTTCCCACATGTGCACAATCTTAGGATAGTTTCAATTTTTCTAGAACAAACAACCTAGGAAGTTTAAATGATTTGAAAGGGACCATACATGCCCACATGTATACAATCTAGGAAAAATTTCAAATATTTCCTAGATTAGATAACATTCTAGGAAGATTAAAATCTCAAGTGTAAGGACCCATATGTCCATCATGCTAGTTACCTAGGGATATTCCAATTTCTTAAGGATTGTTTTGGAATTTAGTAATTTAGTGATAAACAAGATTTGTAAAGGACCAAGCAATGTACACATGTTAAAATTTTGATCACTAACTTATTGAAAATAATTGCACACTATCACTTTGCGCACACCATATGAAACACATACTCGAAAGGTTTTTTCTTAGATACTTGAAACTGTAGTATGCTCTTCTCTCTGCACCCATAAGTGATCTAGGAGGATCGAAAGGGTTTCATTTTTCTAGTGGAAATTTTTTTCTCACACCATTTTAAATCAATGAGGTTGGCCCATGACCCCAACCTCACAACCCACTTCAAATCCTAAAACAAACCACTAAACAACACATATTTAACCTCCACAGGAGGAGCATAAAATACGATTCTAGTCTAAGTTAAGATATTAGGGATAGGAATCCAAACAAATCCCCATTAGCATTTCTCATTGAAAATTAGAAGTTGTGTAATAGGATATTGAATTCCTCTAAATAAAGAATTCCTACACCATAATGCGGGGGCATACCCATGAAGGGTCGAAGGCCGAGGTCTAGTTGTTTTGTGTGTGCCTCCTTGTGTCACCCAGCCCTTGGAAAGCATCCATCCTGTAACCCATTTCTTAGGCTGAAAAGATAGATTTCGTGCTTGATCGAGGTAGCTTAGTGGCCAAATCTAGGTTTTCCATCCAGGTGGTGGTTGTGGGTTGCAATCACACCTCAATCATATTTTGAATGAATGTTGGGAAATATTGCCAGTACATTTTGGATATGCCCCCTTCACCCCTCACTACAACTTTCGATAAATATCTCTAGTAACTTTTCACTAACACAAAAAATCCTATTTTCCTCCCTCATGCACCACTACAAAGGAAAGTAAACAACCCCCATGGAAGGGAGACACTCAGTTATATCCTATTCAATGAATTATCTCAATCTCCAAAAACTATGTCCATCTTAGAGGTCCTTCAAACTTATCTGTCACAAAGGAAGACCCTTCTTTCAACCCTTGGGGAAGTTGACCCATCAGATACTTGTCTAATCACTTTTGACCTGGATAATAGTGAACCATGCCTCCCATCACTGGTGGCTTTCCAAATATCAATCAATATTCTAAATCTCCTAATACATCCATGCATCATCGACAAAGAGGTAGCTACATGCATTATTTCCAAAACAATATGGAAAAAACTTGGTTCCCTAGAACTCGTTCCATATGCCATTTCCCTTAGGGAATATGATGACCGTCCATCACAATCAGAAGACCTCTACAAAAACATTCCAAAACAACTTGGGGGAAAATCAATTATCATTGATATATAGGTCATCGATGCCCCGTTGGATTACAATAAAATATTTGGGAGAAGTTACATGTATGCCATGAAAACGGTCACATCTTCCATCTTTCGCACCATGATTTTCCCTCACAATGGGAAGATCGTTACCATTGACTAGTTAACTCACTACAAACCCAATCATTCTGGGAACATAGACAACATCCTCCCCCTCATACGGTCTAGTTTTGACATCTCATCCATTCTTGAAATTGGAGAAGGAATATTTAGAGACAACTCACTTTTGGGTTCTTTTAAAGGAGACCCCCCTTTTCCCTTACCCACTGTAGCAACACAATTATGTTTTGTCACTTCAGATGGAATATAAATCCCTGATGAGGCCTTCATACCTCAATCTACTATGGTGATTTCCACATCACCACCCAGTCTTGAAAAAAATATGATGATTGGATCCCCATCACCCATTTGGAAAACGACCCCTCATGCCCTAACCCAAATCCCATTATTTTACCCCCCACCCAGAGTCTCAACATACTAGGTTTCTACTACCCTCACCTTGAAAAACATGGTAATAACCATCCAATTTTGGTATTTAGAGCCACCCTCTATGGTACTAGTCCCATCGGTTCCCCCTTATCTACAAATATTTCCCATGGAATCAACGCCTCAAACTTCAAGTCCTCCAACCGGTCACACAGTTGGGGACATTAATTCCAACAAAGGGGAAAACATAACCAACAATAGAGGCACCCAGAAGAAAAAGGAGTCCACGAAAAATCCTCAATCTCACATCCAACCACCATGTACACTTTGCGCTACATTCAGACACCCAACCAATCTATGCCCCACATTTCCAGAGTTATCGAATCTCATTCCACTTCTGAAAATAGTGCCATTACTTCCTACCTCGGTAATGTCACTTGAAACCATAGAACCTTCTTCATCCAAACGTAAAGGTATTTTCACCAAGCACACCTTTGCCATCTACAAAAAGTATGGCCATTGCAACCATCATTTCCCAGATCTCTCTAAATTTCAAGAGACACTAGCAACAGTACGCCAAACTACATTTCTCTCATCCTCGTAAGAACCACCTACCACCACAAATGTTACTGAAAATTATTATGTTTCCACATTAGTAAATGAATGATGTAATGCCTTTACACATTGTGTAATCAACCAGACCATTTCACATACATGTGCCCTCTCATAATCTCTTCTCGAGTTCATCATATGGTTGCCTTGCCACATGTTTCCACATTTGTTTACACTCCTAATGACCCGACAATGGCCATACCTCCACAAGAGGGTCATACAATACCAATATCAAGGAAAATCCCTTATCCTTTGACCCCAATGATCATCCCCATACCTCAAATATCCAAATAATTTCCACCTAATCCATCTAATTCATTGGTAAGTCCTATTCATGAGGATCTCCCTCCTCCTATCCTCTATATCACACATACATATATGGATATTTGGTTCATGTTTTCTAGTGAAACCCCTCAATCACCTCCTGCAGGTCCACTTACCTCAGTTGGAACTAATGATCACCCATCCTCATATCATATGATTTCCATACATGAAAACTTCATCCTTGGTCTAAATCACACCTCGAATACCAAAAAATCCCATCCTCCCGACCAGACCTCTAAGGACCCATTTTTTTCCCACATATTCCAATTTGATGAAGATATCCTAGAGGCCATGACAACACCTAATCGCCCATGGGATTCCATGCATCAAATATATTTATTCTTATCCTAGGAATCATTTCAACCAGTCCTAGACTCAGGTTTGTGCGAATGAAACTAAATATTTCGTTCACCCGGGATATGTGGATTGTTTCAAGAATCCAATCCCTACACCTCACAATTTTGAAGAAGGGAACATGGTGAACATCTCCCCTACTATCAAATTCACATCTCTGTCAAACATGGAATTATTGAGGACATCACCCTTGGTGTTGCATTCTCTCTTGAAGAAATCTCATCTTACAAGTCTCTCTTCCAGGAGTTCCGAGACATTTTTTCCTGGTCATACACAAAAATTCCCATCTTAGACCCAACCATTGTCGAACATTACATCGACACATGGCTCAATGTCACCGTCGTTCTTCAAAATAAAATACCACTATATCTCTCAAAATACATGGCTATCAAAGCCAAAACTAATAAGTTACACTTAGTTGGGTTCATATATCCCATTGCATATACATCTTGGGTGTTGAACCCGATTCCCATCAACAAAAACTAGGGTACCATCTGAGTTTGTATGGATTTACATGACCTCAATAAATATTATCCCAAGGAAAATTTGTGTACCCCATTCATTGACCAATTGATCGGCGCCTGTGTTGGACATGAAGTCCTCTCACTAATGGACGACTTCTATAGCTACAACCAGATCCAAATCTTCCAAGAAGACCATTACAAAATTGCATCTACCACCCCTTGGGGCACATTTTTCTATTGGGTCATACCATTTTGGATCAAGAATGTAGGAGCTACTTTCCAGTGGGCCATGGCATATGTTTTTCATGATATCACCCATATTCTCCTAGCCTACTTAGATGATCTCACTTCTCGGTCAAGGAAGCGTTCAAATAATTTAGAAAATTAGCTACTTGTCTTTCAACGATGTCGCAAATACAATATCCACTTGAACCCCTTCAATTGTGTGTTCTATTTTATATACAGACACCTAATTGTATTTATCATTTCCCAAGAAGGGATCATAGTGGACCCCCTTAAAGTCCAAGCCATTAATAAAATCGCCCCTCCAAAGAAATTGCGCAAGCAGCAAAGTCTCCAAGACAAAGCCAACTTCTTATGCTATTTTGTTCCTAACTATACAATCTGTGCCCACAGATTCTTATTCTTACTATGAAGTTACATCCCATTCCAATGGGACCAACATTCCCAAGCTAATTTCGAATCCCTCCAAGAATCACTCAGTAAATCACCCCTAATCATTCCCCCAGACTTTGATTGGGATTATATCCTGTATCTATCCACCTCTAAAGTCTCTCTTGCAGGAGTTTTAGTCCAAGTAGGAAATGACCAACATAAGAATGTCATTTACTATATAAGAAAAAACCTCTCTGGGCCACCTCTAAAGTATAATCATGATGAGAAGCTAGCCATGGTGGTTGTCCTTGCAGTTCAAAAATTGTGCCACTATATCTTTCTTCGAACTACAAAGGTAGTGGAAGATTCCAATCCAATGCAATACCTTCTTAGTTGACACTAGATCAATGGAAAATTTTCTCTATGGATCATCATCCTTCAAGAATATGATCTCGAGTTCACAACTCCCAAGAGAAAAAAATCCCTTTTCCTCAAAACATTAATTGTAGACTTCCCGTCAAACTCCTCTAACCCCCATGTGAATGAAAAATTATTGGATGAACATTTATTTTTGATTTCATATGATGAACCAGGTACAATGACATTCTTATCTATATTCATACACAAAACTTTTTCCCTCATCTCTCTTGATACGATTGTCATCTCATCTATCACGAAGCTTCCTGCTACCTCCTCATAGGATATGTCCTCTTGTTACACATTATTTTCATCATCCCTATGACTGTTAATGATGTAAACCTATATGTTGTCTTCATATGGATCAATGGCCCAAATTCCTAAAGAAAGAAGGGAGAACAACTTTTCCTGAGAGAAGAAGTTATATTTTCCTTTGTAGAAACCCTATTAAGGAAGATTGTCGCAGGCTGCACTATACACAGGGTGCGATGATGCTTGATCACCGCCCTCTACCCTGAAACTGGTTTGTGATGTCTCCACAAGATTCCCTATGTCTAGGGTGCGATGATTTTTGTACGTGGGAAAAACAATCATCTTCTCAATGCTTTTAGAAGGAGAAGATTCTATGGTGAGGTGGCCTCTGAATGGTTTGGATCTTACTCGCTTTCATGATTTAGTGGGATCATCCTAACCTCCTTAGCTTATCCTCTTCAGCTTATAAAAGGAGAGGATCTCTCATGGAGAAAGTTAGCTTGATGAGGGTTTGAGTTGTCTTGTAGCTTGGATTTTTCGGAGCTTGTGTGGTGGATTTGAGTTTTGATTTGTCAAGATAGATTGTGAGTGACTTTTAGATATATGATCTTAGAATCCATGGAGTAGAAGTGTGTGGGAAGAAAGTAACTATTGGAAGGAACCTAACAACATCAAGGCATTTGGTTGTATCTTTCTTCCACATTATTTAATACATATATACTTTTCTTTCCTATATGAATGTTATTTGTTCATATTGTATGATTCCTTGATCACGTACATAGTTTCATATCAAATAGACTTTGTTATTTTTGTCTTCATTAGCTTGTATTCCTTTACAGATATTTCTCCATAAGCCTCGCAATGAATCTTGGATTGCATTGGCGAAGTCGGATCTTCGATATTTAAAAGGTATGTTCTAGATCCATTTCTTATTTGATAATTGAAGTCTAAAGAAAGAGTAGTGTATTGTCTCGTTTTATTCTAGTTTCGTGGTGAAGCTATGGGGATTGATTTGTGTCCGCACTTAACAATTATACAAATAACAAAATTGGTGACCATACTGGGAAACAGATTGTTTTCCTAGTTTGTCTTACTTTCTTATTTTGGTTTCTTGGGTTCTGTTTTTTTAGTCAATGGGAGATCCATGTTGACTCTCTGACTATTAAACTTCACTGAAAAACCTTGGTGCTTTTTATTTTTTCCATTTTTTCCTTTGATCGTCGTATCCTACTTTGAGGGACAGTGCAATGATCCAAAATCGATGCAACCTACCTTTTTGAAACAATGCATCGACGTCGCATTGTATTTGTTCTCTAGACTGCGGTGACCTAGTATCATTTCTCTATGTTGGTCTTACAGCCTGCGACGATCTGGGAAATTTTTAGCTTTTGGTGGTTTTTCCTTACCCAGATCTTTGATAAGTGTTTGGGGTGATTTGTTGGGTCTTTTTACAGTCTGCTTGACAACTTTCAATCTGATTTTAGCCATCTTTGCTTTGTTTTAGCTTGTTTTCTTTTGAAATATTTTATCTCTTGCTTTGAGTGTCTTTCGGTTACAAAGCTTTGTTTTTTCTTTAGAATTGTTTAGTGAAAAGAACACTTCTTTTTTTGAATAACTCGTGCTAAAATAGAAACTTTGTTTGGGTTGTGTTTGTTTTGAAGTGATTTTCTATTGCTTTTAGCTATCTTTGAAAAAAAAAATTAATTTCTTGCTTTATATTATATTCGGGGCATCTTTGCATTTGAAGTAGCGAAATTGCATGGTTTTTGGCATTTTTGGTCTTGAATCATGTATTGGTGTACAATCTCTTTTCCTCATTTCTTGAGAATCTTGATATTGATGAGTTTAATAAAATTTTGGGACATTGTGCATATGAGAATGATAAACATTTTCTCCTTCTCGTAATATAGCTTTCATTGAAGTGAAATATTTGCATTCTCGTTTCTTTGCATTGTTTATAGTCGGTCAAAACATCATTTAGTCCACGCCATTTTCCTCTAGAGTAAGAACAACCTTAAAAATAAAGTGCTTATAAAATGTTTTTAGACATTTTTATATTTTCTGGTAGCAAACCTACATTAGATTAGTTGTATGGATTTGGAATAGGTGTGAAAGATAAATTTCCAAAGATCCAAAAAAACATAGAATCTTGAGTTAGGGAGGGTTCAAATCCAATTGCTACATTTTTTCCTAGGAAGCACTTCTAACACAAGGGTCAATCACAAGGTCTCATTGGGACTGACAGAGCTACTCACCCTACTTTGTTGGTATTAGTGTAGATATTACATGTATTATTGGGCTTCACTTGAAGGTATACCCGTGATTATGAGTGGAAGACTTTCGAGTTGATTTCGGGCTAGATACCCTACCTTTGCAAGTGGATCAGGCTGTCAATTGTTTCGCTAGGCATAATTGAGTAATTGGTAACCTTAGTGGCCTATCTCTTTAGGGTCTTTACATGAGGTGAATGTGGAGGGGAAAGTCTTCACGGTACCTGGAATTGACATTGTCCAAACTCACTCGGGCTCCTTGGAGGGTATACCCACATTTATGTGTGGGAGCTTGCACCAAGGCATAAGTCTGTTAATGAGGTTTTCAACGTAGCTTTTCCACCTACTCTAGCTCAGCCCCTTCTTACATTGTCCTCTTGACGTTGGATTTCATCACCAAATAGTGTGTTCATTGTAAGAAGTTTTTGTTTACTTATTTGCTTCCTAGATTTTTAGCGTGTGTTGTTTGTTTTCCCTAAAAGACTCTAGGCTGGATATTTATTTAATAGATTCCTTTCCTGAAATGACCAATGAGGGAACCCCTACTCTAGGGGAACCTTTTTTTTTTCCTTCTTACGGAAACATTGGTCCTCCTCACATCGCTACTTTGAGCCTTCCAAGCCTCACAATTGGATTTTCAGTGTGGTTGTTTTCCACTCAGGTAATCCTAAATGCAGTAAGTGCTTCGGTTGTAAGCACTTCCCCCAAGAACATCAACCTCATGTTGATCCTTCACCTTCTTCACCTTCTTCACTTGCAAGGTCTTCTTCAATTTCATTTTCTTCGTCGAATGAAAGCTCTAAAGCTAGTAACTCGATGGATAAGAAGAAGAAGAAAAGGAAGAATAAGAAGAAGAAACATAAGCAATGGTCCAAATTTCCAACAACTGCCAAACATTTTGGAAAACAACCAGTTACTGATAATCATGGTGGGAGTGTTGAAGATGCCAAGATCACCCAAACAACTCGTAAGCCCAAGTACCCTTGCAGGATTTGTAGGGGTAGCCATCATCTTAAGGATTTCCCTGGTCTATACAAGGTTATAGAAGCATGGTATACACATTGTTGGCATAGGGGAAAACCCAGGGTTCAACTCTTCAACAATGCACCAACAAAACCCTAACTATCGACGCTTTTGATAACACCTGCAGGACCCGAGGTAGAAGCAGGAGTGGTTGCAGGACTCAGATGTCAGCAACCTAGATGGGACACAGATATGTGATTACAATACATTAACAAAGCACTTAGCAATGAACATACATTAGCAATTAACCCTTAGTTACATCACAGATCCAAACTCTAATTACAGAACAATGCAACATTCCACAAGATCTAATACATCCAGCGCCTAGCACGCATAAATAGATCAGATATAGAATTCATTCACATTACTAAAAACTAAGATATAATATCAGATGCATATAACATATATCATTGCACTAAGAATACATCACATCAAAAACTATAATGCACAAAGCAACCACAACACAGGATATACGTGGTTCACCCCAGTGTGGGGCTACGTCCACCAACTCTTCTCTCATTTATTATATTCTCTCAATATTATACAAGCACAGAGCCACAAGAATGTACTCCGCATAGGATAGGAGATCTCCACATACCTCACCAAATCCTCCTTCCCCGAGATAGGTTTTAGCTCAAAGCCTTATTACAATCTGCACACAAGCTTCTTACAATTGTTTGCACTTAGCTTTGCAAGTTCTTAACACACAGTAAGCACAAATCCTTTTCAATCACATAGATCAAACTATAGCACTTAGCATATTCTCCACTAGATCACTTCTTAGCACATCGACCTCTTCTTACATCGCCTAGATATCTATTTATACATTACAAAATGGGCCTAAACATGAGTAAACTCATGGGCTGACATCACATACCTATTACATAAACCCTAAACCCAAAAATGCCCCAAGAAGGGGCTGAGATCCCATGATAACCTCTTCACCTTGCACTCTGGCTTCGACCAGCCTGTCGAAGTCCCAAAATCATTCAAACGTGACCCAAGTTCTCCAAAACTTGGTCAAGGGCCAACATGCCCCCAACACTCACCTGTGAATCATCCCGAGTAACTCTGATCTAGGTAACTCTGCCTCAAATTCCTCGATCTTGGATCGATCTCCTTCGACCTATTGCTTTGCCAGAGCCTCCTTCTCGACGAACTCTTGAATAACCTTCTCCATCATAGGTCCTTCCAATCATTGTTCAACCAAGTTGACTAGTTCTAGTTGTGCACCTTGTCCTTAAATCTCCTCAAAAACTATGCAATATGCATCCTGCACTCATTGGATTCGTTGGGTTACTTCCATGACCTTACTCTAAATGGCATGGGCCTATTACTGAACCATGCACTATTTTTGGGCTCTTTTCATCCTATCGACTGGTGATAGTAGCTTCAACTGTGCTTGCACTATTGTTGCTTGTTGTTTTTCTTCCTGGAGTTGTGACTCTAGTGTCCTGAGCTCAAGGTCCTCTGCAAGGTGATCATAGGTTTGCGCACTTCAACTGCTGAGCTATTTTCATTCCAAGGCTAATTCCATGATTCTCTCAACTATGCTCCTCACAGTTTCTTCTCTTAGATCTCACATTTCCTACGGAGTGCTTGGAACTACTTGTAACTCCAGTTCGACTATCCTCTATTGGAGCTGCAGAATGGATTCGACAAGCTTCCCTACTTTTCTTTCTACTGGGTCTTCTTCCATATGTTCTAAGCCCATCACACAGCAAAGTTCTCTAATGGTTTCTTATTTAAATCCAATCTTCTCTCCGAGAAGTTGTTCCTTCTCCTTCTGGATCTGTGTTATATCCTCTACAAACTTGGCTTGGATGTCATCTCTTTTCTATTGCGCAACCCAAAATTGTTATCTAGCTTCCTATTTTGCTTGCTTCAGGGCCTATGTGGCCTGCTCTTTTTCTTTTTGAACACATCGAAGGTGAGCTTCGGTCGCATCTTCTATTCGGTGGAGTTGGGCAGGTTCATCTCCCATCTTTGTTCCTTCTGATGATGGGGGTGCAGTAGACAATACATGGCTAGAGTGGAGGGCTTGTTGTACCCCCTTCATCTGTACTTCAATTCTTTCATACATGGTCTCTTGTTTGGCTTCATTGTGTTGTAAGATATCTTCTAACGTATATGAGACAACGATGATGAAATCTATGTCATCCGTCGTGAGCACAATCTACATCTATGGTTTAGTATCTTTGGACTTCTTCCGCAATGTAGGTTTTGGGGGGGGGGAACCTTTCTTTTCTTGGAGGTCTCAGCTTCATCAATAGGGTCCCTAGGCAGTGTTACCTTGCCTTGTTTATGTTCATCTTCTTCTCCTTTTTATTATTCTTTGTCTTATTCTTTGTCTACTTCATCATCACCTCCCCTTCCAGGTGAGTTTCAAGAAGTATCTTATGATGTGTTATTCAACTTCTGTACCTAATAATTTTTCTTCCTTATACTACTGTTGGGTGCATCACACTCTTCACGAGTGACCATAGGACTTTCGATTATGTCGAGGTCAAATAGTTCTGCTTGGTCGACTGGTACAAGGATCTCTTTGGGCCACTCCTTAGTTATCTCTTCCATGTCCTCCTCAATGAGCTTGTAGTAAGATTGGAGTTCTTCTTTATGTTCGTATCCTCGCGGAGTGATATAAATAAAATGTCTATCTACGTGGAACTTCACAAATGGTTTGAACCTGTGAAGGGTATTCAGTGTCATGCGAGGGGAATACTTAATATCCCTCTTCAACTGTAGGTAATAGGTGTGGAACACCGCGTTTGACTTCCATTGTTTATCCATGTCGCTCGAATACGAGAGTGTGGTAAAATTTGCAGCTAAGGGTTCTGATGGCTCAATCTCAGGGAAGGTCATACCTTCTGGCATCTCCCAAGAAATGAAGGTGATGAGGATCAACAACCAACTAAAATGGAACTCGTAGCCTTGATCCTGAGATTCACAACAGTCTTTCTCTAACTGGTTGATGAGGAATCTCGCCCAGTTCATTTGTATCCCTTCCACGCATTTTTATGCAAGGTCGATGACAAACCCCATGACCTATGTGGGTTTGTTCTTCATTACAATATTATCAGCAATCAACTGGTAGGCTAGGCACACTGCACCATTTTGGATAGAGGCTACCTTGTAGCCCCACTTCCCCTTTTCTACATCGTCATAGGTGTCTTTAATTGTCTACACCAGGGTGCAATCTACAACCTTCCCTAGATAAAATTATTGTGGGTCTGGTCCTTGCATGCTTAGTCCAGTGATCCTATGGATCAATGTCGGATCAATGGTGATACACCTTTCCAACCACAGATAATCATTGTGGAAGCACGACAGTAGGAGCTTAATGCATGTGTTAACCTCCTGATTTCTTTTGAAGTGTGGTATCTTCATCACGTTCAGGATAGTGGACCTCGCGATGTCCATGGTCCACGACTAGGGGATGATCTTCGACTTCTTCCCCTTTTTCTTGGTCAAATACTTGTATGGTGCAAGCATGTCATAGATATTGCGGTCTCTTAGGTTATAGTCATTGATATTCAATGTCGAAATCTTCTCCAACTGTTGTCTAATTGCATGTATCCCCTTCGGGAGGTACACAGTGATGACTGTGTAGTCGAAGTCCCATGGGACACTATCACGACTCAGCACGCCAACCAGAGGCAGGATGTAGAAGGGAAGGATAGATGGGATGAGCTTTTCATTCACTAAGTCATCACGATGCTTCGTTCGTTTCTCTATTGCATCTCGGGATGGTCCAGATCCATGAGAAGTCGACAGTGATGCTTGCACTCCTCTTGTCGACGAGGCTTGGATGATTGTGGACATCACCTTCTCGGACATGAGGTCTATTAGGATATCTTCAATGAATTTTTATACTGTGCTAATTTCATCCAACATGCACACTCGAGATCCGATATCTCAGGTCGGTGAACAACACTCAATGTAACAAAATGGATGGTGAGGTCTCAATGATCACTGCGCAAAAGCAACTAGTTCTCTGTGGGATTGAATAATCACAATTGGCAAAAGTGTTCTCTATGAAATGCTCAACAAGATAAATAGACAACGTCATAATGGACTCTTCCAATGGGAAGGAATGCCTCAATCAATGAAATTCCATCTGTTATGGCACGGTCCCAATGGTCCAATGGTGAACATTCTGGTAGTAACTGCGTTTCTAGCCGTTCTGGAGCATCGTTCTAATGGTCGGGATGCCTCCAATGGTCATATTTCTTTGTCATGTCGAAGTGACAATCTTCATTGTTATGATATCCCGACGAAGTTCCAGCTCTACAAACCTTCGTTCTGTGGACTCTTCCCTAAAACGTCTTGTAACTTTTCTAACTTTTCTTTCTTCTTGCTATGATTTCTAACTTTCTTTCCTATAATATGAGTCACTGGTTTCCTCTTTCCATTATTGTTCTTATCTCCTCTTGGCATAGTAACTTCGTACTATGGAGGGTATTTCATAGGGTTCAAGGGAAATACTTCTTCTCTTTCTGGGGTAGGTGCTCTACTCTCTTGTACAGACAGGTGTTTCAAGTCTTCCTGTGTTCTTTCAACTTTGACATCTAGATCTCTGGTCCTTAGTAGCTTCATCTGGTCCTCCTGTTCTTCCAGTAAGTGCACTATTCTCCTAGCCATGAAATCTCTTATTTATTACTTTTTTTTTTCTATATCCTCCTCTTCTTGTTTCCTTCATACCTGATCTTTCTCAATCTAGATTTTTCCTAGAAAAATAGAAAATGGGGCATTATTCTCAACAAAATTAATGACCCTAAATTCTTCTTCTATCAAAGTGTCCTGAGAACTCATAGGTATCTAGGTAAGTCTTCCACATAGGGTTATTAGCTTTCCTCTAAATAATCCTATTCCTCCTAATGGAGGAACCATAGCGAGTTTTCCCCAAATTTCCCAAGTTCTTTCTATCATGATATTCACTTGTGTTTCCTCATCCAAGACACAGTCTATGTCAAAGTCTCCTATTCTTGTTTCTATGTGATACTTCTCTTTTAAGATCTCCGATAAGTTGATATCTCTGTGATCATTCAGGGTTTCTTTCATCTGTAATAATACAGTCTCTGATTATTTCTGGGGTTCTATCATATCCATTGTTTCTTAGCCTGTCTCATGGTTTTCTTGTCCCATATTCATCTTTTCAACTTTGGAAATCATTCTAGGGAAATCCAAAACTTCATGTCCAATAGCCTTACAACAAAGGAAAATAGGACCTCTACTAGGGCATTACTTAGAAAGATGTCCCGGTCTTCTGCAACTATAGAAAAGAGTTAATCCTCTCTTTATTTTAAATGACCCCCAACCTTTCCTATACTGTGCACTGGGATCATAGTAACTAACCTGCAAGAAATTATTTCTAGGATCCTGCATCCATTTGTTAGTCTAAATATTCTTTCTATGCATAGGGATAACATATCTTTCACTATTCTTATCAGATCTATTCATATCAAATCTTCTTTCTTTTATTTGTACCCTAGTTTTTAGATTAGGACCAAATCTATTAAACATACCTAGATCCATTCTTTTGAAATAAAAAATTTCACTTATCTTACCTTTCTCAGAGCACAAAGCTTCAAGATCTTACCTCTTGTATTCAGATCAGACTTCTCTTCTTAGCACAGAGCTTTGCAAGTCAAGTAGAATATTGCACACTAGGGAAGAAGATCTACGCACATAGCTTTCTCTTTTCTTTAGTTCCCAGCAATCACAGTTTCAGGTCCTGACAATGGAACCATTTGTTGGCACAGGGGTAGACCCAGGGTTCAATTCTTCAACAACACACAAACAAAACCCTAACTACCGACCCTTTTGGCAACACCTGCGAAGCAGATGAAGTCTCACCCTAGGTAGAAGCAGGGGTGGTTGTAGGACTTAGATGTTTGCAACCTAGTTGGGACACAGATCTGTGATTACAATACCTTAACATAACACTTAACAGTCAACATACATTAGCAATTAACCCTTATTTACATCGCAGATCTAAACCCTAATTACAACACAGCGTAATATTCTACAAGATCTAATACATCCAACACTTAGCACGTAGAAATATATCAGATCTAGCATTCATTCACATTACTAAGCACTAAGCTATAATATCAGAGGAATATAACATATATCATTTCACTAAGTATACATCACATCAACAACTATAATGCACAAAGAAACCACAACACAAGATATACGTGGTTCACCCCAATGTGGGGCTACGTCCACCAACTCTTCTCTTCTTTATTATCTTCTCTCAATATTCTACAAGCACAAAGCCACAAGAACCTACTCCGCATAGGATAGGATATCTGTGCACACCTCGCCATATCCTCCTTCCCCGAGCTATGTTTTATCACAAAGCCTTCTTACAATATTCACACAAGCTTCTTACAATCGCTTGCACTTAGCTCTACAAGTTCTTAACACACAGTAAGCACAAAGCCTTTTGAATCACATAGATCAAACTCTAGCACTTAGAATCTTCACCACTAGATCATTTCTTAGCACACTGACCTCTTCTTGCATCACCTAGCTATCTATTTATACATTACAAAATGGTCCTAAACATGGGTAAACCCATGGGATGACATCCCATACCCATTTCATAAACCCTAAACCCAAAAATGCGCTAAGAATGGGTCGAGATCTCGCAATCTCTCCTTCTCCTCGTGCTCCACCTTCAACCAGCCTCTCGAAGTCCCAAAATCGGTCAAACGTGACCCAAGTTCTCCAAAACTTGTTCAAGGGCCAACACACACCCTTGCAAACCCATGTCATCGGCCTTTGAAAAAAATATTGATGACCTCCCGCCAACTAGTCACGATATTGTTGGGAAGAATAAAAGTAGAGTCATGTTCCCATGTATGTTATACATAGGGAGTCATCAAACTCACCTTTTCACTTGTATGGACAAAGCCTTGAAATTACTGGAAGACATGACTATTTCAAAACCTCAACTTCCAACTGCTTATCGCAAGATTACTCTCGACCCACCTATAATTGATGGAATGATCACTCTGATCCCTTCGTCAATCAGTCTGGTTGATCATGTATTCAATATGGTCACATCCTTAGTTGAACCAGTTGATAGAGTGGTCGATCTGATCCTGTCCTCGATCGATCCCACTCTCCCGTTAGAGAGTGAAACCCGAGAGGTTGATCCGTTTCCATCCATCAACCCGATTCTCCCCTTGGAGAATGAAACTCAACTGGTTGATTTGATCTCATCATCGATCGATGCTACTCTTATGCTAGAGAGTAAACCTGATATTACGCACATTTTTCTCGTTGATACAAACTCTACCCTGTTGGGGGTCATTCCTCCTTTTTCCATGGAACCCCCTCTAAGTAATGAGGCCATCCTTTTTTATTGGGGTGTGATAACTGGACCTCGTCTTCCCTCTCACATTCCTTTCAAGATTACAATACAGTTTTGTGGTCAAGACATTCCTCAAACATTGATAGATGAAGGTGTGTCTATTATTATTTTTTCCTCTATTGCTTGGAAAGATTTAGGATATCCTTAGCTCGTGTCGGTTACACATAATCTGTTATCTTTTAACAAAATAACCAGTCACCCTTTAGGGATCCTTCCTCAGTTTCCTGTAACTTTGGGAGGGAAAATTGTCTTTATTAACATCATGGTAGTCCAAGACCCCTTGGATTTCAATTTACTCCTTGGGAGAGATTATGTCTATACCATGAAAGATATCGTGTCCACTCTTTTTCATGTGATATCTTTCCCTTGCGATGGAATAATTGTGGCTATTAATCAACTTTCATTTTTTGGTCCGGACTTGACCGTCAACTCAATGACCTCCCTAAATGGTTCTTATATGTAGATGATATCGCCCCTGCCGTAGGTCAATTATGTGGCGTTGTCTCCCATGCTATGAAATTCATATGCAGATGAGCCTCTCACTGTAAGATCAATGTATTATGACTTAGATCTGGTAGTTGACATGGTGATCTCTTCGATAGGGTCTTTATAGCTTCATATCCTTACCCTTGTCGCATCCCTCGACATGCGTTCCTTTGAGAGTGTGTTTCTTCCATCGAGCGAAGATCTCTTGGATGCCATGATCGATTTTTGTCCCTTGACATGGTGTCCTTTCAAAGCATCATCCTCTTGGTCGAGCCTCTAGTCACTGTTGGATACCAAGCTCACCAAATCCACTGCCTCCCACCCCCAGATAGATGGTCGAACTGAGGTCGTCAACCGGATCGTCATACATATCCTATGTATGTACAATTCAAAACACCCCCACACATGGCATGAGAGTCTTCCCTATGTCTAGCATTGCTACAACCAAGACCTTCATAGCTCAATTAGCCACATCTCCTTTCAGGTGGGGTTGGGATTCCAACCATTGGGCCCCATGGATGTTTCACTACCCCTAGCAACCACCTTGACCGAATCGTCCCTTGCTCCACCAGAAGCTGACAAATCCACCCAAATCATTGAGAGGATCCAAAACATCCTCCAATGGGTTTAGGATATTCTATAGAAGTATAATATCAAGTAAAAGCAACGCCATTAGGTGTCACATAAGTTTCATGTGGGCGACAAAGTTTGGTTGCATTTGTAGAAAGAACGCCTTACAGGGCCCCTTCGGAAGCTTTACCCACTCTGTTATGGTCTGTACACCATCACCAAGGTTTTGGGTGGCAATGCTTTTGAGATCAACATTCCCCCCTTCCTTTTTCTGCATCCATTGTTCAACATGGCTCTTCTTCGGCCATATTTCCCACCATTATTGGACACCTCAGAGATAGCAAAGAAGTTGACACCAACAGATCTCAACCCTGAATGCATGCAATAGGAATATAGTGATCAGATTGTGGACACACAAATCAAGGGCACTCGACAACAAAGGATCCATATTTATCGAGTTTTCAAAGAAGGGCAGCTCCTGCACCAAGGCAAGTGGCTCACCCGAGGCCAAATTCAGCATAAATTTCCTCATATGATGTGGGAACTCAACGAAATGGAGAACATTTCTTCCTAAGGATGGAGGATTTATCTAGGTGGATATCGCTGTCTACCCACCTGTTCCACTCACTCGAAAAACAATTTTCCACCTTCATAGTTTTCGATAGTTTTTCGGGTTCCAAACTTTTGGGGCCATTTTAAGGCCCTAAACAACGTTTTTGGGGATTTGGGGCCTAAGTGACTGACTAAATATCTAGCCTTGACCAATCAAAATTTTTTATTCTCAGTTATACCTTTCCAACGGGATATCGTGTGCCTAAAATGAAGATTGTATGCAAAATTTATGACCCCGAGAAGTTGATGTACTAATTTACCCAAACGGGGCCCATATGACTTTTGGTGCTTCATCTCCTAGGGTTAGGTTTTTGGATGTCTAGGGTTTTTTACATTCATATTTATTGTAAAAGGCATTCATAGCCTCATTGTAACCATATTCTTATGAATGAGTGTATCCGTCACATCTATTCTCAGAGATAAGCCGCCACCATTCCATCAAGCTTATTTTCCACTGCATTTTACAGTTTCATCTTATTTCCTTATTGAATAGAAAACCATTTTTACTGTATCTCTATTATTTTGTGCTAAGCATATTTAAATAATCTGTATTCATTTTGTTTTGCTCATAAAATCCGGATCAATGGTATCAGAGCGGTCTGCTCCTTGTAGTCTTAATGCATGTCCCCAATGAGGTCAGGGTACAAAGAATTGGGTCTCGAGCTTGTT
>ML797024.1:186428-222540 GCA_009831015.1 Picea engelmannii
GCTCGCAGACTGGTAGGCGGATGTCTTGATGAGGGATGGGAGGGTGAACCGCCCATCCGTAGGGACGTCAGGCCTGATCAGTGCGAGGGAAATCGTGCCACACGCAACCTCGCGAGAGGATAAGGCGTATGGCTGAAACGATTAGAAGGGGGCGGACGCGAGGGGAACTCGGGCAATTCTATGCAGAGTGAGTGATCGCAAAGAGGAGGGGATTGCAACCTTCTCTCCTGGACACGGGAAGACAGAGAGACACAGGTCTCAGGACATCGTGGTCTCAGCTCGGGGGTGGCTAGTGGTAAATCCAGTAGGAGTCGCTACGCCTACGGTTGGGTGGAAATGAGCACCCCTCTCAGCAGTTGCTCCCATTGCTGAAATATTTCTGATAAGTGTTTTGCTCATATTGCATTTGAACTTTACATGTTGTCACATATGTTCATGGACTTGTGGAATTGTAAATGTTTCCTGTGAAAGAATTGTCTGTACAATAATTGTTAATATGGAATAGATGTTAGCTCATAGAACCATGAATTTGTCAATGATTTCAGTATGAGATTGTCCGCGTAGTGCTTGATACGAATGAGTTGATATATGCTTAACACAGAGGAAACCGTGCTCGACTTATGTTGATAGATGAATCAAATCATGCCCAGCCGTCCTCGGGAAGCTGTCTTCCTTTACCTGTTTCTGGGAATGCCTCGGTAGGAATCTCTTCACAGAGATTTCCTCCTTGGAAAGGTTCGCTAAGAACCCAGAACAAGGATTCAAACGCATAAGCCTTATTAATCCTACACGAGGGGAACGATTCTAGGAATGTTCCAAGATAGTAGTGTTGTGAGGAGTGATAAGTCGACGGAGGAGATCTCGTCGGGTGAACCATAGTCATTCACGACCATTAGATTGAATAAAGTAACGGAGGCATTACATGCCTTTGTCCTCTATCATCGTGAGCAACGAGAAATTGGGATCGTAAATCCCAAGACCCAAAAGAACGAATCTGGACCGTTAGATCTCTGTTCACATTACCCGTCAGCCGTTGGATCCAGAGAAGTTGCGCAGGGGTTAAGCGCAGGGGTGGGCGTGCGAGGAAATGATCTGAGCCATTAGAACTAGAGTAGAAATCCTGTAAATTGTTGGATCAAGAAGAGTTGCTCGGAGTATAGCCTCTGGTAGGGAAGTGTGTAGGAGGAATGATCTGAATCGTCGGATCCTAGATCATAATCCTGACAGCCATTAGATCTCAAGAAATTGCACTGGAGTTACATCCTAATGTGCAGAGAAAGAGTCCTAGCCATTGATCTCGACAGGACACATGTCAGCGTTCTGGGAGGCTTCGTGATTTCTCTCATCGGAGAATTAGGGGAGTAGATCCATTGCAATAGGAAATCGCGATCCGCGATTTCCCGATGGGATCTGAGCCGTCCAAACAGCAGGGACACATGGCAGAAGATCCCGAAGAGTCGGAGTTCGAGGAAACAGGGTTCCCGGAGACAAGATATTTGTGCACAAGGAAATCGTGATACGCGATTCTCCGATACAATCGGGACCGTCCATCATTTGAGGGACGCGTGTAAGTGGATCTAACATAGTCGGGGTTCGGCATATCGGGGTTTTCGAATGCAAGGAACTCGTTCCATACGGAATCGCGAACCGCAAAACCCCGATGAGTGGGAGCCAGCTGTCAAGCCCAGTAGCGGAGGAGGACGAAGCTGTAGGGAGGACGCGTGTCAAGCACCCGGAGAAAGTCTGGAATCGGGATACTGCGGGTCCCGTGGACGTGGGTCCTATGACATGGAAACCCCGTAGCCCCGACGGGGATAAGGTAATGATCACGGAGTTGGTCATGTGGACCAGGGTCTAAACCAGTGGGGCTAGCGTGATCAGAAAGGCGCGTCGCGAATCGGGAAATCGCGAATCCCGTGGACATGTGTTTCGTGTCATCACAAATGCTGAAATCCCGATGGGAGGTTATACGAAGGTGGTCCCATGGGCTATTGTATAGCTGAGAGGGCTAATGCATTAGGGGCATACGAGGGATCAAAGAGTCGCGAGTTCTGAGGACTCGTGAATTACGACATCAGAAATCCCGAAACTCCAATAGGAGTAGCCCCGAAAGAAGGTAAGACCACGGTCGTAAAGACAGTGAATCACAGGCTTAACCTAGGGAGCGAATGCTTAAGGAGTGCTTCAGAATCCAGAGGATCGCAAGTTATGGGGGTGATTGAATTTTGACTTTCGAAACCCCGAATCCCGATATTGAACCAGGGATTGGCACTTCGCTAATGAGGGTTTCAAGAGATTCCCCATTGTGGGAGATTAACCCCTTAAATATATATATATATATTTTTAATAATTATAGTGGGTATGTTACAAATGCACTCATCATCACTTAGCAAGCCAACTTTCCAATGAAAATGAAGTTGCACCAGACACATGTTGATTTCCAACATAAAAATAAATATTTGGATAAACATCATCTATAAATCTCCATCAAAATGACTCAAAAGAAGGCCCTTAGAAAGCATCATTTGTAAACCCGGTCCACAAGAATGACTCCTTGGAAGATATGCCGTGACAAATTAAAATCAAGGAAAATAAAAAAATAACATTTGCATTTTGAAAGACAACAAAAAACCATAGAGCGTGGAAACAATTTACCTATTCTTCTTTTTCATGTGAGAGATTATATTCCCTATTTAATTTCTATGGGTATGGGATGAAGAGAAATGTATGGAGATGGGTTTTGCCTTGTAAATATGAAAAGATTTATCATAATTCCATATCCAATCTCTCCAAGTGAGATTTGGAATGTGAAGATTGAACTAATAAAACTTATAAGGAAGGACTCGCTATTGAATTGAATCTCCTAAACTATTGTCCATTCTAATTAAAAAAATATGAATTAATGTGAAATATAATACAAAGTCTTTCAAATGGGTATTTTCTTCTCAAAGTTTTTTCCACCTCCAAATTATTTTTGAGAGTTTTTTCCACCTCCAAATTCATTTTGAGAGTCTTTTAGGAAGAAATTGTTATACATCAGAAGATTTTATCACACATATTTAATTAGCAGCAAATAAACAATACACAGACAAAATGAACACTGTATTTACCTAGTAAAACCCTTTACAAGGGAAAAATCCACTAGGCAATGAAATTTGGTTTTATTATGTTTAAGGGAGAATTACAACAACCAACATGTACTTCCTTCCAACCCTTCAACCATGCACATCTATCAGCCTATATGGCTTACAACAATTACATATAATAAATGCACCTCTAACCAAACATCTATGTTTACTTGATTTGTCTCAACTGAACACTGAATGTTGGGATCTAAAACCTCCCACATTCCTTGTTGGGAAATTAGTTGGCACCATTCAACAATCTCCACCTTGAAAACA
Source organism: Picea engelmannii (assembly GCA_009831015.1). Taxonomy (NCBI): domain Eukaryota; kingdom Viridiplantae; phylum Streptophyta; class Pinopsida; order Pinales; family Pinaceae; genus Picea; species Picea engelmannii. Next base: position 189,830 of record ML797024.1, read on the forward strand.
ATTTACATGAATATCATGCCCACTTTTATTCATCACCTTTTCTGCAAGCCAAGAGAAGCCAAACACCATCACATCTTCTCTAACAGTACTAGTTTTGTGAACATGTCTGCACAATTCTCTTTTGTATGGAATTTTTCCAAAGCCACTCCTCTTTCATCAACAATTTGTCTTACAAAATGGTATTTAATAGGAATATGTTTTGTCTTATTGTGATAAGATGGATTTTTAGCCAAATGAATTGCACTTTAACTATCACAAAACAATTTTAACTTGTCTTGCATCCTTCCAAACTCACCCAGTAAACCTTTTAACTAGATTGCTTATTTGCAAGCATGTGAAGCAATTACATATTTTTCCTCTATAATGAATAAATCAAAAATATTCTGAAGATTTGAAATCCAACTAATAGATCCACCTACAAGAGTACATACATATCATGAAGTTGATCTTCTCTTGTCCAAGTCACCTACAAAATCTGAATCGACATATCCGTAAACTAAATCATTACCATTTTTATAGGTGATACAATAATTAGTTGTTCCCTTCAAATATCGAAGCTCCCATTTCACTGATGTCCAATGCTCTTTTCTTGGATTTACCATGTACTGACTTACAACACCCATTGCATGTGAAATATCTAGTCTTGTACTAACCATCACATACATAAGACTACCTACTACATTAGCGTACGATACATGAGACATATTATCCTTTTCTTCATCATTACTAGGACATAAACTTGAAGAAAGATTGAAATGAGAAGCCAAAGGGATTGAAACTGGTTTCACATTGTTCATACTAAACCTCATAAGTATTTTCTCCACATACTTCTGTTATGATAACCAGAGCTTACCATTTTTCCTCTCTCTGCATATCTGCATGACCAATATTTCTTTTGCTACTCCTAGATCCTTCATGTCAAATGTCCTAGACATATGAGCCTTTAACCTATTGATCTATGCCATGTTCTTGCTTGCTACAAACATATCGCCAAAATATAGCACCAAAATAATGAATATGTCATTATACAACATTTTAAAATAAATGCAATGATCATACTCATTCCTTGTATAATTATAGCTCACCATGAAAGAATCAAACTTCTTGTACCTTTGCCTGGGAGACTGCCTCAGGCCATACAATGACTTCTTGAGTTTGAAAAAAATGAATTCCATGCAATCCTGTACAAACCCTTCTAGTTGTTCCATGTAGATTTCCTCATCTAAATCTCCATGAAAAAATGTTTATTTAACATCTAGTTGCTCTAATTCTAGATTAAATAAAGAAACTAATTTTCTAATACAACCCGAATTGCAACAAGCTTAACCACTGGTGAAAAAATATCATAAAAATCAATGCCTTCTTTATGAGAATACCATTTTTCCACCAACCTTGCTTTGTACCTTTCTACCTTATCATCAACACCTTTTTTCAATTTATAGACCCACTTGTAGACTACAATTTTCTTGTCTTTTGGGAGTTCTACCAGATCCCATGTTCCATTCCTTTCTAAGGCATCCATTTCCTCTTTCATTACTTCTTTCCATTTTGCATTATCAGACACCTCCATTGCTTCCTAATAGAAAGTAGGCTCCTCAATATTAGTAACCAAAGAAACATATGAAGCAAAATCATCATACCTTCTAGGAGGATTCTTGACCCTTGTATATCTCCTTAGATATGATTATGGTAAATCCACATTTTCCTGATTATCATCTACATCCTCATTTTCATATTCATGAACACATTCATGAATCTCTTCATGAACCTCTTAATGTTCATCTTCTTCTATAGATGAATGAGACTCAAATTGAATCTATTGATTTTGTGGTACATGTGTCTGTTTCATGTCAACATCTACATCTGATTTTATAAATATTGATTCATCAAATATTACATCCATATTAATGGTTATTTTGTGGGTAGTAGGGTCACACAATCTATATCCCTTAATTCCATCACCATACCCAACAAAGATAAGATTTTCTTTTATTTTGGATCCAATTTAGAAAGTTTATGCTTAGGTATAAGTGCATAGGCCTATCACCCAAAAAATTTAAGGTTCAAATAATCACAAGAGTGACCAGTCCATACCTCTTCTGGAATCTTACATTCAATTGCAGTCGATGGTGATCGGTTAACCAAATAACAAGTTGTAGAAACTGCTTCTGCCCACAACTCCTGCTGCAACTTGGCATTACTGAGCATGCTCCTTTCTCTCTCTAGAAGAGTCTTATTCCTGTGTTCAACAACATTGTTTTGTTGAGGAGTATAGACAATGGTTTTATGCCTCTCAATCCCTGCTTCCTTGTAATAGTTTTCAAATTCCATTGATGTGTATTCACCTCCATTACTAGTTCTTAAACATTTTATCCAATTTCTAGTGCTCTTTTCAACCAAATATCTAAACTGCTTAAAGATAGTGAAAACATCAGTTTTTATTTTTAATAAATAGACCTAAACCTTCCTAGATAAATCATCTATAAATGTAAAAAAATATGATGATCCTCCATACGAAACTATAGGGGATGGTCCTAAACATCTCAGTGAATGTAATCAAGGACACCTTTACTACTATGTCTTCCTATTTTAAACGTATGCCTACTTTATTTTCCATAGATACAATGTTTAAAGAAATTTAAATTCAGAGACTTCAAACTTGGAAGTAACTTACGATCTACAAGTACCTTGAGTCCTATCTTTCTCATATGACCCAAACAATGATGCCATAAATGAGTGGATTCACTTTCACTTTCAGATATTGTTGTTTCTTGATATGACTTAATTATTATTTCAAGCTTATAAAGGTTCTCGATTATGTTCACCTTCATGACCTGTAAAATTCCTTTGAACAATTTCATCACTCCACCTTGAACTGTACACTTGTATCCAACATAATCTAAGACTCCCAAAGATGTCATATTCTTTATAAGTTCAGGTACATGCCTCACATATTTTAATCTTCTTATAGAACCATCATACATTTTAACTCGGATGCTACCAATCCCAACAATCTTACAGGAAATATCATTTCCCATAAAAATGACTCCATCATCTATAAGTTGGTATGTAGAAAACCAATATTTATGTAAACACATATGATTTGATGCACCGGATTCTAATAACCAATGTTGATCATGATGTGAAAAATTACATATAGAAAAAACCTCATCATTCATACCTGAACCTGAATTTGTTTCAGTTGCATTTGCTTCCTTTACTCGTTTTGTTGAGTCTTCTTTGGACGCTTGTTTTTGTTTCCAAAAATCCTTCTTGAGATGTCCTATTTGCCATAGTACCAACATTTGAGTTTACCCTTCCTCCCTCTTGAATTAGATGTGGAAGAACCTCTCTGATTCTTCTCTTTTTCTTTGGATCGCCCTCTAACCACCATTGCCTCAGAAGTTGAGGTTTCTTGACTGAATTTCCTTCTCATCTCCTAAGCCAACAAAGCTCACACAACAGAGTCATAATGAAGAACATTTGTTGAGCTAAAAATTATAGAGGTAACTAAATGATTTCAAGACTCAGGCAACAAACACAATAGTGTCATTGCCTTGTCTTCATCTTCGAGTTTTACTTCCATACTAACTAATTGAACTATAAGGGTATTAAAGGTGCTTAAATGGCCAATGAATTTCATACCTTGTTTCATCCACAAACTATACAACTGCCTCTTCAAAGATATTTTGTTCATTAAAGACTTTGGCATTGAAAGACCTTCTAACTTGATCCACAAGCCTGTTGTTTTTTCCTCACATACAATATTAAAAAAAACATCATCTACTAAGAATAGACGAATAGTGTTGAGAGATCCCATGTCCAGATCTTCCCATTCCTCCTTCGTCATGGTCAACAGTTTCTTTGTCCTTCCGTCTAATGATATTTTCAAACCTTTTTGCACAAGAAAATACTTCATCTTGAGATTCCATAGCTCAAAGTTGGTATTTCCATTAATTTTTTCAAATTCGAACTTTGAACCTTAGTCATAGGATCAAGCCCTCAAACGTTCACCAGCCAAAAAATAAAAATTCTATCTGATCCTAAAAAAATCAACTCTCCTTCAGAGATTCACAGGGTGTACCATTGTGTGCATGGCACTCCTCTAAGGCTTTGTGGGGGGTGCTATGGCACACCCTCTGAGTGGAGTAGGGGGAGCCACCTGAGCAACACTTCTCTTGACTGGAACAATATTTTTTGAATGTTAGAACAATTCAATTTTATAAGTGAGGGAGAACCAACGCTCCTCTAACACTTCCTAGGGAGGGCCAGTGTACAAAAAACCACTAGAAAAACACCCTTTGGTCGTGAAAAATTCCCAGGCATATAGACTATGCTCTTTAGTACTTGGATCTACTTTCCTTTACCTGCCAAAACATGTCTAAATGTTCTTGCACTTACGAATATATGAAAAATTCGACTTGTCACGCCTATTGCACATGCTACACTTGCTCTAATACCACTTGTTATACAACATAAGCTTTTATCATATAGATTTAATTAGCAGCAAGTAAACAATACACATACAAAATGCAATCACACAAGAATGAACAACATATTTACTTGGTAAAACCCTTCACAAGGGAAACATCCACAGGGAAATGAAATTCGGTTTTATTATGTTCAAGGGAGAATTACAACAACCAACATGTACTTCCTTCCAACCCTTCAACCCTGCGCATCTATCAACCTATATGGATTACAACAGATACATACAATAAATTCACCTCTAACCAAACATCTATGTTTAGTTGATTTGTCTCAACTGAAGGCTAAATGTTAGCATCTAAAACCGCTTGTTGACAACTCAATACACCCTAAAAGACTTTGCGAAATTTCCTTATTTTTGGGTACCACTTATCATTTTTGAATTAGAGTTAGTGTTGTGGGGTGGATGGATTTATATGTTGTTATTGAATCTTGTTATCATTTATTCTTGTTTGGTTTGAATTTATTGACGAATTGATTTTTTTTAGTAACATGGCATGAAGGGCCTAAAATGTACACGGTTTAAACTTTTTCAACAGTCACCGATCGGAAAATTTTGGTCTATAGTATAGTTATTTAACATCGCTGATACATTTTCGACATCGGTGAGATCCAATATATAAATCACAATTACGGACAACCATAAAAAATCATCGATCATCGATACATTTTTGGCATCAACGAACTCTAAGGGATGAAAATTAGAAAAATTAATCATCACAAATAATTGATTGTCGATCATCAATATATCCTCGGCATCGGTAGGATAGAACATTGTAGCCATGGATGTATCTCTAAATAAAATCCCCGACGCTGAAAATAAAGGCTCCTCACGCCCCTCCTACCTCATTTTCCCTATACCTTCTTGAAAATCAATCTCCTTCTGGTTGGTTGAGTCGATTTCCCATTACTAAATGACTTGGTTTTTCATCATTATCTTTCTTAATTGATTCTTTGCGCAAATTGTTTGTGTTTTCTTGAAGGATAATTACATGTCGTGATTTGGTTCGAAATATTTTTCATCATGTTTTCCATTGATTGAGCATGCAACAAGTCCACCAAGTTTTTTCTGTGCATAGGAGACATCCAGGACCACGAAGTCCTTTGAATGCGGAGTAAGCTTCCGCAGGAAAGACACGACAATTAAGAGCAGTCTATTTCAGGCTTAGATTTCAAGCCAAATAGACAGGTCAAATATTCAATGATGGAGATCTAATAGTCGATGCAGATCAATGATCCTCGTGCATGTGGAGTCTCAAACTCACGTGATGTTTAATCGTGGAGTTACACAAACTTCACTCCGCGACTTCAGCGCCGAAACATGCAAGATCATCTTTTTCGAAAGATCCTGAATTCCAAAATGTCGCAGCCATGTGGCATTCATCAGTTGAGACACATGGCACTTATTTTAGACACCTTGGGTTACGTCATCCACTATTTTGGGTGACACGTGTCACTCTCTTTCATGCAGACATGTCAGTGACAGTGACTTCATGTGGACATGTCAGATTCAGGAGATCGCCACCTCAAAAGATTTCAATTCAGGCAACACATAAACTTCTGAACCCTGAAGAGTTGGTGTCTCAAACTCTCGAAATGTTTAATTGTTAAAATTTATTAATGTCGGATCAATTAGAAATAATCATTAATTAATGACTCTGAGAGATTGTCACTTCCGAAGATTAACCCATAGCAAATGCAAATCACCGAAGTACCGAAGTTCTGAAGCGTCGAAGACGCGTGGCATTCATCAGTTGAGACGTGTGGAAATATTCTATCATGATGCGTGGAACCTTCCTATCATGACACATGGCACTCATTTCAAGCATATTTGGGTCCATTATCTGTACTATTTCAAGTGACATGTGTCACCCTTCTTTCTATGACACGTCAACGATATGACGTCAGACCACCACCTCAGTCTGGGGACTTTCAACTCAAACCGAGCACAGTTCTCTGAACACCCAAATTTTCGAAGTGTCGGAGGCCATAATAGTCAAAGTGGGTCCCAAATGGCCACGTCACTCAACAACATTGTAACTCCAGGAGATTCTCAAACTCAACATTCACATCTCCCGAACCCCTGAATTTACAAAGTTTTGAAACACCAAATGTTTAAGGATAAATCCCAGGTTAATTAAAAATAATTGGTGGTTAATGACTCTGGGAGTCCAAGCCTCCAAGAGATATGAATATTCTGCGCTCCAAATCCCCTGAACGTCAGATTTTTGAAGTGGCTCACCCACATTTATGGCACATTTTGAAATGTTTAAAAAGGGGTGCCAAACTAGAATTGGGGAAACTACACGTTCATATGATAGAAAGAATATCAGAGACTCTGGAAAACGCCATATAACTTGCTTCTTTCCTCCAGGGGATAAGTTGGGGAAAAACATTGCCAACATCTAGTTATCTCCTAGTGGCCTCCAACAACACGTTGCATGTCAATGCTTGATATAGAATGCATTTATGTCACTCCCAGTCATTTCCTACCAAATATCGGTTCACTCGAGCATGTGCATAAGTCTAGCTTCAGTGGTAGAAGCAGTTTTTAATTTTCAATTGAAAAACTCTTTTAAATTCAGAGATTATAAGTGGTATATTTTGTGTGACAAGAGCCACTCCTTTTTGTTAATTCAAGTTTGGAGTATTCACTATCATACTCCAACAATGTGGTTTAGTTGAGTTAATAAGTTGTTTTATAGCTGATGTATAGAGTTAAGACTCAGTTCCACATTAGTCGAGGGCCTCCACATCTATGATAAATATGAATCTTTTTTATGTTAGTAGGGTCGATGGTTTTGGAGAGAAATACTTTTCTAGAATTTTGTAAGAGAATTATTTCTGTGCAAGTTATTTTAATTAAAAACTTATGTTTAGAACGAAAGACACTTATATCATCTAAGGCGTTAATGTGATTGGATCGAGGGGGGATTATCTCTATCTTTGGATTCAATATTTGTTGTTGTATTGAGTAAGAGTTGTTGTTTATGTTATTTAAAGTTATCTAATAATGCTATAATACAATTCTTTTATTCTAGTTGATGAATAGAAATCGATTGTTTTAACCTGTGATTGATAATGGAGCATCGAAAATTACTTTTCTTGCACTAACTTATTGTCACATATATGTTTTCCTTTCTGTAACTAGTATCTCAGACAATGTTGAATGCCCACTAATCAAAATGGTATTAATGCTAGTTCGAAGTTGTTTAGATATTCTTCATCTGCATGCTAAGTTATAGAGGTTATCCTAAAAAAAATATCCTTCTCCCAACACACAGTTAACTTCCATCTTCCATTTAGATTAAGCTTTGTCTTTCTTTGTTATAAATATTAAGAAAAAAAAAAAAATAGAACGACCCAACCCGAGGAAAGGTTCCACAGAAAAGACACATATGTCAGTCACGATTAAATCCCATCGATAATTCCAGTCAGATCATGAATCTGGAGAACCTTACCACTCATAAAACGTTTATCATTCTAATTGGGATTCTTAAGCGGGTTTGGTTCCTGCTGTTGAATTAAAGGGACCTCATATCCCTCAACATAATTGGTGCTAGAAGGAGATCCTGATGAATGAATGGATAATAATATTTTTGATAATATATCCTGCATAACCTATACATTAAAAACATCCCACATGCACGGCTAGTCATTCTCAAGACATCCCACATATAAAGAGTACTTCTGATATGAGTAACTCACCTCAACACGAAGAGTAATAAAACATGTACCCTGAAATACCTTTCGCTCTTCCCAACAAGCAGTTAAATAAGTTCAAAAGAATCACAAGATCTTACGCCCGATAAATTAGAGAATTACCTTTATCTCCTTTACTTCCTCAAAGAAAACAAGTAATCAGACCAGTTGTTGACACCCCTAACCAAGTATTTGTTAACATCGTAGAAGACCTGCTAGATTTTTCCCTTACTGAGATCGAACAACCCCTTAATCTGATACTCAAAACACCAGTTGGTAGCTACTCTGAACCTGGCGATTTTGAATTAGACGAGGAAGGGTCCAACTCATATCGCTCAAGTTATGAATCAGAAGATATGGAGGATAATAATGATAATAATGGAGAAGGGGGAAATAAACCTCAAGAAAATCAACCATAGTTGGCTAGAGATGCTCTGGAAATCCCAGGATGGGTGCATAACCTACCGAGACATCCAGAAAAATTACTTCCTAAATTTGACCCAAAATCATTTGGATTATCTAAGGACCATATTAAGAAGCCCATATTGGCTATAAGGTTGATGAATGGTAAAAATGAATAAGTAGTGTGTAGATTTTTTCCTTACACCTTTGAAAACTTAGCCTCGACTTGGTATTTTAACCTTCCAGTTGGTTCTATAACTAGCTAGACAAAGTTTCAAAAGGATTTCTTGGACAAATTTGCGGAAGAAACTACCACATGATCTTTAATGGCTGAGATTCCAACCAAAGATTTACCACCATTTTGAAAAAATTCCAACCCGAAGCTAAACCTACCTAAGATTTGCAAATTTAAGTATACGTTAATGCTCTCCCAACTTCTATTTCCATGTTCATAAAAAGGGCTACCAAACATACCCTAGCCAAAAAGTTTGAAGAAGATAAAACGATTGAATTTCAAATTAAAGTATGCAAAGAAGGTCATATCTCACTAACAAAAAAAGAAACCCAACCTCTACCTAAGAGAGGACTTTTGTTAACAAGACCCCATCAAAACAAACATAACCAATTCCTAATAAAGAAGGAGGAGATCTAGAAAACCTACATCGGATGATCAAAAAACTCTGCAATGATATCGTAGATATGAAAAGGAGTGTTGGGGAGGGAAAACAAAATCAAATATCTTATAAACCCTTTTTTAAAATAAATCCTCCCTTCAAAGCTATAGAACCTCCCCCAACTAACCTAAACGTTGACTTAGGGAACTTAGCATCTGACTCTTTCTGCACATATCAACAATAAAACCATTCAAAAAGAGACTTCCCCCAATAGATACATGTTATGAATCTGATGGATAATCGATTCCTAGATGAATGTTATTAAACTGAACAACCCAGTAGCTTGGCAACAAATTCCATTGATCAAGAAAGTCAAGATCCATCGGAAGAGACAGCCATGTTGTTATGGGATTCCAATCACCCGATGCCTTTCAATGATGCTGCTGAAATGCAGGGACCTCTCGTTGAATTTTTATCTCTATAGATGCAAAGTAGAAGTCAACTTGTCCAAATTAATCCCACCACTCTCAGTTATCTAGTGGGAATCCAATGATTGATTTCCCCAAACCCCTATTTTCCTTTCAAAAGAAATCCCACAAACATACTCACACATGGAGCTCCTAAACTAGGCTACAATGTGGTAGAATACTTGAAGAAGATGAAGGCTAATGTATTTGTCATGGCCATATGTAGAATCCCTCAACAAATGGATTTTTCTGTTGCGATCCTTAAAATCAATAAAAGCCCCTATAACAAGCACTGATCAAGGTAAGGTCCCATCTCCCACATATTTAAAAAATAAAACAAGTGTGAATTCTTGCTCTTTAGAAAAAAAGGGGAGGCCTTTTGTCCCTCCGTTCCTCTTGATGTTTGAAGTTTTTAATAGAAATCTACATAATTTCCTAGTCGAATCAGAGGCATATTCCAATGTCATGCCATTATCAATATGCAAGAAATTGAACGCAACCCCGCTCAAAAGTGAAAAACACGTTATACAACTAGATAAGACTCACGTGAAGGTCATTGGGGAACTTAAATATGCCATGATAAAAATGGCTACACGCCCCAAATTTGTTTAGGTAATTGACATAAATGTAGTAGACATCCCAGAGGCCTATGGACTGCTACTTAGCCAAGACTGGTTCGAGAAATTAAATGGATACTTTAGTACTAACTAGGCTCACCTCTGGCTTCCATTAAAGGGACATACAAAGATGATTAGGATTGACAAAGAAAAATATCTCAAACTGAAGAAATTGAGCATAAGAATATTAGGACAAGAAGATTGGCAGAAAAGGCCTCAAGCCATAATTCTCAACATTGTATTCATCTTAATGATACAAATATATAATACAACAATGAAACCACCTCAATTGTTCTCACATCAACACCTCATCAAGAGATAAGGTAAGACAAGGAAATATAGAAATCTAGAAACACACTTAGGATAACAACTATATCCTAGCATGTGAAATATACAAAGGTGGTATACTAAGACTTAATGATTGTATATGAGAAATAGGATAACATTCCCCACCCTCAATCATAAGTCCAAACAACAATACCAACAAAGTAGGTGCATAAGTTGGTATATCTCCATGTCTTCATGCTGAAACTCTTGAGCTGAGCCACAATGAAGAACTACTTGAAAAACCGCCAATCTGGATGTTGAATTTGTTCATCTGAAATGAACTGGATGAGAGTTGAGATATGGAAGTAAAAAACTGCAATATCTGAACATTCCCTAATTTCTTTGACAATTTGATCATTTTTCCAAGTATTTTAGCTAGAAGAATATGATGTCTTCTGCTAATTGGTGAACATGTAGTATCACCACTCTACTATCAGTGTATAACCGAAGTGCTCTTTGAATCTATGGTTTGAGATAAACACTGACCAATTGATACCATGTATCTGATGGTTTTTGGATGGCCACTAACCAATTTTGACACTTTTAGGTGTCCAACAACATCCCAATGTATCATTTGTATGATTCAATTGCAAGTTATTGAACCATAATTCTGCTAAAGTCTGTCATCTACATACCGCAGTTTCCCATTTGTAAAATTTCATGCCCATATGGCATATTTGATGTTTTTTGTTGTCAAAACTTTTTGTCTGACAACCACATTCAATTTCATCATCAATTCCCCCCTTTGTCAGCTAAAAGGAGAGACCACAAGTGGTTTCATGAACCATCATCACTGAATTTTTTAATTCCCCCCTTTAAGGTTCATGAGAGTTTCATCATTGTAATCCCTCCTTCTATGCTAAAGAGAGTACCAAACTTGTTCCATTTGAGTACAACACAAAATGAGCATGCATAAACAACCACATGTTATCTCATCCCGTGAGGGCCATGCTTGAAAGCTACTCCATAAGGGGACCACTTATGTGAGGTACAAAAATGTTATGTGCTACAAGATTGGTCTTTACTCAAGCTTTAATTCTTCGGTAATACTTATATAATCGCTTGTTTGTTGATGACCATTTCCGAGGATCGATCCAGTCATAGTGAATCTTCAATCTTGCAGGTTTCTTCAGTGTTGAACATGTGTCTGAAGAATGGTTATGCTTGCCACAATGTTGTGAAGGATGGAGATCAAAACACTTATTCTCCATGTGACCAAATTGATTACAATGTTGGCATGTCGCATTATGATGCTGAACTTGAACAGGTGAAAGTGAATCTTCTTGAAGGATTTCAGTACTTTGGAACTTGATTGGTCTGGAATAATCTGAAATATGAAAGGTAACTTCCTTGTAATATCCAAGTCCTGTTCTATTCTTGTTGTATATGATTTCTTCCCAAGGTCTGATGATGGGCTTGGAAAGAGTATTATGAGTCTGATTATGCTGAACTTTAACAATTTCATATTCATTGGAAGTTGCTTCTGAAGTTGGCTCACTGAGGTTCTCCTTCACTAACTGTTGATCATCATTATCATCATCATCATTATAGAGAGGGTTAATCTGAACAAAAACTAGTTCATAATACTTCATTGGCTATTGATTTTTGAGATTTATCAACTCATCATTCAATAGTTGGGATTGTCCTTGAAGAAGTCTAACTTTAGCTTGCGTCACTTGCAAACAAGTTAGTATTGATTGAGGAGTTTCTTTGTTCAATATTACTAGGTTGTCTTTAATAATGTTTATTAGAGTATTCAAAAACTCTAATAATTCATGACTTTGCTCGATTTGAACCTGCTCGCTTGAACCTCTTATTCACTTTCTCTTCTCGATCACTTGAATTTGTTTCTCGCTTTCTTGTAATCTCTCCCTTGAACTTGCTTCCATAAAGTTGAGGATGTTGGTTACCATTGAAAATGCATCCAAAAACTTGTGATTACAATGACTTGAGTTTTACTCAACCTTGTCAATTTCGAATCAAAATTACAATGAATCTTGGGTGTCGGGCTCAACCGAGAATGCACCCAATTACAAATTCAACTTCACTTGATTTATAAAGACAAGTAAACTTACAAAAGGACTATTTTCAAGTTACAATAAATCATGATTCTTAAGTTGAATTAATCTTCAAATTTGAATGTGTTATCGATGCTTTTGAGTTGAGTTCTCCTTTGATTATGAGCTTGTTTTGTGCATTGTTGATGTGATTTCCAATTTGATATCTTTGTTTCTTCTTGATTACTTTGGTTGATTGTATTTTAATAACATTTGTGTGTTGTGTAAATGCTAAAATTGCAATTGTGTTTATGTCAAAACTAGACAGTAAACAATATAAGCCTCCATGAAAATTTCAACACAACACACTACACAAGGTGTACCTAAGATTCCCTTATTCAATTTCGGGCGGATCTAGGACACTTCAACACCACAAAAAATTAACTTTTATTATTCTTAATACAATGATCTCTTACACCTAAGAGCAATTCACTTTTCAATTACAATATTTGTCATCACATCTCATTGTCAAACCTTCAAGTAAACTTGTGTTCCCTCTAAACTTTTGTTCCTCCAAAGGACACATTAAAAAAAAATATAAATATGTTCTTCCTTATGGATATACCTTCTTATGACATCTCCTAAATACAATTAGCTCTTAACACTGAAGAGCAATTTACTTCAATTACTTTAAATGTGTCTCTTAAATTTTTCACTCTAGTTCTTTGTAAATATGGTGCAAAAACTTTACTCATCCCCCCTTCAAAGTAAAAAATACTTTGAATTAAAAAATAAAAATAAAACCAATTTTAAAATCATGTTCTATCTGCCGTTTTTTATAAAAAAGTGTTTGTTTTGTCTTTTTTTATGCCATTCCTCTTTTAAAACAACTTATTAAAAAACTCAATGGAAAAAGAATAGTATGACATGAGTTGGCAACATATCCTTGTGAAAACCGTGGAGATCTTATCAAATTTTCTACCATCTTTTCTGTGGTCTTTGTAGATTTTCTTTCTCATCTTTATTGCAATGAAATTCTTCAAGTATATATAACACTGATGTATGCAATCTTTTAGCAGAGATATGACATGCAATAAAATCGCTGCAAAACAAGGATCATTGGACCAAATCTTGGATTGTTGGTTTAAATAAAGTGCTTTGGATCCTTTGCTGCGCTACCCTGATCTGGGTGCTTTGTATAGGTAAGAAAGGCGTTTAAAAAATTGGAAATCCACTCCATTACAAAGGAAGTATTTTCATAGGATCATTCCCAGCTTCATGATTCATGGTGGTGATTTCACTCTTGGATATGGCAGAGAAGTTACAAGAGTCTATCTGGGGGAATTTAGGGTGCACAACAAATAGGGGATGAAACAGGACAATAATCACTAAATATTCTTCAAGGTAGATCGAAGATGGAGACCTATTAAAAAACTTGATACAATATAACGACTGAGACACTGAGGGATACTCCGAGTATTAACAACGAAGGCAAAGTGAAGTCACTTTAGATCACAAATACCTCATTGTTGGAAGATTGGTTGTTGTCATTGATGTCAACCCTAGTCATGGGATTTGGACCGCAAGAGTGATGAAGGCATTTGGACATGAAGGAAAATGCACATGTAGATACAACACCCATGGATGGATAGTATACATCATGTTGTTTCTGGTGGTATGTGGCACATCACGTGGATCCTCATGGTTGAGGAGAAATGAATTTTTGAATATGACAAAGTGAATTGAAGAAGGAGGTACATGTAGGCCCTGAAGATAATTAAAGAAAAGAATTACAAAATAAGAAAGTGTCAGGTCGACCCTAATGTTAAAAGGAAGTGACATAAATGTTATAAATAAACATCATTATACATTCATTTGATACAAGTCAAATTTCATAGGAAATAAGAAGAAAAGAAGGCTGGATTTCAAGGGAGGATGAAGTCTTTTGGTGATGTGTTCTAAGGTATGTTATTTTCAGGTCATCTTACCATTTTTGCTATAATTGTTTTTCTAGAACGATTCAGATGGTGAAATCGCTATGGTATTTAGAATACATATCGAGGTACCTTTGATAAAAATTTCAGCTCTTGATTCTCTATAATTATGGAGATACACTCTGTGGAAGATAGGGTTTGTGACCAGTCTTGAAGCTAGTCAATAAACAGGTGTTCCGGGTAAAACAATCGTAACTTCTTCATCGAGAATCCAAATGACGTGGGACAAATTTCATTGGAAATAGTATGGAATGTAGTTTCTTGTGTGAGAGTTTCAGAAACGGATGTTAATTATTGAGTGCGGGGAATTCTGTGCAAGTTCACTCTCCTGAATAGACCATAATTGAATAAAGTCTACCATTCTTTCTATAAACTCTTTTGGGGAGGATTCAAGGAGTGAAAATTGGAGGAGTTTCAGATAATACATTGAGTAATATTATGTACAGGATCAAAGTACTCCAAGAATTGAAGAATTGCAGAAATTGAAGAAGTCTCAGGAAGCATTATCAGGTTCTATGTGATGATTGGTTGATGGTGATGATTTAATGTAAAGTTTTATTATCTCTCATATATTCTTGTGTGGAAGGAAGGGGCTAGGATGGAGAGTTCAACTCTCTCTTGATATTGGAGGATTGTATCTTCCTCTTGGATGTTTATCCCTCCCTTTACATTTGGAAGCTGTAGCTGCCCTTGGAAGTCATTACTTCCCTTGAACTATAACTATTGATTATTTCTCATATATTGTGCATGGTGTATTGTGGTGTATTGGTGTAACTCTTATACTATTGTTCATTTCTCATTGGTTATAGTTGAATGGTTTAAGTATAATTTGAAAAAGGTTTTAAATTGTACTTGATACTGATTCACCCCCCTCTCAGTATCAACAATCATAACATTGTGTTGATCTCTTGTTAAGTATGAGAATAGATCTAAACAGTGTATGTCATAGGCTAACAATAAATGCCATGGAAATATTTGAACCCAACCATGAAGCTGCCTTCGATATTCTCATAAAGATATGGTCCCATCACAACATTATGCAGCTCAAGCTCACAGTGCCTTGGCAATACAGTGCAAAATTAATCTATGAAATCTGGGTGTGTTGATCTGAATGTGGATGAGAAGATCTAAAAAATGGGCTTCTAGATCTAAATGTGGCGCAATGCCAAATAATTTCCGATCTGGAGTGTGGGGTTGCAACAACAAGAAAAATTCCATAAATTTTGGCTACGATTCAGGCTCTCATTCCAATCTTAAGAACACTTTCAAAACTATATATAACGCAGTGATCGAGTGCTCGACCCAAGAGTTTTATATATTGTAAACATATCATCTAGTGAACCGTCAACCATTTCTACATCGTCTTAACAAACAAACACTCAAAACAAATGTTTAACAACTATCTCAATTAGATCTCTTACCTCTGATAGATAATTATTTCTCCAGCTTCCATTCGAGCTTTGACCACATCATTGTAGCTTCGTTTTTATGGATCATAACCAAAACCATGTGCTCTGATACCAATTGAAGAAATTGAGTATAAGAATATTAGGACAAGAATATTGGCAGAAAAGGCCTCAAGACATAATTCTCAACATTGTATTCATTTTAATGATACAAATATATAATACAATAATGAAACCACCTCAATTGTTCTCACATCGACACCTCATCATGAGATAAGGTAAGAGGAGGAAATATAGGAAGCTAGAAACACACTTAGGATAACATCTATATCCTAGCATGTGAAATATACAAAGGTGGTATACTAAGACTTAATGATTTTATATGAGAAAGAGACTAACACAAACATACTATCATCGATTTAGAGACTCCAAACGAACCCTCGTCGACAGATTTCCCTTTGTTAGGAAACTACTCTTGCGATTCTGATTTCAACAATTTCACCCCTCTCTTGTCTGACGCACCTCTCACTCAAAAATATGAAATGACCTTTTAAGTAAACCTACTAGTAGCCACAAAAGAAAACATCTTCTGTCAAGATTATCCATTGGGAGTAGAAGAAAAGGAATATGAAAGTGAGGAAATAGCTAGACATGAAGAAGTTAGTAATTCCACCCTATAAATTTGGACGTTGTACTTTGATGGTTCTAAATCTCAAGAAGGGTTGGGAGAAGGATGTATCCTCATTGACCCAAAGGGGAAACAAAACTTATTATCCTATAGATTATAATTTGAATGCACTAACAACACTGTTGAATATGAGGCTCTAGTCCAAGGACTAAAGAAGGCCATAGACTTAAACATCAAAGGATTGAAAGTTTTTGGAGACTCTGAAATTATCATTAGACAAGTAAAGAATACCATTCATTGCAATTTACCTCACTTGAGAAACTACCAACAATAGGTATACAGGCTAATAAATAATTTTGAGGCTTTTAACATTACTGTTGTTCCTAGGAGAAAAAATATTCTTACTGATTCTTTAGCCACCACAGCCTCAATATTGTCTCCTTTAAAAGACTATGAAGCATCAAGGTTTGCAGTATAAATACTCTACAAATTTTCGGTGCCTAACAATATTTCTAACTGGAAATTCTTTGAAGGGGATGAACATATTGTAGATTTCCTGACTAACCAGGACAATTTTAACGATTTGGCCATTGATGATGAAATATTCCAAGAACTACTCACAGAATAAAATATCCACAAACAGAATAAGGGAACATACCACTCTGATGACAAACCAAAGTTTCACACAATACCTAAGGGGGTGGCCAATCTGGAGAACCTTTTTGAATTGAGGGAAAGATTCAGGGGACCAAAGAATGCAAAAACAATGAGCTCATGCCCTATATATGAAACTATAAACCTAGGCACCCCCAAGAACCTAAAGACTGTCAACCTAGGAAAGAAAGTGTCCAAATAAGACATGGAATCTTACCTTAAAATATTTAAAGAATATCAATATGTCTTCGCTTGGTCCTACCAAGGATTGAAAACATATGATACTTGCATTATCCATCATATAATCCTATTAAAATATGGAATAAAACTCTTCCAACAAAATATTAGGAAGTACCACCAATCTCTGGAACCTCTAATGTATCAAGAGCTGAAGAAGTTATTATATGCCAATATTATCTTTCAAGTAAGACATTCTGCATTGGTATCCAATCTGGTGCATGTCAGAAAGAAGTCTGGGGAAATCCATTTGTGTGTGGATTTTAGAAACCTTAACAGAGAATAAAAAAAGATAACTACCCAGTACCACCCATGGAACAACTCTTACAGACAATATCTGGATTTGAAATTGTTTCTCTCCTAGACGTTTTTTCGGGATATAACAAGGTCTTGGTTTCAGAAGATGATCAATTAAAAACTAACTTCCGGACCAAGTGGGGAACCTTTTCTTATAAACTCATGACTTTTGGGTTGATCAACGTGGGGGAAACCTTCCATAGGGCCATGTATGTAGATTTTCGGGGATTGATTAACAAGTGTGTGGTAATCTATTTAGATGATGTAACAATATACTTAAAAAATAAGGAAGACCACATTCAACATTTGACTCAGATATTTGAAAGGTGTAGGAAGTATGGAATATCTTTGAACCCTAAGAAAACCATCTTTGATGTAGAGGAAGGAAAATTATTAGGTCATAACATATCTTAGGAAGGAATCAACATCAACCCTAAGTGGATAAAATAAATAGCTCAACTTCCTTTGCCTCACAATAAAATGGTCATGCAATCATTCTTTGGAAAAATCATTTTTTTAAGAAAATTCACTCCTGATTTCGTTGAACCATCAAGCCCTTACAAAGAATGATTCACAAAGATGCAAATTTTAAATGGGATGAAGAGAAGAAAGGTTCTTTCAATAACATCAAAGTTTCCATCTCTCAAGCACTAATGTTACACAACCCTGATTTCAACAAAGACTTTTTCCTTTATACCTTGGATTATGACCAATCCTTGGCTACAGTACTTACTCAAAAGGATGACGAAAACAATGAAGAAACAATATCTTTCATGAGCACCAACCTCCAAGGAGTCGAACTGAATTACCCTTCTATAGACAAACATTCTTATGCATTATATAAAGAAGTCAAACATTTTAGATCCTACATCCTCAAGAATCACACTAAAGTCATAGTACCTCATCCAACAATCTGATCTCTGTTTACTCAACAAGAGATGGGAGAAAGAAGGGGAAATTGGATGGAATTCATCCAAGAATTTGATCTAGACATAAAACCTGCCAAAATAGTCAAAGGTCAAGGATTGTGTAAACTGATCGTTGAATCCCAAGATCTGATTAATGCAGACGACCTCGATTGGGAAAATGAGCTGTCATTATGGTGTGACGAAGCCTTATACGTCCCTCTCGGGTAAGAGTCTCGGTATGGAAACTTGTCTTATCTCCTACATCATGGAACTTGTTCGAAAAATCTAAACCCTAGAGAAAGGAGAGCCCTTAGGTTAAAATTATCTCAATATTGCCTCATAAATTCTATGTTTTTCCATGTAAACTATGATGGAGTTCTCCTTATATGTATTGAACATGATGATGTCTAAAAGGTACTCAAAGAACTCCATGATGGCCCAGCAGGTGGAAATTTTGTAGGAGAAACCACAACTCACAAAATATTAAGAGTTGGTTATTATTGGCCCACTTTGTTCAGGGACGCTTATGCATATGCCAGGAAATGTAAATCTTGTCAAGTGAGCGACGGTAGGGAAAAGAAAGTAGCCATTTCACTCCAGTCGGTGACCATGTCCAGACCTTTCGAGCAATGTGGAATAGATTTCATAGGAGAAATTACCTCCAATTCTTCAAAACAACATAAATATATCTTGATTGCAACAGATTGTTTCACAAGGTGGACAAAGGCTATTCCTCTCACACATATTAATGAAAAGGTAGTGATCCAATCTTTAGAACAACAACTAATAACAAGGTTTGGGATGCCCTCTGTACTTGCTTTTGATAATGTTGCCTACTTTTCTTCCACACGCTTGACATAGTTCACCCTTGATAAGAGGATCATAATAAGACAATCTACAAACTATTATCTGCAAGAGAATGGGGTAGCAGAGTCAACTAATAAAAACCTTGTGAGAATTTAAAAAAAGACGGTTGTTGAAAATTAGAGGAATTGGCATAATTTACTTCATAATGCCTTATGGGCCGATAGAGTAACACCTAAAGAATCCATAGAAAACTCTTTGTATTTTCTGGTATATGGGCAATAAGACATTCTTCAAAATAGATTGTACCTTCCATATTTACAACTTTCCCAGGAATCAAGAGGTCAACCCTCATCCGCTCTACAACAAAGGGTTGATACCCTTGTCATGCTGGATGAAGAAAGAGAAAATTCAAAATTTAAGTTCACCGCTCATCAGCAGGTAGTTAAAAGATGGTTCAACAAACATAAGGCCAGAGAAAAAAAAAATCAAAGTAGAAGACCTAGTCTTGAAGTGGGATAAAGCAAACGAGTCCAAAGGAAAACACTCAAAGTTCCAAAATCTATGGCTCAAACCTTTTCAGGTGGGAGATAAGATCAGGGAAGGCACATACCGGTTGCAAAATATGAGGGGGGAATTTGACACCCTCTCGGTGAATGGTCAGGCCTTAAAACAACACTTCTCCTAAAAAAACAATAAAAAAAAATGTCTGTGTCTTTTGATGCTTTTTTTGACTTTATGTTTCTTTTTAGCATACATTTTGATCAGGATGACTCTGTGGGTTTAGGGAAGACTGAATGCAAAATATTTTTTATTTTCTTTCTTTTTTCTTGTTATTTTCTTCTAATTAAGTTGTGTTCTGTAAAGCAATGGATGATTTTAATAAATACAGTAAAGCATACTCTGCTCCTGACCTACGCTTACATGCAAAATTAGAGACGTCGGGCAAGTACAAATTTCCAAAAAATCATAATTGTCTTTGTAAGCATACTACCTACGGAAGTGATGCAATGTCTTCCTAGTGGCCTGGTAACACTAAATGGAAAGATGGCTAGATGGAAAGAATCACATGTACCTATGGACAGAGCCAGGAAAAGCTCCACCTTAACACTTCCACATTGTAAAAAAAAACAGACATCCTCCTCTCTGACTCACTCTCGATTTTTATGCCAGAAAAAGATGATCCATAAAAAGGGTGTAAAGTTCGAGAGGGTATGTAGACAACTCCGCTAGGGCTATGGACGCTTGCTGGCAGTGGAGCAAGGTCTGTGATGTCGGGGTGACTCCGTCGAGGCTATGGTCGATGCTCGTTGGCAGTGGAGAAACACCGTAAGGAAGGAATGATAGCTAAATGGCCTCACACCAATGGATGTCGTACCCAACCCTTTTCTAGAAAGGACACAGATTGAGGTTTAAAGGAAAGAGGGTGGAAAAGATAAACCCCATAGGCAGATCTAGATTCACGGACTCGAGAACTTGTGTACACATTGATAGAAAAGGTTCTGTTGAAAAGGAATAGAATAAGGCTAGATGGTTTCTCAACCAATTTTCACAGGCTAAGCACAAGGGAAGGAGAAAATATTATGTTTCCGGCCAGAGAATCACCATTTGTTGAGCACTCAACACACCCTAAAAGACTTTGCGAAATTTCTTTATTTTTGGGTACCACTTATCAATTTTAAATCAGAGTTAGTGTTGTGGGATGGATGGATTTATATCTTGTTATCGAGTCTTGTTATCAATTATTCTTGTTTGGTTTGAAGTTATTTATGGATTGGTTTTTTTTAGTAACATGGCATGAAGGGACTAAAATGTACATGGTTTAAACTTTTTCAACAGTCATCGATCGACAAATTCTGGTCTATAGTACAATTCTTTAACATTGCCGATATGTTTTTAGCATCAGTGGGATCCAAGATATAAATCACAAATACGGACAACCATAACAAATCATTGATTGTCGATCACTGATACATTTTCGGCATCGACGAACTCTGAGTGACGAAATTGTGAAACATTAACCATCACAAATCGTTGAATGTCGATTATCGATGCATCGTCGACATCGATGGGATAGGATGATGTAGCCAGGGATATATGTCTAAAGAAAATCCCTGACACCGAAAAGAAAGGCTCCTTATGCCCCTCCTGCCTCATTTTCCCTATACCGTCTTGAAAATTATTCCACTTCTAGTTGGTTGAGTCAATTTCCCATTACTAAATGACTTGGTTTTTCATCATTATCTTTCTTGATTGATTCTTTGCACAAATTGTTTATGTTTCTTGAAGGATAATTGCATGTCATGATTTGGTTCGAAATACTTGTCATCATGTTTTCCATTGATTGAGCGTGCAATAGGTCCACCAAGTTTTTTTTGTGCATTGGAGACATCCAAGACCACCAAGTCCTTTGAGTGCGTAGTAAAATTTAGCAGGAAAGACACAACAATTCAGATAAGTCCGTTTCCTGCTTATATTTCAATCCAAACAGACATGTCAAATATTCAACGATGGAGGCCTAACAGTCGATGCAGATCAATGTCTCTCATTCATGTAGAGTCTTAAACTCGCGCGAGGTTTAATCGTAGAGTTACAAAATCTTCACTCTGTGACTTCAACGCCGAAACGTCCGAGCTCATCTTTTTTGAAAAATCTCGAATTCCAAAACGCTGGAGCCATGTGGAGTTCATCAGTTGAGACATGTGGCACTTATTTTAGACACCTTAGGTTACGTCATCCACTATTCTGGGTGACACATGTCACTCTCTTTCATGTGGACACGTCAGTGATAGTGACATCATGTGGACATGTCAGATCTGGGAGATCTCCACTTTGGAAGATTTCAATTCAGAGCAATAGAGAAACTTTCGTACCCCGAAGAGTCGGAGTCCTGAACTCCGGAAATGTTTAATGGTTAAATGTCTTAATCTCAAATCAATTAGAAATAATCATGAATTAATGACTCTAGGAGATTGTCACTTCGGAATATTCTAACCCAAATCAAACACAAATCGCCAAAGTGTTGTAGTGTCAAAGCATCGAAGACCCAGAGACGCGTGGCATTCATCAGTTGAGATGTGTGGCACTCTTTTATCATGACGCTTGGAACTTTCCTATCATGACACATGACACTCATTTGAAGCATATTTGGGTCTGTCATCTATACTAATTCAAGTGACACATGTGACCCTTCTTTCTATGACACATCAACGATATGACGTCAGGACACCACCTCACTCCGGGAGTTTAGCACTTTGGGGAATTTCAACTCAAAGCGAGCATAGTTCTCCGAACCCTTGAATTTTCGAAGTGTTGGAGTCCCTAACAACCAAAGTGGGTCTCGAACTGCCACATCACTCCACAAAATTGTAACTTTGGGAGATTCTCAAACTCAACATTCACAGCTCCCGAACCCCCGAATTGTCAAAGTGTTGAAACACCAAATGTTTAAGGATAAATATTGAGTTAATTAGCAATAAGTGGTGGTTAATGACTCTTGTATTCCGGGCCTCTGGGAGATATGAATATTCTTTGCTCCAAAGCGCCCGAATGTCGATTTTCCGAAGTGGCTCACCCACATTTATGACACATTTTGAAATGTTTAAAAAGGGGCACCAAAATAGAATTGGGGAAACTACATGTCTAGACGACAGAAAGAATATAAAAGACTCCGAAAGACGCCAAATGACTTGATTCTTTCCTCCAAGGGATAGGTGGGGGAAAAAACTGCCAACATCCAATTATATCTTAGTGACCTCCAACAACGCGTTGCATGCCTATGCTCGATACAAAACATAGTTCTGTCACTCCCAATCATTTCCTGCCAAATCTCGGTTCACCCCAACATGCACATCCATCTAGCTTCAGTGCTAGTAGAAGTTTTTAATTGTTCAATTGCAAAACTCTTTTAAATTCAGACATAATAAGTGGTCTTTTTTTTGTGATAACAACCACTCCTTTTTGTTAATTCAAGTTCAGAGTATTCATTAACATACTCCAACAGTGTGTTTTAGTTGAGTTAATAATTTGTTTTACAACCGATGTATAGAGCTAAGCCTTAGTTCCACATTAGTTGAGGGCCTCCACATCTATGATAAATAGGCATCTTTTGTATGTTAACAGGGTCGATGGTTTTGGAGAGAAAGACTTTTCTGTAATTTTGTAAGAGAATTATTTATGTGCAAGTTATTTTAATTAAGAAGTTTTGTCTAGAACCAAAGACACTTCTATCATCCAAGGCGTTAATGTGATTGGATGGAGGGGGGATTATCTCTGTCTTCGGATTCAATATTTTTTGTTGTATTGAGTAAGATTTATTGTTTATGTTATTTAAAGTTATTTGATAATGCTATAATACAGTTCTTTTATTCTAGTTGATGAATATAAATCGATTGTTTTAACCTGTGATTGACAATAGAGCATCTAAATTTACTTTTCTTGCACTAACTTATTGTCACGTATATGTTTTTCTTTCTGTAACTGTTATCTTAGGGAATGTTGAATGCCCACTAATCAAAATGGTATTAATGCTAGTTTGAAGTTGTTTAGATATTCTTCGTCTGCATGCTAAGGTATATAGGTTATCCTAAAAAACCTAGCCTTCTCCCAACACACTGTTAACTTCCCTCTTCCATTTAGATTAGGCTTTGTCTTTCTTTCTTATAAATATTAAGAAAATAAAATAAAAAGAGAACTACTCAGCCTGAGGAAAGGTTTCACAGAAAAGACATGTCCGTGAGTCATGATTCCAGCTAGATCACGAATCTGTAAAACCTTAGCACTCATCAAACGCTTATAAATCTAATTGAACCTCTTAAGCAAGTTTGGTTCCTGCTATTGAATTAAATAGACCTAAAACCGCTCAACACCACCCACATTCCTTATTGAGAAATTCATTGACACCGTTCAACATAAATCTATGTAGATTACTAGTGTTTCCATGTTTAAATTGAATGACATGTAAGTTCAATATCTTTTCTATAAACATTCCAATGTCACATAAAAACAGAGCAAACCTTTTTCCAAGCTTTATGTATTCTTATAGAACGAAAAATTCATCAATTTTATATATTCTTATAGAACGAAAAATTCATCAATTCTAAAATCTTATGAAACAACAATGAAATCGTTTTTGGGTATACGAGTGACTATTTCCAGACCCAATCATATATATCAGAATCCACTTACTTGAAAGAACAAAGTTTTGTAGCTTAATTTCAACGATTCCAGATACATTCTTACGTAGAAAGACTACAAACATCCGAGAAAATGAAAGAGATCGGACAAAACACCTCTAAATTCAAGCCAACCCACATAAAATCCTAAAAAAGTCAAAGTGAATTATCACATCCTAAACCGTCAAATCGAACAATGTTGTAAATGTTGTATGGAAGCTAAGCGAACAATGTTATAAATGTTATAGGCAACTTATAAATAAAAGAGAACAGTATTTGGCAAATTGACCATAATCAAGATTGGAATTTGAAAATAAAATAATTTTGTTAAATTTAATGATTTTGTTAACGAATTAATATGTTTTTATTTTAATATTTTTTAAAAATAATAAAAATGATGATAATTATAAAAAGTCTTAACCATATTTAATAATAAGACAAATTGACTCGCAACAAACAATACAATTTACCTATCAAATTCTATCTTTCACCCTCACTTCTTCACTCAACGTTCAATGTTTAAATCCACAAGCTACGTGTATAGAAGATTGAAAACCGTCCCATATTTTTTTCGGAAATTCAATGCATGGCAAGTTTCCATCCATATTATGTTATTGCCATATGCACACTAGAACATGAACATGAACATGAGAATATGAGCCTAAGGGTAATGTGGGGCTTCACATATTATGACAATTTTTAATGAGTTTCACTTAGATGTGTATGTTTTACGATAATATATTTAAATAAAAAATTTATAAATTAGTATATCACATGTATAAATTAAAATTTATGAATTAATATAATATATATATAGTTTGAGTGGGCTTAATAGTTAAGAATATGTGTTTCCTTTTAAGAAGTTATAGATTCAAATCTAAAGGGAGTAGGGTATGTATACCTTTGTAGACTTTACTAATCAAATCGTTGAGGGAGGAGAGTCTCTTGTCCCACAAACAAAGGGATCTCATACATTAATTTAATGTGCTAGCTTAATCGTAACCTTAAAAATAAATTATTATTATTATTATTACACAAAGCAAAAAAAATATTATAAATTAATATAACATATATAAAGAAAAGCAAAAAATTTATGAATTAATATAACATATGTATAAGGAAAAGGAAAAGCAAAGTGACTAAACTAAGTTTCAAATCTTTTAAAAAATTAGGAATTAACATATCATCTCTATAAATTAAAAATTTTAATCTTTTTAAAATTTATGAATTACTATACTGTATATAAATTAAAAATTTATGAATTAATATTCCATATATATAAAGAAAAGCATTAATATAACATATGTATAAGGAAAAGCAAAAGCAAAGTGCCTAAACTAAATTTCAAATCTTTAAAAAAATTATGAATTAACATATCATCTCTATAAATTAAAAATTTAATTTTTTTTAAAATTTATGAATTACTATACTATATATAAATTAAAAATTTATGAATTAATATTCCATATATAAAGAAAAGCAAGGTGTCCCTTTTGTTTTTTGTCGTATCCTAAACCTATAGGCGTACCTCTTGTTTTTTGTCGTATCCTTCGATGCCCACATGTGACTACGCTAATTAATTTGGATTGTGGGAACCAACAAAATCATATCTCACATAATGGCCCCTTATAAATAGGGATGTCGCCTACGAACATATTATATGTATTAAAATAAAGTAATTTGCATTTAAAACGTAATTTATATAAAATGCCAATATTGCATTATAGAAATGAGTCTATAGTGTGAATAGCTTTTTGGTGAGTTAAATTGTTATAGATAGCATCTAATTTATGTATGGTTGGTAAAGACCTTTCTCCATGTTGGGAGGAGGTCTTGAGTTCAATTCCGGCTGGGTCTCCGGGACAAATTGTAATGGCTGCTAGTGCTAGTCTGGACAGTGATGTAAATGATTTATATCTCTAATATAAATCGAGTTAATTTCTCGTGGGAAATTTTTTTTGTTGTTATGGATAGCATTTAATTTTATGTATGGTGTAAGGTTAAATATTATAGAAAAGCATACTTTTTGGTGAGTTAAATTGTTATGGATAACATCTAATTTATGTATGGTTTAAGAATAAATATTATAGAAAAGCATAAATTGTTATGGATAGTATTTAATTTTATGTATGGTTTAAGATTAAATATTATAGAAAAGTATATGACTATAACAAATGTTGTTTTAGTGATAATTATATGGAATATTATTTTTTTTTGGATAATATTTTGTTTAAAACTATTTATTTATTTATTTCGAGTATAATTTAAAATGGCTTTTGATTGGTTAAGAATTCATTTTCCTTAAATTCAAAGAAACGAGTTAACAATTTAAGACAAAGAAATTTGTAATAGTGGAAGTATCTCTCTTTATGAAAGAAGAAAAAAATATTTCACTTAACCAAGTTTTGTTTTCAGTAATATAATTGCAAGTTAGAATTTTAAGATTCTTTCAATAAAAACTACACTAATAATCTGGAGTATTGTAAACCTTTTCTTACTTTGTAAAAAAAATATAACTCCAAAATCTTCTATGTATTTATACTATGATATATATAGTTAAATGTACTTGTATGTAATTATGAAATTGGAACATACTTGCATGTCCATTATATAATTGAGAATGTTGCATAGTGATTTGCACTTTGTTGATATTGATGTAAACAAATCAACACATTTCATGGAGTTGGGTATTTATGATAATGTAGTGTGATTGTAATTTAATTTATAAAATGTTATAGATATTTCATTTACCTTTATCATAATATATATGAGATTATGAAATTTAATAAAAAATATTATTCAAATTAAAATATTTTATCTTTTTATTTTTTCACTTTTAACTATTCTTCATGTAGGTGACAATATTAATAATAATCTCAATTGTAAAGTAACATTTTTATTTTATTAAAAAAAAAAAACAATATAAACATTTACAATTGAATCATCAAAATTAACTTTTATAAAATTTTAATACATCCTATAAAGCATATATAGTTAAATCAAATGTATGGTCCATCAATACACCCGAAAACATTTTTTTAATATTGATTTTAAATACAACTAAAAACATTAAAAGCATTATTAAGAAACTAATTACATCTTCCAAAATGTCTACCCATAATGCTTATATTAGTTTCTAGATTATTTTCGAATAAGATGTTAATTATGACTAAATAGTATCATAGATCATGTGCCAATTTTGTTATAGCTGGAGAAAACTTCATTTCCCAAAACTTACCCTTTCAAGTTTAATTCTCAGTGGCTTCTAGACAAAGACTTCAATAGCTTGGTGCATCAACTTTAGATGGATCCAAAATATCTTCAGGGGGAAGATAGTCAACGTCATTTCATTAGGAAACTAAAGGAACTAAAAGTAATTACAAAAAAATGGGCCAAGGAATCTAGGGCTCGGGATGTATTGGTTCTGGAGAAACTGGAAGATAATATCAAAAATCATTTGCAGCCGCTCGTGGAGGGTTCTTTTGTCCCGGAGGTAGAGTCTAACCTCATCAAACTCGAATCAGAAAGGAACACGATCCTTAAAACACAAGAGGAACTCTGGAGACTCAAAAGTTGGGCAATTTGGGTTCAAAGTGGCGATCTTTTAATACAAAGTTTTTTCATCAGTTTGCTAATCACGGGAGAAATAGAAAACACTTATGGGAGATTAGAGATGATTCTGGTTTTACACATAAAGGAAAAAAAAATGATTATTGAAGAAGGGAAAATTATTACAAGAGGTTCTTCAATTCCTCGGATACTTTTTCATCAATAGAGAAGGTTGAGGTGGCAGGGTTATTTACAAGATGGATAAGTGAGGATGAAGAAAGAGATAATATGTCACCGGCCACTCTACAGGAATTGAAATCAATTCTATCTCTATTCAGAAAAGATAAAAGTCCAGGGTCGGATGGCTGGACGGTGGAATTTTACTTACATTTCTTTGATTTAGTTAAAGATGACCTTCTAGCATTAGTGGACGAAGTCTAGACTGGTGGGCACATGGAAGGGAGCTTAAATTCCACCTTTTTAGCTCTGATACCCAAACTGAATAAACCCCAAAATTTTGGGGATTACAGACATATTTCATTATGCAATCTGGTTTATAAAGTCATCTCAAAATTTTTATCCAACCGGGTTAAACCGATACTTTCAGGGGTTCTATCGGAAGAACAGTTTGGCTTCTTGGAGGGTCGCCAAATACATGATGCTATAGGTACTGCACATGAGTGCATACACACTATAAAAAAGAAAAACCAAAAATCACTTATCCTAAAGCTAGATCTACAAAAATCCTACGACTGTGTAAACTGGGATTTCCTATGTTTGATTTTAATCCAAGTTTGATTTGGAGTGTCCTTGACAAACTGGATAATGGCATGTGTGAGTTAAACATCTCTTGAAGTTCTAGTCAATGGGGAGGCAACAAATTTCTTCAGAAGTGGTAAAGGACTTCGACAGGGATGTCCACTTTCACCCTTACTTTTTATACTGGTGATCGAGAGCCTAAGTCTGCTATTAAAAACAAGCCAAAGAGAAGGTTCCTTATCTAGAATAAAAGTTTCCATACTTATGAAATTCCTTCATCTTTTATTTGTAGATGATGTTTTACTGTTGACATATGCTTCTGTGCAGGAATGGAAGGTGATCGTGAGTCTCATTAATAAATTCTGTATGGTTTCGGGATTAAAGGTGAATCCGTTCAAATCGGCAGTTCATTTCTTAGGCCTCTCGAAGTCGGAACTTACTCCTTTCAAGTTATTACTCTCGTATAATTTTATTGATCTCACTGTTGGTTTTAAATATATTGGGTACCACTTAAAGGCAAGAATCCATAAATTGGAAGACTGGTTATGGCTCTTAACCAAAGTGGAAAAGACAATTAATCATTGGAGCTATAGGTGGTTGTCATTGGGTGGCAGGTATACATTATACAAAGCTATTATGGAAAGCCAACCAGTTTATTGGTTTTCACTAGCTTCAGTACCGCAGTCCATTCTCCACCGATTAAGAAAATTATTATTTAACAGTTCCTGGAATCCTTGCATAGTATGTTTTTTTGGATAATTTAGATCCTTTTTGGAGCTCTAATTTTGGCTGTATCAGATGTATCCCTGTAAGATGCACTGGATAGTATCATTTTGTAAAGTGTAAGAAATACTCGAAAGACTGTTAAAAATACCTTTGTATATAAAAATTATATTATCTTAATATAATTGTGCTAATTTTATACTGAAAAAAAAAAGATAAAATACACTTTTCCACATCTTTAATATAGGTTAAGTACATTTTTAACTTAAACTTTTAGGCGGAAATTTCTTTCAAAAAATAATATATATTAAATAAATAATAAGATGAAATTTCTTTCATAGAATAATATATATTAAATGAATAATAATGATATTTAATTTATTCAATAAACAATAATAATATTTAATTTATTCAATAAATAATTAATTACTATAATTTCATTAATTTTGTTTCATATATTAAAAAAATAATAAAAATAATATATATGTATAACTAAAAGTGTAAAATGTAATAAAAAAATGATATTGAAAGAAACATAAGAAATCACAGTAAAGATATAAGCCATTTCGATTATATTTATATTGATGATAGAAATAAATAGGACATGGTCTTGACTACCTTTTGAACTAGATTTTTTCTCACATTAACACTTCATTAAGGTTAAAAGGAAGCAAGATAGAATGTAATATACACTTCGGATAAAAACCTAATGTTAATCATATATTGAGTAAAAATCATGGTTTACTAGAAAATGTTATTTTAGTTTTTTTTTTTCGAAAATTTTACACGTTAAACATTGCTTATAAAATAATTAGTTATTTAATTAATCTAACAAAAAATAATTTAAAAACATTGTTTATGACTAAAAAATTATAGAAAGGTATAAGCACCACTATGTTATATGAAAACTTGTTCATGGAAAATATTAAACAAAACAATATTTTACACCAAAAACATTGTTCCGCATGGGGGACACTTTTATCCTTTTCTCTAAGTTTTAAGGATGTAATGTAAATAAAAACATATTTGTGTTATTAAATGGCAACAATTTTTTTTACAAGTAAAAAAGTAAACTACAACTTCTCTTTCTCATGTATATTAAAGTTCTCAAAGTAAATATGATTCTATATATATATATACATATATTGAAATTGAAAAATATTATATTAAAATAACTATAGCAAAAAAACAAAGGTACTCTTCAATACAAAATATTGAATTGAAAAATATTATATTAAAATAACTATAGCAAAAAACAAAGTTACTCTTCAATACAAAATAATGAAGGATGAATTGAACTTTCATAGAAAACTTCTTCCTATAAAAAGGATGGATGACAAAGGTTCATCAATTTTTTTANGAATTGAAAAATATTATATTAAAATAACTATAGCAAAAAACAAAGTTACTCTTCAATACAAAATAATGAAGGATGAATTGAACTTTCATAGAAAACTTCTTCCTATAAAAAGGATGGATGACAAAGGTTCATCAATTTTTTTATAATGACTTGATTATTTACAGTTTTATGAGTATAAGAATAAATTTTACAAATTGATTGAATAGAAAAATGCAAAAGTGAAATATAGTTATCACTTTTGAGGTGTTCTCCCTATTGGGTGGTGACAACACATACATGCCAGTTACATTTTGTGGCTAGTTCCTCAAACGGTTGGCTTTCCATATGCTTGAAAAATGTTTGAGTATTTTCTGTTTAAATGTAGAATCTCATGAGGTGATTCAATGAGACTTGTAACTATTTCTCCACTGATTGGATGAGTAATAAAGGATATCATTGCCCCCCTTATTCGTCTATGTTGTATAATGATGTATCATTATTTATTTCTTTTTATATTAATAGTTGTTTCTGCAGACTCGACCCCAACAAGTGGTATTAGAGTTGAGGTCGAGTGTAGGATGTGAGCCGAGGGTCGAGATTTGTTGGTCGCACATAGAGTAAAATGAGGGTCGCTTAGTTTGAATCCGCATAGAAAAAATAATTTCTCGCGATGTTGTTGTGATAAGAATCCACTAAATAGAGGATCTGTCACTGGTTGAGGAGTTGTCGCTAGTCATTTTGATGAAAAGGAGTTGTTGTTGGCTACTGACAAGGAGAAGGAAGCAAATCTTGTACTTAGGGTAAGTTGAGCCATAGTAAGCGAGGCAATGAAGGAAACATTATTGACCAATCCACTCGTTGAGTAAGTAAGAAGAAAACATGCGAGTTGTGGTCGTCTACCTGCTTGTTGTACTAAGTGGCAACACAAATCCCAGTTCAGAGGACATTAAACCCATTCTTGACTTAGTTGAAGCGGATGTGGATGATGAAGAAATATATTTTCTGTCAGGTCAATGTTGGGCACTTTAATTTTCTAATTAAATAGATAATTAAGGTGTTCAATATAAATTTTCAAACCTAGGGAAGTTTTGTTATTGCAAGATAATTGTGCACAGTCTATGCTAGATTATGGAAGCAACATTATTCAAATTGCATTAAGAAACCAAATTGAAAGGTTGCTGACATAGCTGGATCTTCTACAGAATTTAAATCACACTTGCATAAATGAAATCCCGAACTGATGGGTGCATAAGAATCCTAGATTATCTAATATATTCTAACTTTCTATTTTACTCTTGCAGAAAGAAACTCTATGCTACTTGTTGAAAGGAAACATAATTAACTGCAGAAAAGGAATTCACACTTTTTTTTCCAGAGATTAAATCTAATGCAGGAAAGGAAAGAAATTCTCCAGCAGTATCGAAAAATTTACTCTAATTCTCATGAGACACATTGATGTGCATTTAAACATAAAGGAACTGACTGTAACACCAGATATATGCTAGAAATGCTAAACAGATCAATTATCCAAATCAAAGAGGTTAATCTAAAACAACAAAACAGAGGGGAGTCTGTGAGGAAGGTGGGCCCTTTCCCTCTCACCGAATCCACTCGAAAATATACTA
>ML797024.1:222640-234638 GCA_009831015.1 Picea engelmannii
TCATTTATGTATGATGCACATCTGATTACAGTTTGACTTTGATATATATATTGTGTAAACAGTCACAGCAAAGGCTCTTACTTCTATATTTCTCTCACCACTTTTTGCACACATTCACACAACTAGTCTGACATCATAGGGGACCCACAGAACCCCCGTCGTTCACGACGCTTTCTCAATCTCCCTCCTATCTTAGGGGGAGTATCTGGTCGTACCCGCACATCGGTACCTCCTTCACACACTCCTGTGAGTGCCACTATCTTAGGATCAACTTTGCTTGGTTCTACATTACTTGGGTCCAATTCCCAAGGTCATACATTCACTCGCTCTCCTTTGCACGGAAGCAGGGGACCCACTTCCTCTCAAGGAGGGAGCACCAACCCACCTAGTCCCCATCAAGGGTCAGGTTCACAATACACTATGGATGGGACTAACCCTACCACCCCACTACAGATGCCATAATTGGCCTCTCTCAACATACCGGATCTCACCAAGCTCACCAATGATCCTATATTGCATGACGCCACATGGCCTGCAATGCCAACAAAACTTCCTTCAGACATACCAAAGTTTGAAGGAAAGGCAGGAGATGATCCTGCCAACCACGTCATGACTTTTTATCTATGGTGTTCTTCCAATAGCATTATGGATGATTCTATTAGATTGCGATTATTTCAACGCACACTCACTGGCCCATCAGCCAAATGGTATGCCGAAGAAAAATCAGGGTCCCACACAACCTTTGAGTCCTTGGCCAAAGCATTCTTAACATTCTTCCAATTACCCATCTGCCATGACAACAATCTAGAACTACTGTCTAACTTTAAACAGACCTCAGCCACCCACATTGCTGACCACATTCATGAGTGGCGT
Organism: Picea engelmannii; assembly: GCA_009831015.1. Lineage (NCBI taxonomy): Eukaryota > Viridiplantae > Streptophyta > Pinopsida > Pinales > Pinaceae > Picea > Picea engelmannii. The sequence continues at coordinate 223,514 of ML797024.1, forward strand.
AGGCGACGTAGTTTGTGTAAAGAAGAAACCACCAAGCAAAAGTGTCTTGACTGGTTTCTTAGATCACTTGTCTCTCTACTTGGTAAAGATGTCGCTTCCAGCTTCCCATAATCTGAAGAGGAAGCCATCAGCAAGGCTCAACAATATGACCTCATTTATGCACAGTTAGGATACTTATACACAGTACTTCCTGATCTTCCAAAACCTGTGCCATTTGGCCAAGACAAACTTGGGATGTCTCACTCAGCAGACAGACTCATAGGTACCACCACACACCATGGTCCACAACCCCAACCACCACCGATGTATGGAACACCTCAATACTCACCGGCATATGGGGGCACTCCTTATTACCCCCCACCCCCTTATCAACAGCCATATCTGGTTTCTATACCTCCACCCATTAGTGGACCACCACCAGCACCTCCCATACATCCACCTATTCCCACAACCAGTGGTACCCCCTCAACATCAGCTTATAGTACTAGTGAAATCACGCAGCCTTCCTAAGTACCTTATGGATCGGTACCACCAAAAAATCCATACTTCCCATTTCCTGGTCCTCCACAACCCATGGCTCCCCCACATCCACATGTGGGGGTAAATTTTGTTCAACCCTCTGCTGCTCAACAATACCAAAATTTTGAACAGTTGAATACAGCCAATCCTTCGAACAATGCCAAGAAGAAAGGACAGAATAGGAATAACAACAACCCGGGTCCAGGCGGGAATCAACCTCCACAGCATCAACCCACTGGGGGAAACCAGAACCAAGGGAACCAAAACCCCGAAGGGGGAAATAATAACAACAAACGGCAAGGGCAAAATAATATTAAAACCATCCACCCTTGTGCTCTTTGTGGCAAGTTCAGTCATTACCTTGATAGCTGTGAACCTCGTCTTCCCACCTTGGTCGCTATTCAAATACCAGTGAAAATACGGAACATCACTGTCCATCGGTGTATCATCGATGAGGGTGCATCTACATGCATCATATCCAAAACAGTATGGAAGAAACTTGGTTCCCCGTAACTCATTCCTTCCGCCATCACATTACGATCTTATGATGGAAGACCATCATCTCCTGAAGGGCGCTTCCAAAATGTTCCCGTCGAACTCGGGGGAAAAACTATTCTCATTGACATCGAAGTTATCGACGCTCAACTCGATTACAATATCTTGTTTGGATGTAGCTACATGTATGCTATGAAGGCAGTGGCATCATCCGTCTTTCGGACAATCATGTTCCCCCACAACGGAAATATTGTGACCATTGACCAAGTCTCGCATTACGAGCCTAACCCATCTGCCAATCTTGATAACATTCTTCCTCTTATTCACACCAACAAAGACGCATATCCACTCATTGAGATGGGTCCTGGGATTTTTAAAGATTCATCCTTATTAGGGACATACCATGGAGCACCACCACTCCTTCCCCCTAATCACGTATGCACCATCTCATCTGACGTCACTCACACGGAGGATGCTTGTCCTCCTCATAAGGCTTCCGTCATTCCTGACGTATCAACAGTCGCAGAACCACTCCAGCTGGAGCCTCCTGCGACCGCTTCGACCCTCACAATCCATGAATCCATACCCCCTCAGGGGCCTAGTCCCACTTGGGAGACAGTTCCCCGACCCCTCACTCAAATTCCCTTCTTTTACCCTCCACCCGGTATAGAAGCTTTCCAGGTAGCTGCAACGCTCACACTACCCAATATGGTGTTAGCAATCCCAGTGTGGTATTTACATCCACCTGAGATGGTCCCTCGCCCACAGGAAGGCCTCCCCATGACGATTCTTGTCCTCAGCCCCACTACCCCCATACTCCCTACCCCCCTGCTACAGTTGGGGGCAGGAGAAATAAGAAGGAGCCCACAACTCCACTTCCTCCACGCATCCCACCACCTTGCGCACTCTGTGAGAAAGAGGGTCACCAAACCAACAACTGCCCATCACTACCGGAATTACAGAATTTGATTCCAATCAATCAAACCCCCACCACACCTGTCACTACTACTAGTCCCACTACTACCACCAAACCTTCTAGTAGTAAAGGGTTGAGGACCAAATTCGCGTGTGCTATCTGTTCAGAATATGGCCATTACACCCATCATTGCCCAGCACTGCCACGTTTTCAACAGACATTAGCGGCCGTACGCCATAACTTTCAGAACAACCCATGCCCTGCTACGTCCTCTTCAACTATCACTGACATTCGCTATGTCACCACTTCAGTCAATGAACGTATGAGATGCCCTTGCTCTCTCTGCGATTCATTAACTCACTTTACATACCAGTGTCCGATGATCCTCGCATACAGGCAACATCAATTGGCCTTGCGTCACCAACCCGCAACAACAGTGACTGACATTACTTCGTCACTCGAGGATCTTCATGTCATTTCTCCAGAACCCGAGGCACTCCCAATGCCTCCATGGTTCTTAAATAACGTCTCTGAGGATTTACCCCGCAATCCCCCCAACTCTCCTGCTCATTCCTCGACGGAGACTCTCCACCCAACCACCACGGGTATCCCTCAGTACTTCAACATCTGGTTTATGTCAAGTGAACCCTCACCATCTCCTAGCATTACCCCCTCTGTTTCTTCAACAGGGGGCACTCACACTGTCACCAAGATCACTCCTCACAATCCGTTATATTCCCGTCATTTCCAATGCAACGAAGAAATATTGGAAGAGCTACAACGCCCGAACTCTCCCTGGGATGCACTACATCATCATGCACTCTTCCTTCCACAGGCCGCCCTCATGCCTCCTAGCCAAAACCCCATATACGTGGTCGAAACCAAAGATTTTATCCCATTCGGGCCTATCGATTGGTTCAACAATCCCATTCCTGCCCCCGACGGTTTTGAAGAAGGTAATCTGGCCAACATTTCCCCCACCATCAAAATCAACATTTCCATTAAAGATGGCATCGTCGAAGACATCATCATTGGAGCCACTTGCACTCCTCAGGAAATCGCCGCATATAAATCCCTCTTCCAAGAATACAGGGATATTTTCGCCTGGTCATACACGGAGATGCCTGGCCTTGACCCATCTATTATCGAGCATCGCATCGACACTTGGCCTGACATCATACCAGTTCGCCAGAAATAGTGACCACTACACCCATCCAAGGCCGCGGCTATCAAAGCCGAAATTGACAAATTACGCACGGCCGAGTTTATTTACCCCATTGCTTACACTTCATGGGTTTCCAACCCTGTACCCGTCGACAAGAAATGGGGCACTATCCGTGTTTGCACTGACTTTCGCGATCTCAATAATGCATGTCCAAAAGACAACTTTCCAACACCCTTCATCGATCAAATTATCGATGACTGCGTCGGCCACGAGGCTCTCTCCTTTATGGACGGATTCTCTGGCTATAACCAAATTCAAATCCACCTAGCCGATCAATACAAAACCGCATTCATTACCCCGTGGGGTACTTTTGCATATTGTGTCATGCCCTTCAGCTTAAAAAACACTGGCGCAACTTTCCAGCGGGCCATGACATACATCTTTCACGATCTAGCTACAATCATCCTCTCTTACTTGGACGACCTCACAGCCCGATCCAAGAAACGCACCCAACACCTTGATGATTTACGAATCATCTTTCAACGATGTCGTCAGTATAACATCCGCTTGAACCCTCTCAAGTGTGTGTTCTACGTCACCGCAGGGCGCCTCCTCGGTTTTATCGTTTCCCAAAGAGGTATTACCGTAGACCCCCTTAAATTCAAAGCCATCACCGAAATTCCACCTCCTCGGAATTTATGACAACTGCAGAGTCTACAGGGCAAAGCTAACTTTCTGCGATGCTTTGTTCCTGATTACACCATCCACGTACATGGTTTCCTTCGCTTACTACGTCACGACATCCCTTTTCACTGGGACGACTATGCCCAACAATTGTTTGACGATCTTAAAGAAGCGCTTTCCAATGCACCTTTAATCAGTGCACCTGACTATAATCGCGACTACATTCTCTACGTATCAACATTAGTTGTATCAGTAGTCGATGTCCTCGTCCAACTCAGAGATGAAAATCGGGAACATGTCATTTACTACGTTAGTAAGAACCTCTCGGGACCACCCTTGAAGTATAAACACGAAGAGAATCTTGCTCTTGTCGTTGTCCTTGCAGTCCAGAAACTGTGCTATTACATTCTTCTTTGCACCACAAAGGTCGTCGCGGATTCCAACCCTATGCAATACTTGCTCAGCCGTCGCCAAGTTAATGGCAAATTTTCCCGATGGATCGTTATCCTTCAGGAGTACGACCTCGAGTTCTCAACACCTAAGAGTAAGAAGGCCCTCGTTCTCGCCGAACTTTTCACGGCCCTTCCCTCCGACACCACCAGTACCCCCATCAACACCGACTTTCTTGACAAACATCTCTTTTACATCGCTTCCGATGACCCTTGGTATGGCGACCTCCTCGTCTACCTATGGACTTAAAAGTTTGGTAACCATTTATCACAAGATGATTATCGATGCATTCGTCATCAGGCCTCCCGCTATCTCCTTCTCGACGACATCCTATATCAGTGGGGCATCGACACCATTCTTCATCGTTGCCTGACTATTGACGAGGCCGATAGAGTCTTAAACGATTGCCACAACGGCGCATGTGGGGGCCATCTTTTGAGTATATCTACTGCTCAAAAGATCATCCGGGTTGGTTACTTTTGGCCTACCTTATTTCATGATTGCATTCATGCCATGAAACGATGTAAGAAATGTTATCTCTATGCCAACAAAGCCCGCGCTCCCCCTGCTCTTCTTCACCCTGTCATTACTACGGGCCCCTTCTGTAAATGGGGCATCGACTTTATGACTTGTAATCCCCCCTCCAGCAATGGTCACAAATACATTGTTGTCGCCGTTGATTACTTCACCAAATGGGCCGAAGCCATGCCCACCTTCAACAACACCGCTGACACCGCAACGCGTTTTTTCTTTAACCACGTCATATCCCAGTTTGGAATACCACTCCAACTCGTTTCCGACCATGGGAAACACTTTGAGAATGAGATCTTCGTCAAACTCTCTTCTCGGTTAGGCTTCTCTCACGAGTTTGCCTCACCATATTACCCTCAGTCAAACGGACAGGTCGAGGCAGTGAACAAAGTCCTCAAGACCATGTTATAGCGCATGGTTATTTTCTGCGCTATGGGCTTATCGAATGGCAGTAAAGACCGCTATAGGTTTCACGCCATTTCATTTAGTCCATGGGGTTGAGGCAACTCTTCCCATCGAGTGCGAAATTCCCACCCTACACACCGCAATTGAGCTTTTACCTTACACTACTCCAATGGAGCAGTGCTTGCTGAACTTGGAGTCTCTGGATGAAGATCATAGATCTTCATTATAGAACGAGGCAGCTAAACAATGATCCAAGGCTACCTTTGATCGCCATGTCAACCTTCGATCATTTCACGAAGGCGACCTCGTCTTGGCCTATGATATCTCTCATGATACCATTGGCCACGGCAAGTTCGAATCACTCTGGCATGGGCCTTACATTATCCAACATTGCCTCACCAAAGGCGCATACATCCTGGCCTCCCCCGAAGGCCTCTCGCTCAAGGAACCCGTCAATGGGTTATACCTCAAGAAATTTTATGCTTAGAAGTAGTCATTCTACTTTAGGTTATTATTTCTTATTTTTTAGTGTTTTTAATCTTTTTTTTCTCCTACCCTATCATCTAAACTATCCTTTGTGCTATTGACAGATGCTTCCTCCACCAGCTTACCACATCGGTTACGCTGACGGTGCCAACCGTTAGACACAAAATCTCGCTTTGGCGGCTTGGGCTCTATACACACCCTCACACGAAATGCTACATTCAAGCGACATCTGTTGGGACCAACAACCAACAACCAAGCCGAATACACTGCGGTCATTGGCCTCCTAGCCGATGCCCAACGTCATCATATTTGTCACCTTAGTGTCTTCCTCGACTCACAACTAATCGTTCTCCAGCTCAATAATGTTTACCGTGTACGCGATCCATGCCTCTTTCGCAAATACCTGCAGGTTAGACTATTATCTCAACATTTTGATTCCGTTACATTTACACATATCCCAAGACAATTGAATCAAACAACATATGAAATAGCTAACATGGTGTTAGAATGGCATATATCACATCAAGTTACACATACATAAAACATCTCATATATCCTGTCACAGCATATACATAGAATAGACATCATCATCATCAAAAAACAAAACACATGTAGACAACATCAGGATCTCACAAAATATGTATACTCATATATATATATGGGTCCATTAGGCCATCCGAATGTTTACATACAAAAACTACATGTATCCGTAGGCCCATACAGCACCTCGGTACAAAAATCGACTCACCAGCCTATATACAACCAAACAGTATACATCATACATCAGGGTGCCTCTATCACACCCCCACCTTCTCCTCCCTCAGGAGGAGGTGGTGTCCCACCCCCACCTGCCCCAGGCGGTGGCAGTGGGACACCCGCAGGACCCTCCTGCCCCGGCGGCAGGCATCCACTAGTCATAGCGGCGAGCACAGATGCTCGTCGCACTATACCCCGCCATGGTGGTGGTACTCCTATGCATTGCTCCAAGAATCCCTCATCCTGGATACGGATCCACATGCCCTCAGGCACATCCTGTAACACCGTCTCCAGATGACGACGTATATCATCAAAATCTACTCCAGCTGCCGCCGGAGGAGCATGTGACGTCTTTGCACCGGGATCATCAAATCGGCGCCTCCTCGCTGCCCTCTCAGGCTCTGCTGGATGCCCCACGGCCTCATCTCACCGACGTCTCTCTCCACGTGGAAATCTCTCCGGATCTCGCTAAACCGTTTCTCTCTGCCACTCCACCTCGCGCCCGCGAGGTGCCACATATGCACATGCACCAAACAACAAAAAACAGGTCGTATCAATATCTATAAATCATACATATGGACTGATATCTCAAAAACATAACATAAATCAAAACATAAAAATACACAACATACCTCGATGGTCAAAAACCTCCCCAAGAGGCAACACCATGTCCGGGTCCCCCCGGAAGTCCACCCCAGCATACGGATACTGGAGTATGACCTACGGCATTTGCCGCCATATCTGCCGCCTGCACCGTGAAATAATGCCCACCTTCGCCACCACCGTGGTGAACCAAAACTGTAGACCACCGCCTCAATCGCGGCTCTCACGCCCCAGGCACCTCTAGAAGAACCCGCGGGCGTAGCATCGACACCCTCTCCAAAAACTAGGCTACCAGGATAGAGCCGAACGTGAACTCCCCGGTACCTGTGGATCGGCATCGATCCAACTGCGTGATCATCCGTGCATGTAGAGTCAACCCCCATGCAAACCACTCATGGCCCACCACCACCCTCTCCAGCACCAGTAGCTGGCCACCACTAATACGTTGGGTCTTAAGTGACCCATACACACGCACGATCATCGCCGCTATGCAACGATGCACCAGGGAATCTATACCACTAACACTCACTATAGTCCCAGACATGTAGTTCTCTCCTGAGAAATACCGCTCGATGATCCTCGCAAGGTGTGTATCCCTTGGCAGTAGAGGCTCTGCCGGTAGCGGCGTTCCCCGGAAGGGGAGCCCAGTCAAAAAATATATGTCCTCCACTGCAGTGAAGGGGATCTGCTCTCCTCGCACGAGGAAGTAGTGCAAATCTGGACTCCACATCTAGAGCAAGAACTGTAATAAGTACTCCTGCGCTCGTATCAACGGGCACTCAAAGAACTTTAGCAACCCACAGGTTGCTAAAGCCGCTCGTACCTCAGGCCCTACATTGACCACAACATCTCGCAACTGCGACCAGTCTCGCTCACACCACCGCACAGCCATCACCACTGCTGGCAACCTGCAAACAACACAGAGTCCCACATCAGCTTATGCAACCATCCAATACACCAAAAAGACCCATCTTTTTACCCTTAAACCTTGCCTCATAGGCGCGGTTTTTTCACCCACATGCGCGCACATATGTGCGCCTGTTCACTACACAGGCACGCACATATGTGCGCCTGTTCACTACACAGGCGTGCATATATGCGCGCCTGTTCATTACACAGGCGTGCTCTTGAGCGCGCCTGTTCAAATTACATCCGCGCTTAAGAGCGCGACTGTCCACCCCACAGGCACGCATTAATGCGTGCCTGTCCACCTCACAGGCGCGCCCCTAGGGCGCGCCTTAAATTCCCCCTCACACGCACCCATGCGTGTCTATTAGGTGGACTGGCGCGCACGGATGTGCGCCTTCCACTGAATCACCTGCGCATGTGGGCCCACCTCCTACCAAAAAACCCCTCAAACCCCCTCTACGGCCCTCTGTACCTACCCTGCCCAAAAATTGGAAACCTATTTCTATGCAGGATGATCAGACCACTAACCCGACACTCGCACACCATCGATCAGATACCTCGTACTCCCTAAAACTCCAAATCTCCTCTGCAATCTACTCATCCAGTCACTGTAGCAGCAGGTACAAATGAGGTGGCAATGTGGGCCCTACAACTATATATAGGCCTTTTTCCAAACTTCCACTCACCATTCCGGGAGCCCAAGGTGTCCATTTTTCAAACCATCTTCAACCACGGGATCAACGTTCTGCCACCTACATCATAGCCGTCCCTGGGTCACTTTTCATCCTGAGCCCCCGGGGTGCCTTTTTTCCATATCATGGTTAGGTACGCACGCACATTGTCACATTTGTCAAATACATGCTGATCTTTTTTATTCTCTTCAGATATTGTTCACTTTGGGTATTTGGTTGTCCTGTGTGTAGGTACTTGATCATCCTCCCTCAACGTCATTCCTTCAGGTATATACTCAACACTGGCATGTAGTCTTTCCCGCTGTATTGCATTTACATTTCCAGTCACACCCTCTGATATTGGCCTTTAGGATACCCTTTCTCGGCTCTGCAGTACTCACACCTCCATTAGCATCTTCGGTACTATTACCCAGTAGCTTTCTTACCCACATGAGTTGTCCCATGCATAGCATCTTTTGGCACTTTCGACACTCATGCTGTTCTTCATTACCCTTTAGGGATGGGAGTCCTGATAGTCTTTCCCCATGTTGCAGATCAACCACATACTTCTTCTCTTCATTTTTCCAGCTTCCCATATGGACTCCCAGATCATCGCTTTATGGTTCTATTCTTTTTTACCTGCCCCCCCGCAGGATCATGAACCCTCCATTTCATCCACCATTAGTTTGCCCATCTGCGAACCTATCTTCGTTTCACCTACCTCATATAGAAACTCACCAATGGGGCCCCCACCCTTCATCAGTTTTTCAAGAAATCTCTGCCCTCCCTGGGGCATTCATTTCACACTGCGGCACCCATTTCTGTATTTCTACATTTTTCCCCAACTTATTTATTATTTATTGTACAAACACCTTTATTTTCAGTCATTTCCCTTTTTATCATCACCGTTGGCGACTTGCTTCCTTTTTGGCCACACGCAACCCATGTCACCCTTGGTTGGAGCATTACTTCTCATTTACCCTTGCCAACATTGTCCATATCTTCAGATTACTTCACAGGTCACTTGCCTCTACCCTCTGAATTGGTTTACCTTGTCCCGCCTCTGGCACAACTTATCCTCAGTCTTGGCGTCCCCCTGACACTCGACATTGTCACACAGTTGCGGCCACACATTATATCATACACCCTCCAACCAAGGGTAGTCTTGAGTCTTCCCACTCTTTGACTTCGTCCATGTACCTCTGCCACTTCCTCACCTCAGTAGATTTCATGAAGCCCTTTGCTTCTGGGAGTCGTGTCCCCCTTTTTGTCGACATCAACACAATTTTCCAGAAGTGCAACAATATCTTGATTCTCATTTTCCATTCAATGAGCGATCTCGGATGGCACAGAGGGAAACACCATTGCTCCCTGATGTCGTTGACCCCCATAAAATTTGACGCCAACACTTTATCATGTTACGATGGGTCTTACTTTGCGACTATTGCAGTTATTATTATCATTTGCCGAAGACCTCTGCACTTGGTCGGGCCATCAATGCTCACATCATCGTCGCTGCTTATTACTGCGACCATTGCCTAGTGTTCAGAGTATGTTCCTTTGCAGAATTGTCTTCTTCCTTTATCATTACTACCCCCAAGGGCGCTGCAGTTGTCTACACCAACACTTCAGTCATCTTTTGTCAGAGTTACATAAAATGAGCATGGGGCATGCCCGCCTCGTTTGTACACAGTTGTATATTGTTACGCACCTTCTGGAAGGTCAGGTTCTACTAGTTCCTTTCTTATCCAAAGGATTTCTCTACACGGTCCCACTCTTGCTTTATCTTACCACAACATTCTCAGTAAAAAAAACATTGATGGATTTCGGCTATACGTATGCTCCTAACCTCATCCATCAGGGGGCATATGTTATCATTGAAATTTCATCCGCACATGGCGACAAGAACTCAGCATCGTCAAAACAGGAATGAAGTCATTCATGGTACTAGATTAATTCCACAGCATTGCAAAAGGGTAAAAAACTATACAAAGTAACCAAAAATTGAAGGGCACTTTATAGAAGATGGGTGCGCGTGCATATATGCGTAACAGGAATGTACAATGCGCGCATGCGCGCATGATGCGTGACTGTTAGTGAACAAACCCGCGCACCTTCTAAATGACGCATTTATGGAATTGGTCGGCCTCCCAACCACTTATGGACCAACTCCCAACCTGATCTGACCATCAAATCTGAGCTGAATCCACATGGTAGGCTGGTCAAAGACCTAATTAAGCCCTAAAGAGCCCCTTTTCACACCTCAAAGGAGTTACATAATCACCCAATGCTATGCTATAAAAAGCCATGAAGAAACATCATTTTCTCAAGAAATTTCATGTAATGTTATGCTGCTTAGATTGTTTTAAGGACTCACTCCTTGACAATAACTCATTAGCACCATTTCATTGAGCCATTCACCTCTCCATTGAGTGAATGTGCTTGGAGTTATTTCACCATCATTCTCATTTTCTTATTGTAAGGAGAGCAAGTTTGTGAGGGCCTCAAGAGCCTTCCTTTGGAGGAAGAAGGAAC
>ML797024.1:235705-247215 GCA_009831015.1 Picea engelmannii
AAATTATGAGGTGACAAGTGGAGAAGGTGTGGAGTCCTTTAGTTGGTCGATCCATTGGAAATCGACGGCTGTGAAATCACGAAATGATGAAGTGGCCTTTTTTTCAGAGAGAGTGGAAAAGATAGCAGCAAAAGTGACAAAATAACAGTGTTTCAACATGGAAAGATAGTAGAGTGGAAAAGGTTTATGGAGTAACCGCATGAAAAAGCGGTGGAAATGCGAAAGTGGGTGAAGTGGCATGTAAGATAGTGAAAAAGAAATATAGCGGTGGGTGTATTGGCATGTATTTTGGCCAAATGGTGGAATTAGGTGTAGTAGCATGTAAATCGTCTGAAAGAGTGTAACAACATGTAAATTGGCCAAAAGGGTGTAACAACATGTACGTCAGCCAAAAAGGTGTAACAACATGTAAATCGACCAAAGGGTGTAACATCATGTAAATCGGCTCGAACACAAAAATACTTAGTTTTAAGGAATTTTTTCAACTTCCAAAAACTAATACTTCGGCTCCTTTTGCTTTAGTCTGCCTTGCGTTTCATCAATCCATATGCACACAAGTAACTGTCGGATACCCTTCTAGGCTAAATTTCATTAAAAGAAAACATAAATATTTTTGGCAAAAACAGAAAGAAAAAAAAATAAAAAATTGCAGAGTTTATTTATATACAAGCTTTTATTGAAAACGAAAATTTCTAAGGATTAGAAGGGGAAGGCGCAAGCTCCGTTCCATTCAAAAAGTGGTAATATGTATCAACTGTACATCTGGATTTGAATTCTTCCTTGGAAAGTGGATGTTGATACAGGTGCAAGCGATGAACATTTGCAAGTAACTGAGTATTGGATCCATCAATAGTGACCAACCTGACTCTCCCATTCAGAAAAAATAGTGTCTACCTCGTAAGGTCCAAGCCGTCTTGTACGCAACTTACCCTGAAATTATTTAAAGCGTGAATCATACAACAGAGCCCAATCTCCTTTTTGGAATAATTTCTTTTTGATGACTCAGTCATGCCATTTTGTTCTCTACTATTGAATCACTATGGTTTGATGAATAGCGTCCAAACGCTTTTCATCAAGCTCATTGAGCTGCTACAGTCTGGCCTTCTATGCCATAGTCAAGTCAAGGTTGACTGTTGATGCAGTTCTTAAGGTTTTCATTTCGAATTGAATGGGAAGGACAATGCTCTTTCCATATCCCAGCTCATAAGGAGAAAAACCAGTTGTGTTCCTCCAAGTAGTTCAATAAGCCCATAGAGCTTCATGCAATTTGTCAGACCAATCCCTACGATGTTCCCTCATTGTGTTAGTAAGAATAACTTCTATGGATTTGTTGGTACTTTCAACCTGGCCATTACCTTGTGGATGGTATGGAGAAGTTGTTCTATGTAAAACATGATATTCACTGGGTAGGTCTTCAAACTTATGTGATGTGAAAGGGGGTCCTCCATCAGTTATTAATTCTCTAAGAATTCCAAACCTAACAAATATATATTCAAACAAGAATGCTAAGACAATTTCTTCTGAGGCCCTGATTAGTGATTTTTCCTCCACCCACTTGGTCATGTAATCTGTACAGACCAATATATAGACTTTCTGATTAGAAGGTGGTTTAATGGGCTCTACAAAATCCACGGCCCATCTCTTAAAAGGTTCTAACACTACTTGATGCTGGAGAGGCATTTCATCCCTATGATTTGGCTGACCCATTCGTTGGCAACTGTCACAAGCTTGGACATACCTCTTGGCATCTTGAAATATGGTGGGCCAAAAATAGCCCATCCTTAAAATTTTATGCCCAGTCCTTTTATCAACAAAATGACCCCCACAAGGGCCATCATGGAAAGCTTTCAATAGATCATAAAATTAATCATCCCTCACAAATCTCCTGGTTTCTTGATCTAGGACTGTGTAGAAAATGTACCCCGCTATCCAACTATACCAAGTACTCTTATGAATAATCTTCCTTATTTCTCAAGGAAATAGATGTGGAGGTACCTTTCTTGCATCCAAATAATTAGCAATGTATGCATACCAAGGTGAGTGAGAAGATACTGCAAACAAATGTTCATCTGGAAAGGAATCATCTACAGGCAAATTATTATCATTTACATGTAATCTTGAGAGAAAATCAACAACCACATTTTCTTTTCTTGGTCTATCTACTATAGTGATGTCAAATTCTTTTAGTAGTAACAACCATCTTGTTACTCAAGGATTAGTAATATGTTTATTCATCAGATATTTAATTGTTTTATGATCAATATGAATAAAAGTAGGATAACCAGTGACATAATGCCTGAATTTATTGATTGCATAAACTACTGCCAAGAATTCTCTTTCAGTAACTGTATAATTTAACTCAACAAGAGCCATGTTCTTGTTGATATAGTAGATAGCATAGGGTTCTTTGTCCTCCTGTTTCCCTAGTAATGCACCAATTGCAGTGTATGAGGCATCTGAAGAAATGTGAAAAGGAAAATCCCAATTGGGCCCTCTCAAAATGGGAGCCATGGATAATTTTTGTTTCATATTTACAAAAGACAATTCGCAATTGTCAGTCCAACGAAAGTCAACATCTTTTTTTAATAGGAAAAACAAGGGACAAGCAAGTTTGGATTTTTTTTTAATGAATCTCCTGTAATATCCAGCGTTCCCTAAAAAACTTCTTACCTCTTTTTGAGTTGATGGAGCTGGAATGTCCAAAATTACCTAGATTTTGGCTGGGTCTACCTAAATTCCTGTAGAAGAAATGAAGTGTCCTAGTACCACACCTTCGCTCATCATCATATGGAACTTTTCTGTACTTAAAGAAAGATGAGACTGTATACATATTTTTAGCACTTTTTTTATATTAGACAAAGCGTCATCGAAATCAAGACCATAAGGTGTAAAGTCATCCATGAATTTATCCATACAATCATTCACCATATCAGAAAAAATACCAATTACAGCTCTGGAAAGTGGTTGGTGCATTACATAAGCCAAATGGGAGAACCTTGTAGGAAAATGTACCCCAAGGGCTGGTAAAGGTGGTCTTATGTTGGTCTTGTGGAGCAATTTTTATCTAGTTATAGCCACTGAATCCATCTAGGAAATAGAAAAACTTTTTCCCAGCTAGGTTGTCTAGAACCTAATCAATGAATGGCAGAGGGAAATGATCCTTCTGTGTGGCCTTATTCAGGGCTCTATAGTCCACACATACTCTCCACTTACCATTCTTCTTAGGTACAATCACCAACGGTGAAACCCACTCGCTTTCTGATATAGGATAGATGAATCCAGGATTGAGAAGTTTCTGGAGTTCCTCCTTAACTATTTATTTAAGATTAGGGTTCATCCTCCTTTGGGGTTGACAAATGGGTTGACATTCTTCCTTGATATATATATGGTGGGTGCATATTTCAGAGGAAATTTCTTTCATATCCATGTAATCCTAGGAAAATGTTTCCTTATGTTCAATCAGTAACTTCATCAATCGATGAGTTTCAACAATAGATAATTTGAGATTGATGTTCAGGGTCTTTCCAGGTTCGATTTCTACAACGATGCTCTTAGAACTGACTTTAGGAAATAATTCAGATGTTTCTATTTCAGCATTTGTTGTTAGAGCGTTTGTTGTTACAACTGAATCAATTTGATTTACAACAGTTTCAGAGAACATTTTTGGGCTCATCTCTTCCAGGGCAATTGGGTCGAAGACTCTAATCAATTGGTGGTGCATGTTCCATGTAACAGTAGAGGGGTCACAAATAAAGTAGTTGATTAACTCATCCTCTATCTCGTCTTTGAAACTCATGGCTCTTCCTATGGTTAACAAAGGTAGATAAATTTCATTCTCAGTGTCCATACATAAAGAATTTTCGGGTTCCATATTGGGTGTAGCATGAGGATAAAGAGTAAGTTTTTTTGTGTCATAACCATCAGAGATAGTCTTGGAACTAGATCTACAACCAATGAAAGCATCAACTATAGCTGACCATGGTCTTCCTAGAATTATAGGGTGTCCCTCCAGATGGGTTTTGGGTTGCAAAACGACAAAATCAGCAGGATACTCCCAAGAATCAACTGAAATTACTAAATCATCGATTACTCCTTCTAGTCTGATGGTGGAATGATCAACTAATTCTAAAACAATAGGAGTAGGTTGGACTTGCGTTCTGAGTTGCAACAATTGTGTAGTTTCTATTGGCATAATATTAATTGTTTCCCCTAAGTCAACTAACACATGGGAAATAACTGTCTGTCCAATTTTGACAGTAACTGTGGGGTTTGCTGGGTTGCCATATTTAATAGGTGGGGTTTTTCCTAACATCAGTTCAGGAAAATCTCCCACTACATGAACTATGAGGGGGTCCCTAGGTTTCCTTCCAGGGACTTTGATACAGAGATCTCTCACAGTCTCGGCATAAATAGGGACATCTATAATCGCTTGCAATAGTGGAATATTAACATGCAGATTTTGCAATTCTCCTAAGAGATTGAAGGATGGTAATTCCACAGTTTTGGTAATTTCCAGTCTTTCGAGGAATGGGGGGTCTATTGATTCTAGAATAGGTTGGTCAATTTCTTCTGTATCAACAAATGATTTTCCCCTTGATTCCTTGTCTAATTTTGAAGATGGAGCATCTTCAATTATTGGCTCGACTATTCTCCCCGATCTTAATTTTATCTCATCACAAGGCATAGGAGTAATAGACAAAGCTGTCACATTGTGTATATCTATGTTTTAAACAACCTTATTATTTGGGTTTGGGTTAGGTTTCAAATGCATCTGAGGTCATAATGGATGATTGTTCTGTGGGGTATTGGGACGTAAGTGTAGCTATTGTTCTTGATACTAGGGTTGGAACTGTTGTTGATAGAGGTTTGGTTGATGGTTTTGATAGCTAAGATGTTGTTGAGGGCCTCTCCAATATGGTTTCCATTTCCCATGGTGAATCTGTTGTTGGGGCATAGGTAACCATGCATTGGGATCCTAATAAGGAGGGAGAATTGGATTTGGAGGGGGAGCATTCATCTGGCCATAAAGTAGCTGATTGGTCCAATAATTAAGTTCTGCAGGAGAGAATTGAGAGTTCATACCTTGGCCTCTTGGATTCCATTGTATTCTTTGTGCAATTAGATAGGAAGCCTTAGCTTCCTCATTAGTCACCTTCATTGATGCTTTTACACCTGGTAAAGAGGGACATTTGTCAGTAGGATGATCCAATTCACAAATAAGACATACCTGAACACTATTTAGTGGGCACTCCCTTTTCTGATGTTTGTCTCTGCACTTTGGACAGAAAATGGACAATGCCCTTTCTACTTCTTCTTGTTTTTGTTTAATCTACAGAGTATCTATTTGTGAAGCAAAAGAGTTCATCATTTTTGTTTTGAAATATTCTAATAGATTACCTATTTCTGCTCTTGTTTCCCCTCCATTGGCTGATTTTCGTACCCTTGAAAATGTGGTATCCTTGCTAACTGGCTTATTTCTTGTAGTTCCTCGAGAACATCTCTTGCAAAGATTTACAATGTCTTCATAGGATTCCTTAGATATATCTCCCTCTCTAGTCATATTCAACATATCTAAACAATCATCTCTAACCCCTTTTAGCAAAATAGTTTTCAGAATGTCCTTACTCACATCCGAATGTCCATACCTTTGTAGATTGCACTGGAGTCGCTCTACAAAATCTTCAAGGGTCTCATCCTCTTTCTGAGACATCTTGAATAGTTCCTCCCTTTGTTCCCTTGTTCTATAGTAGTCTTGGTACTTGTTCAACAAAATCTACCTCATCTGTACCCATGTTGAGATATTCTCTCCTCCAAGGCTCATGAACCATCTTAATGCATTTCCCTTCAATGTGGCTGGAAACAATTTAAGTTTTTGCGCAGTAGTAGTGTAGTCAAAGCTTCTACATAGAATATCAAATTAAAATAGAAAATCATTTGGATCCTCAGTAGACAATCCATGGAAATTTGGTAGGGTTGAAAGAGGTATGTTCTTCATAGTAGCTATCCCCCTTGTAGGAATATTATTAATAGGAAAAACCAGGGTAGATATAGTATTTTCATCATTTACCTGGTCTTCATTGTTCTGTCGATCCTCTTAGTTGAACTCCTCTTCATTATCTCCTTGATTTTCCATGGTTTCTCTCTCTCTCTCCACTCAATATGGTAAGCGTCCCACTCCTCCTTAGTGACTATATTTCTATTAATCTGATAAACAAATTCTTTTGGTCTTTCTCTTGGTCGAGTTATACTTCCTTGATCTTCAATATTCTTTAGTGTTGCTTGTTGATTTGTTGGTGAAAAAATTTCATCTTCAACCCTTGATGAAAGCGATGTTTCGAATTGGGGCAATTATGATGACTGAGGAATATGTCTCCTTGGAGGATTTGAAGGATGAAATATAGATCCTGAAGAAGAATCTTCTCTGGCTATAATCTCATCAACAAAGGTTGGTATTCCCAGTGTAGGGTTCCTTCCTCCACATCCTCTGGTACCTGTAGGGTTATTGTTTTTGGGAATACATCCTCTTGTTCCTCTATTCATGTAGACTATTTATTCCTAAGAAAAGAAAACTAATGTGCTTACAAAAATCTATAATTATCTTCCTCGGCAACGACACAAAAATTTTGGGCACTTTAATTGTCTAATTAAATAGATAATTAAGGTGTTCAATATAAATTGTCAAACCCAGGGAAGTTTTGTTATTGCAAGATAATTGTGCATAGTCTATGCTAGATTATCGGAGCAACATTATTCAAATTGCAGTAAGAAACCAAATTGAAAGGTTGAACTTTAACATAAGTTGTTGACATAGATGGAGCTTCTACAGAATTGAAATCACACTTGCATAAATGAAATCCTGAATTGATGGGTGCATAAGAATCTTGGATTATCTAATATATTCTAACTTTCTATTTTACTCTTGTAGAAAGAAACTCTGTGATACTTGCTGAAAGGAAACCTAATTAACTGCAGAAAAGGAATTCACACTTTTGTTTTCAAAGATTAAATCTAATGCAGGAAAGGAAAGCAATTCTCCAGCAGTATCGAACAATTTACTCTAATTCTCATGAGACAGACTGATGCACATTTAAATAGAAAGGAACTGATTGAAACAATAGATATATGCTAGAAATGCTAAATATATCAATTATCCAAATCAAAGTGGTTAATATAAAACAAAAAAATAGAGGGGAGTCTATGAGGAAGGTGGGCCCTTTCCCTCTCACTGAATCCACTCGAAAATAGACTATATTAGGTTAACGAAACTCTATCCACTTCTTTATTAATTCACCAAAAAGGTTCAGATACAATGTGCTATTCTTCACTCTCTGTTCACTGCTAAAATTCCATCATAATGATTACAAAGGATCTGCTATTTAAATATAGAGTTATTCAGTTGAAAACAGACTCAGAACAGCTTTGAGAATCGGATATTCTCAAGCTGTTCGTATGATATACAAAATCTGTTAAATGATCTTCATCATCACTTTGAACCAAAACGTGTAACAACCTTGAGGATCTGTCTTCATGATTCGAATTTGCATGAGGGACCAACTTCCAGGATTGGTGGATATCTGTTGCAATAGGTATAGAATCTTCCAAAATGGGTGTGCAATTGCTGTAGTCATGTAACATCATGTAGAGTTGGCACACAACTATAACAACCTTGTGTAACAACAATGATCTTTCTTTAAGACTTGGATGTTCTACACATTTTAATCATTAGTTGAATATTCATGGGTAAAATATGAGAAACACTACCAATCCAACATGTTAAAGTGAATAAAATATAAAAGAAAGATTAATGATTCATACCTTGGGAAAAAGGGTCTTAGCAACAATTATTAGGCATTTAGCAAAGAATTGGTAAGGTTGAATGAGCAAAAGAGATGGTGAAAAAGGGACATTTCTGGGTCCTAATAGTCAATTGGTTGGAAAAGACATAACATAAGTGATCTCCTTCAGAAGGGAGAAATTTTCATTGGTCCTTTAGGTTTGGGGGGGGTTGGTCATGGCCATTTTTGGTGCAGGAGATGGTGGTGATGCTCCTATTGCAACAGTTGAGCCATAAGTAAATAAATAACAAAATTCAGAAGAGAAGGAGGAGTCTGAAGAAGATATGAGGTTCAATTTATTTGATTAAGGTGATGGAGCTATATTTCCCAAAATGGTATCAATGTTTTGTTGTAGGAGGATCCTTGGATTTAGATTAATTTAGTTTCGTTGGTCTTGTAATACAAAATTTGTAAGCACTATGTTCCCGCAACTGAGATATGTTTATGAATGATATCTTCAATGAAGGAGAATGTAATTGGATAACGTTCCCATGTCTCTGAGCTCTTCTCCTCTATGTGGGTAGCAAAAATATTGTCAAATCCACCATAGGTAACCCATATGTCGGTAGGAGAAAGTAAAACATCAATTGGTGGTAGAATTGGGCCCCTGAGAGCCACCAACCCAGGAGGGTTTCATCTGAGAGAGAAGTTTGGGGTGGTAGTGAAACATAGAAAATGCTTGAAAGGAGGGGATCTCTTGTTGTTTTTGTAGTGTTCTAGAGGTTCATAGAGGGGGTTAGGTTGTCGGGGATGGAGTTATCGGAGGAGGAAAACTTAGATCTGGAGGTGATGGTGGAAATTTAATTATGGAAGCATAGTGTTGATGGGATCACCTAGGTTCGAAGCAACAATGGCTAACAGTCGATCCATAGAAAGGTGGGAGGTTTTGAATGCAAAGTTCGAGGTAGAGTTAAGCATTTAATTATATGTAAATGGGCATACAACTCTAACACCTGGTGAAGCATGCATACCTCAAGTTTGAAATTTCACCAGTAAAGTTTAGACGTAGATCTAGTTTATAGGGGAGAGCATGAAATATTCTTGGATGCCCTGACTTTAAGGGAGGTTTGGCTAGATTGGGTCATGGAAAACCTCAAGTCAAGTTTAAAAAGGGGGGAATGTTAGGAAAATAATCATGGTTTTGGGCACATGTATTTTTGCAACCAGTAGTTTTAGAGCCCATTGATTGCATTTAATGAAGCCTTTGAAAGGGCTTAGGATGCTCCATTGAAATTATCCCAAAGGTGAGGGGTGAAGGCTCACTTGGTTGGCTTGGCCAGATCTGGTCAAGGGAACAAATAAGTACATTTTTGTTGGTTATGGTGATGGAGTTAAAGGATGTAGATTGTGTGATCCTAATGTCCACAAAATGATCACTAACATATATATGTACATGGAGAAATCATAAGTTTTTGAGGATCGCAAAGAGGTATTTGTTTGCAAACACAAGGAATCATTGTATGGCCTAAGGTAACTAGGAAATGGTATAATATGTTTGATTCCATCATGGTGAGACAAATTTTCTTAGAAGTGAGTATGATCATGTGTTTACCTCAAAATTTTCAATGACATATTTATTATCTTGGTGTTATATGTTGATGATATGCTTGTTGCAAACACAACATGGTTGAGATTAGTATATTAAAGGCTTAGTTGGCCATTGTTGGAGAGTTATTTTGGATAAGTTTTGGGGAATTGCACCAAAATAAATCAAAGAACAAAAGGTATTTATAAGATGGACTAGATTGTGCAACAGGAGTAGACTTCAAGGAGTCAAAAACCATGACAAAAGGATGTGTGATGGAGAAGTGCGCAGAAGGAAGAAAACGATTATAAATTGTTGGGATTTGGGGGAAATTTTGTCCACTTTTGTAATGGGCTTAGCCCTATTTTTATGTATAATTATGTAAAGGGTGTTTTGGGTAAGGAAGTCAAAAAATGAGAAGTTCCTAGTGATTTTTGGGTAAGGGAGTCGAGTGAAGGAAGAGGTCTGAGGTATGACTAAGAAGTGAACTCGTACTGCAACAAAAAGAACTAGGCAGGTTTGGGTGATGTTACTGTTGGATATTTTGTAGCGCAATGTGTAGTTGTAAGAAAAATATGAATGAATAATATAAGAAGCCAATCGTTATGGATGTAGCCCAAGTTGGGTGAAGCACACAAATATGTGTGTTGTGATGTGTTGTGTTTGCAATGTATGATGTTTTAAGATATATGTTGAATGTATGTCTCCCATATGATGTTGCAATATCACACTTAGAATGTGTTTAATAATAAATTAAGTGTTAAGTAATGGAACTACACACATGAGTGAAAGGTAGCAAAGACATAAAAAAGGCCTCACTTCCCCTTATCACTGCAAAACCTTGGTTCTTGCAACCCCTCTAGATGCCTCGAGTGAGACTTCACTTTCTCTGCAGGTGATGTCTAAAGGAATGGTGTATAAGGTTTTTTTTGGTATTTGAACGTTTGTCCTCGGGTATGTACCTTGCGCTCCAACAAATGGTTGCATTTCCAACACCGAGAATTGTAACTGAGGGGAATGTTTTGGAGGCCGAATAGGGAAGAAATTGAATAATTGCTAGAGAGGAAGAAATGGGAATTTGCAAGAGAACATAATAGAATCCCTAGGCTCAACGACAAACAATGGTTACAAAGGTATGTTTTCACAGATCTGCATGAAATTTTCTTTGGTGAATTTCCAATTATTTTGACAGAATGGTTAGAAAGACTAGTGGAGAACGTTGGGAGGTATAGAATTGAAGCTCCGAGAAACTAGACTCTTGAACTGATCATAAAACTCAATACGGTAAGTAACAAGTTTTCTCTCACAGTTAGCATCACCAAGGGTAAACACGCCACCTAGTGAAATGGTAGAAGTAGATCATACATTGAGAATGCATGAGTTTCAGGGAACAGGGTTTGAGTACCCTGAGCAACAATCATTTGTATGCGACACAATATGGACTATGAGGAATGTCCAGGATGAGGTGACTAATATTGAGCAGTTTTCCACGATGTTAAGAGGTCGTGTACTGTTATGGTATATGAATTTTCAGAAAACTACACCATCCGAACAGTCAATAACTTTGGTAGATATCAGACAAGAATTGTCAAAGGAATTTTGAAATCTGAAATATTTATCTCAATATATCACAAAACTAAAGGAAATTAAGAAACTCCAGAATGAGATAGTGTGGGATTATGAACAGAGATTTAAAGATGTGATCGGTCGAATAAAATTTCAGATTCCTGACAAGCAACATAGGGAATGGTTTATAACAGGCCTATTGTCGCATATTTTCTGTCTGTTAACACAACATAAGGTCACATCACAGTTGAGAGCATTGGAAATCATAATGAAATTGGAATAATATCCTATAGGAGATGGTGCAAGTATGGCACATGTATAGTCACAGTTGGTTGCGCCAAGAATTCAATTATCAGAGATAACGAAGGAAAAGGAAAAGAATGAACATGTTTGGTGTATAACATGTAATAAAGAAGGCCATAGGAAGGAAGAGTGTCTAGCCTTCCCACAATATATGGCCACAGGACTGCCAAACCTGTTGGAAGGAGGAGTGGGGTATTGCGAGATATTTAAGACATGGGGGCATTATCTGACTACTTGTCCCTTACTATAGAAATATCAGAGCACCCCAAGAAATTTATTCT
>ML797024.1:260188-275547 GCA_009831015.1 Picea engelmannii
AGATTATACCCTTGTTAAGAAAAGATCAAGAGGTAAAAATTGAGAAAAAATGAACAAGAAGAGCTTTCGATTTCCAAAAACTAATCATTCGTGAAATTTGAAGTCGAGAAACATTCAGTCACTAGCCAGAGAAGTTTGCATACTAACAGATCTCCCTAGATCCACCTGGAGTCACCAATTTTGTTATCGGATAAATCGATAGGTGCAGACACTAACAGATCTCCCTAGATCCACCTAGATCTAGAACAAAACAGGATAGGACACAACTCTTTCCCAAAGTTGAAATCATTGAATCTACTACTAAGAAGGAATGAGTGACATACCTTTATATTGCTTCCTTAGGTCTGTGTTGTTCCCGCTTCACTCTGGTTCTCTTGTGAAATCAGGTCCAAGACAACACAAACCAACCAAAGTGAAGATGGAAAAGTATATTCAATGTCAACCTATGATATGATCAAGGAGTTATGTAATAAAATAAGAGTTATTTTATGGGAAAGGGACATGCCATTGTATTATATTAAATGAAAGTAGAAGATACAACCGGATTGCCTTGATTTCGCAAGATTCCTTTCAGTGACCCTTGGTTCCAACACACACACTTGACCTACACTTGCATGAAGAATATCCAGTACAACTTGATAGACCAAACAGAGTCTTCAAGCTTCTATCCAAGCAGATTTCTTCACACAACTTATTCACCAATTATTCATTCAATCTTGCTTAACCTTTTCCATGAGAAACCTTTCAATATATAGGAGAAGGAGATATGGTTAAATGGATGAGGATGATCCCACTAAATCTAAGAAGTTAGTAGGATTCCAACCATGTGAATGCCAACTCATTTTCTAGAAGATTCCCTTCTAGAACCTTCGTGACCTCTTCTCTTTTCCAAGCTTTGAAACAGGTTCACACCCTACCTATAGAGCAGACTGCGAATAGTTTGCACCCTAAGTTTGGGTTGCCTGGGAGAATGAAGGATTCTCGCACCCTGCAATATAGGCAACCTGCGAACTCATCTTAAAAATGTATTTTTTGGAAGAAGACAACAATCACTTTTCTCAAGCAAAAAGTCCTTGTGGGATCCTGAATACATCACTTGTAGAGACATCACCAGAGTGACCAAAATCATGTGTAACATCAGCATGACATGCATGTATTGCGGAGCCTTGGATCATGCGAAATAAGAATGTCCTCAATTGATAACGAAGTGAGAGGTGAGAGGGAATTAGAACCAAAATCAGAATCATCGTCAGAATCAGAACTAGAACCTGCAGATTATAGTCATGGAAGAACATGAAAATCAACCAAAAGTAGCAGTCGTTACGTGCATTGGAACAAGAATCACATTAGATGCGACAAAGAGAAGAAAAGGAGTGGAACAATGGATAAAAAAAGTAGTTGAGCCCATGCTAGCATTCAATCTTCAAAAAGAAAAAGAAGCCTATCAACAAGTAAGGAAGTAGATACTAGGACCGGATTGGATAGCCTCAACGTCGAAGACACCACCAGTATATGATATGTTATCAGTTTATGATCGCACTATCACATAAGGGCCAGATGAGAAGATAAATAATTTGAAATAATTTCTAAAAATATTTTTAGAATTGATGCAGGATGAGACAAAACTGAATGCAATGTGAAAAATGATTTATCTGTGTACACAAGATAAAAAATTACCCACAACGCAGAAAGCAGTGAACCAACTCTTGTGAAACAAGAGGAAAAATAGAGATTTCATATTAAGTGCAAAGATAAGAGAATATGACATGGATAATGTCATCTTGGAATTAGGATAATATGTCAATGTTATTTTGAGACAGATGTGGGAGATGATGGGGAAACTGAAGCTAGTATAGTAAACTAACCAACATACGACAATACTGATCGGGAGACTGGTAGGAGTACTTGTTAACATAGATGGAGTGCACAGTGTAACTGACTTTGAAGTCATTGATATTGTGGATAACAATGGTCCACACCCATATTTTCTTGGACTTGATTGGGCCTTCGATAATCAAGAGATTATCAACATGAAGAAAATTGAGATTATTTTTGAAGGAGGAGGCCTAAAGGTCATTGCACCATTAGATCCTATGGAGGAAATAATATATGTAGAACCCATGAGAAAGGAAATTGATAAATTATATAATATGACAACAAACATAGAAGACTACATTGATCCCACAGGAGATGGCGTGCTTAGTTGGAGAAGCATAATATCTTTCGCATCAGACTCAAAGGAATGAATTGAACACTGGCAACACCAGTTGCATGAAGTGTCGACGAGAAGGTGTTTTCGCATTACTCACTCTTTGCGTTGGATTGAAACAAAGGTACATGATGTACCAAAGTTTTATTGGACTAATCGGTAAGTGCGAACACAAATAGATCTCCCTAACTTCCATAGGAAACTAGAACAAAACAAAACATAATAGACACTTTTCCTTAAACATCATTATCATATGAACTAGTTTAGTGAGGTACAAGTAACATGCCTTTTAAACGACGCTTGATCCTCGCTAGTGTCGTCCTTGTAGATCCTTCCTTGAGTTTGCATAATAGTAATCTTGTCTGAGAATAAAAAATCAACAAAGAGGGAAAACAAGGATATATGTATGCTAATGAAGTCTATGTATATGATCAAGGAATTATACAATAGAAGACGAGATGCTTTTATAGGGAAGAAATGCATTACTGTATTAAATGAAATAGAAAGTAGAGAATACAACCCATGCCTTGATTTTGCAAGGTACCCTTTCAATGGCTCTTTGCTTCAACTCACACACCTTTTCTCCAATGCCTTGAAAGAAGAAGATCCACAATCCGACTTGAAGAACTAAAGAAAAGATCTCAGACATAATCTGAAGTAGGACTCTCCATGCAAATCTTAGCCTATTCAACTTTATCCTTTTCCATGAGATATCCCTCTTTATATATTGTGAAAGAGAGATGTTTGAGGAGATTAGGATGATCCCACCAAATCAAAGAAGCAAGTAAGATCCAAACCGATTGGAGGCCACCTCATCTTCTAGAAGATTCCCTTCTAGAACATTCACGAAATTTGAATTTTCCTATGCTTTAAGCATCGTCACACCATATGCACAAGCAACATGAGATGACATCACAATCCAGGTTCAGGGTATAGTGTGAATATTATGCATCGTTGCACCCCATGCATGTGGAAGGGTGTGACAACCTTCCTTGATATGGTTTTTGAAAGAGGAAAGAAAATCACTTTTCTCATGGAGAAAGTATTCTTTTAATATTTTCAGGGAACATGAACACATGTTGTCAGTTGACCACTGAGGTGACCAAAATAATTTGTAATATAATTCCCCCCAAAGTATGAAGCTGGAACTCGTGACAGCTGAAATACTTTGTAGAATGTGTGTGTCAAAAACAAGGAGTGCATCGATCGRGAACCTGCAAACAATCAAGCATCTGCATAATAATATACCATTTTATGAGGTAGGCATTCCCATGCTCAGACTACAAGTGACTCTAATAATAAGTTTCAAGTGAGTCATAAACACTAAACATACACTGTGGATCCATGTCATCATGATTAGTCATAGGCTCCAGTAATTCACTGTGGATATATGATATAAAAGAATTCAAATTCGAACATAGCCAAAAGACATACACAATGGATCTATGTGTCAGTACAAATTCATGAATACTCCGTTGMAACCTAGAMCAAAATGATAAGATCYAGTGTATTCATTTCCATYGTCTCTAAGTACGAATATGTCCATGTKATTATAGGTGTCGAAGTCGAACATGGTAGAAACCACTTGATTACCGGTCATTAATGAAAATCGTTAACAAGTGCGAGGGAAATCACCATTGATGTTAATGAATCCCAAGGTACTCTAGTACGATCCAACGAATGTGAATAAATKAGTTGAATTYGAACACTCGATGGAATCTTTCAATCATGGGTCAATGATGTAAACCTACTATTGAAAGCGAAGAAACTTGTCATTGAGGCATGGAGGGTCTAAGGTACTAAATGATTTCTAAGTCTTGTTCCAGGATAATGAGTTGAAGTCGATAGGAAAAGAATCGTCATAAGAGGGCCTTGATGTATCCCCCATCAATGACACAAAATATGTAACATATTTGAGGTAGATCAGAGTATGAAGTGATTCATAATTGACTCAGGGAAGGGCGACATGGTAGAAAATTTATAACTGCAAATGGCTGACTCGATAGAAGGCTTGTTTAGGTTGGACTTCTCTTGAACATATGAATGACATGACAATTGTCTTGGCAACATTGACTCAAGGAGGACCCAATATATGAACTTGTGGATGGTCAAACGAGAGACAAAAGGATTTCCCAACTCAGATACAATGATGAAGGGGGATGTCATGTTCAAGAGCAACTATTACTACCACTAACATAAATAAAGAGACACATTTATTTCCCAATTTTCCCCCACCATTTCTGGCGAGTACCTCTTTATTTTTATGCAAGCTTGAGGAAGATAACATATTATTGTACATGTAATCTCATCCTTCAGACAAGTCCCTTGGAGTATGTTTAACAAACCCTAAGAAGGAGTGGTTAGATCCCATATGGGTCTTTCGATGTTTGTTTAATGAGTCTAAGGAAATAAAACTCATGAGTTTTTCAATTTTAGAGAGTCTGAAAAACACTTAAAGAGAAATCCATCAGGTCCTTTTTCATAATTTAGTCTAAGGAGACTAAAAAAGGGATAACCTACTTCTCATCAAACATTTTCTTCAAATACTTTTATGAATGTGAAAATAACAAGGCCGTTCGACCATCTTTTCATGTTTAGGGAGCTTGAAAAGAGATTAAAGGATACTCCATAGGTTTCATTTTTCATATTTCCAATACGAGTTTGAAAAAATGACAAAACACTACTCGATTACATTCTCATGGTTTCACGAGTGTGAGAAAGAATTAAGACCCTGCTCGGAGTTTTTCCTGAAAAAACCCTAAAAGGATCTGTACATGCAAAAAATATACAAAAACAAACCAAAAGGGGTGGACCCTTGTTCCAACGTCTTGTCTCTAGACCTTTTAATATGCAAAATTTAGTACTTGTCAAGTTGTTAAGACTTTAGGGAATGGATAAAATATAAAAATAATATAATTTTGCAAATAAAAAGTGATAAAAGTCAATAAAATAGGCCAAAAACACCATCTTACCATTTCATTTACAAGTTTACCCAAATAGTGCTCCAAAGCCCTTTTTCTCCCCAAATTTCAACTATCGATTGCAAAGCATGTGGTGGATCATTTCACGAACCATCTCTGTCAAACAGGTAAGCTTCTTCTCCTTCATCTTTTTATGGTTTCAAAATTTGTTCTTATTGGTCAAATTTATGTGTTGGGTAAATTTTTTGGGGCTACCTACGCTTTGAGATCATCGTAGGTGCCTTATATCATGAACTGTGAAAATCTAGGATCATCGCAGGTGACTCTATAGGCAGGGTGTGATGACGTTGGTGAATGCACAACCCTGCGTCGATTGCCGCCAAAATTTTAAAAAGACAAACCTAACTAGAAAAAACCCCCACGAAAGAATTTATGTGTCTAATATTATCTTATTGTTCCTTGGCAGGCTTTCCTTGGCCAAGATGCTGGAGTGGCGTGAGTGAGATCATGAAGAAGAGTATTACTTCATCAAGAATGACTTGGGGACAATTATGTCTCTAAGGTAGTGTGGGTTACAAATTTTTTTCAGGATTCAGGGCATGAGAGCCCAGTTGAGACTACTAGAGTACTTTGTTCACATGTGGGATGTGAATGAGTAGGCATTTCACGTGGGTGTCCACACTCAAAATAGATATAGAGGATATCTATTTCCTAACAGGGTTGTCTCGCCATGGTTCATGGGTGTCACTTAAAGGTAGCAAGGGTGGAGATGAACCTATGGATTACTATGTTCGCCACCATTGTGTGCCAGGTAACGAGAAGCAAAGTGACAAGGTAGCCATCAGGGATGTCCGATATCTGTTTTTGCGGACTATCCTTTACACCATTACTCGCATGGAAGGGAGTGCATCTCCCCATATGGATTTCCAGATCCATTTTCAGTATGCGATAGAATGCATGGAGCCCAAGGTCTTCAACTGCTGTGAGGGGGTCCTAAAAAGTATGAAGAAACAATTTACCAAGTGCTCAAATGGTTGGTTAAATC
This sequence comes from Picea engelmannii, assembly GCA_009831015.1. Lineage (NCBI taxonomy): Eukaryota > Viridiplantae > Streptophyta > Pinopsida > Pinales > Pinaceae > Picea > Picea engelmannii. Next base: position 266,364 of record ML797024.1, read on the forward strand.
AATTTAGATATGGGTCCATTTTGGTGTCCTTCTTTCTGGAGAGGGTTCCTATCCTATGTCTACAGGTGGAGTGGGGTATACCCACTCCACAAGATCCATGAATGAAGAGGTGTTTAGATCTTATGGATAACCATGGTGGTGTTTCCATCGTCGAATATGGTGATGTATTCTTCCAATCGCTGAGGAATCAATTGCTCATGGTGGAATATTATATGTATGCCAAGGTAGATTTTCATGGAGATCTAGATCTAGCTCTTCCTGACGGGTCTCAGTGGGGACATAGGTAAGAAGGAAAACTTTTGTTTATATAATGTTTTTGATATTTTGATGATATAATTTTTTTTTTTTGTTATTTATTCGATGACTAATCAAGTGCTCTCAACAATATAGATGTGGGGCCTTATCGTCCACCATGATCATCTCCCATCCAGAGGCACAGATAGAGAGGTGTTATAGAAGGGGTGGCTATCATAGATCTCGAGGCTATAGAACATAACCTGGAGGGATTGACCATGCATGTCCCTTATGCCACGATGCATGAGATTCATAGGCACTAACAATGCCACACAATGGGCGTGTTTGCATCTATTGATCGATTGCTCCGTAGGGTATCATGAGAATTCGCTTGTTATAGTGAGAAACATCTTTGATTATTTTTGTACATGAAGCCATGAGATTCACATTTTTGATATTTTGGTCTTCGGACAAAACAATTTTTGTAAACTTTTATCGTTATAAATATAAATTTCCTACCGGCTTACTTTTTTGTAAAAAGTGTGATTGGATTTATAAATGTCTCAAATGTATGTATAAAACATAATTATCCAATGCCTATGTCAATGTATTTAGACATCTAGGAATGTGTTGATATTCAATGTAATCAAAATGTCATTCCAAGAGGTGAATTCGTAAATATACCCGTAATAAAATAGGACTTTGGATGGAATAAACGTTACTCAAATGTAGTATGACTAACTGTGAATCAAATCGTGCAATAAGATGATGAATTCCAAGTGAAACAAAGTCAATTAATAAATCGATAATTGCACTATATTTCACTATATTGTTAGTTTCACGACCAAGGAAAACAACATGTAGACTGATCAATTCATCCATAGGTGCATAGATTGCCCAAGCAACATATGCTAAGTTTTGAGTACTGCGACTAGCGCCATCAACGAAGACGATATAGGGTAGAAAATACACCGACATATGGAATCCAAGCACAATGCAAGGCAAGAAACCGAAAGGTGGAACCAAAAATGAAAAAGCACACAAGAGTATGATACACTGAAAATACACAACACTCATCCAAAAATGATTTTAAGAATAGTACTGCATCAAGTAAATCCCATTTCTGGAATCACTCAAAGGAATTCCATCATAATATACCAGCTCATAATCCCCTTTATCCAACACTCGTTTTACAATATAAGGACCCCTCTACATGGGCTTGAATTTATCGACCCCTAGTAAGTCACGATCTTGTTCATAAAGGAGAACTAGATCACCTTCAGAAAATACACATGGTTTGACATGCTTGTCATATTGGGATTTGACATGATTTTTTTGAGTTTCAATGACTAAGGCAACATCACGATGGTTTTTGCCTAATTGCATCAAATGCAAAAGACGTTCCTCTTTGGCTGAGGTGTTCGGGAGAAGTTCTCCAGCTAGTTTCAAATATGGGATTTCACATTCAATCGAAAAAATTGCTTCAATACCATATACTAAATGGAAAGGTGTGAACCCTGTGGAAGACTTTATGGATGTTCGATAGTCCCATAATGTCGAGAAGGGAATTGTGTGCCAATTTGACTTGTGAATTCATACCATCCGTTGAAGCATAGTAGTGAGTACTTTGTTGATTACTTCAACTTGGCCATTGGCCTGTGGATAATAGCGGGTTGAGTTTTCATGTCAAAGACCCAACTTATCAGTAAGTTCAGACATCATGATGTTGTGAAAATGACTACCATGATTAGTGATGATGTATTGAGGGACACCAAATCTTGTAACGATATGATTTAATATGAATAACGCTGCATTTTTCCCGGTATTATCAAATGTAGGAATCACCTCGACCCACTTAGTGAAATAATCCACAACTACAATAATGTATCCATGCCCCTCGATCGAGTGAGGGTTATGTTATCACATATTCTTGCAGGGGGGTATTTTCCCTTAGGTGTTGGCCATTGGATGACCAAATGCGAAATAAGGGGGCTTAAAAAACCCACAACAGTGTTTCATCCAAAGTCTGGGTGCATTGTGCTAAGGCACATGCATATTGGGACAACAAAGAATGCCACTTTGGGAATTGTGAAGTGAGGAAGGCACGAAACCCCTGAGTCCCGAAGTGTGAAGAATATATTGGCCGTCCAAATTGGAGGGGCACATGGCAGAAGATTAACGAATTCATGAATTCACGAGTCAAGTTTTTAGCGTGGAGAACGATGCAAGTTCGCAAAATGTGAAATCCCAAAATTGTAGTTTCGCAAATTAGAGTTTTGACAGGAAGCAACGCCCTGATTCCCCGAAAAGTGAAGTCCCAAAAAAATTCGGGGAGAGAGCCCTAGGTCATGGCCTAAGGTCATATAGAAAAGAGGGGCCACAAAGAAGAGTAAGCGCCTGTTTATTGGCTGTGACTAGGGTTTCTGGGATGCAATCGTGGCTGTCGGATGCATAACAGATCCGACCATCAATCTGAGAGAGGCCATTTCGCGAGTTCGAGCATCAGGATATTGGGAATGAAGTGGAGTGAAGACTCCCAAAACATGAAATACTGAAATTTCACAGGGGATAAGCGTTGTGCATGGCTCGAAGTCGTATGTAGGTAAAGGTGTAGAGTTCACGTGAGCTATAGCCAGGGCCAAAATGTCGATGTTGTTGTAGAAGGGGTTGCCAATTTCTCCAGGTGCCAAATCTACTCGGCCTCATTTTGATCCCGATGAAGAAGTAAATGAAAGAGAGGGGAGGTGGTTGAATTCTTGCCTCACCCAATAAATGAAAATCATGGAAGAGTTGGAAGTGGAGGCGGACAGTCATCTTGTGGTACCCCTGCGAGTCGGTTTTTCTATAGGTCCCATACTGATCTGAGCTCGCGTCTGATAGGAGAATGCAGGTGTAGACTAACATAATAAGATGTAGACGTCGAGCCTTGAATGCAGTGGTTTGAGCATGCCTCTTCTTAGGATGGTGAATTGTTTTGAGTGTATATGCGGAGTTTTGGGATTTTGTAAAGGTCTTTGGTTGAGAAGAGATCCCTATTTTGTAATGTTTTGAAGCCATAACTGTTCTCTGGTTATGTATAATATTTGAGACTTTCATATTAATAGAAGTCATCCTCTTTTCATCTCTTTGTAAAAAATATGCTAAAACACTCTGGCATGGTGGATCCAATCGAGGGTTCTTATGTTGTTGTAATGTAGGTTTGATTGCAGTGGTATCGTGACCAGTTTTAGTCAGCTTCCTTGTGATATTTTTTTCCTCTTACACTGAATGCCTCGGGCATGGAGGATCCAGTCGAGTTGTTGTAGCTGCATGGTGATGTAGGTTTGATCATTGTGTTGTTGTGACTGTGTTGTTTGGACATATTTCTATGTTTGAAGCTTGAGCTTAAGAGTGATCTTGACTCTAAGTTTTTATTCTCCAAGCTGCTTGAAGGCCTGATGCCCATAGCAGTCTTGTCCACCTTTCTTACTAAGTCTTCCCTCTACTCACACTTAAACTCAATTCACTAACTAAATTTAGTTGTGGCCCTCACTTCCCTATGCATTTCTTGTCCAGTTCTGTGTCGAACATCATTCATATATTGAGTTTTGTCCATTGACCTCCACTCATATAAAACCAACATCCACCAAAAAATCTGATGGGTACTGGGCTTACCTCCCTTGCAATCAGGAGGTGACTTTCGGTGATAACATTTCTAGCGCCATTGCTAGGGATGAAAGTGAAGACATCTTCTCTGGGAGAACGACAACGAGATTCTGATTTTGAAGGTACGTCAGGTATCAGAACCATTGAATATTGAGGTTGCACCTGGCAACTCCACTGAGGTGACTCCACTGTCTCAGCTTCACTGTTTCAGTGTGGCTGCTTCTGGCTGCACCTGGTAGTCCCCTGGGAGAATACAATGATCAATTTTGGTCTTTGATGGTGAACAAGGACTAGATACACTCATTCTGCATATCATTCACCTAAAGAATCCATGGTTGAAGGATAGATTGGTGACTCCACTGGTTCGAAATGAACAAAATCCTGGCTCGAAGGTTTTCTCCTTTTAATTTTCTTGATTTTCCTAGTTTTTCTAATGTTGTCCCTACTATGGATGAATGGGGTAATTATTTTCCCATATTTAGAGAATGTAAAGAGGACAAACCTGCTCGACATCTCCATGAGTTTCATGAACTCCTGCATCAGTGGGAGATACATCATGAGGATTTTTTAATGAATATTTTCATGTTCTCATTGGACAAGGATGTCTATGAGTGGTATCAATCCTTTCCCCTTGCTAGCATCTCCTCCCTGGAACAGTTTCATGCAGCCTTTAATAAGCATTTTCAAAGGTATTATTCCTCTGAGTTAATCCATCATAACTGTTGTGAGTAATGTTAAGGCCATGATCAAGATATGGCTATGACTAGTGAAGGATTTGAGGATGAGGGCCATAAGGAAGATGAAGATGCTTTGGGAGAAGTAATGAAACTAATAAATCCTCTCTTTGCCAAACTAGAAAGGTTGGAATTTGAAGAAAGCGCAGAGGATTTTCTAGTCCTTGAGGAAGATGTTCTTGGTAGCTGTATTGAGGATGATAATGAAGATTTCATAGCTGTAGAGGCCTTGCATTCTTCTCCTGAGGTTCCTGTTATCCCTTTCTTCGATGATTATTCAGATGAAGAGCATCAGGGCCCCACTTTGCAATTCGCTGACCTAGGGAGCATCGAGCCTGTATATGACAACTATGAATCATATTTTGAGTTGGATATGATGGATTTCCAAGATAATACAACAGAGCCCTATATTCTACTCATTAACAAAAATCATCATGAGGAAATCAACCAGCCTGAGCCGTAGAAGGGGTAGTTCATAGCTTGCCTAAAGCCTGTAGGTGAGAAGCCACCACCTGAGACCAGTCAGACCGCATCAACTTCTCATCCACCTATTCTTATCAGAGATATTTATCCATGTGTGAGTAGCTTTGGAGTAGATCGGGTTGTCTATTACAAGTTTTCCATAGTTTTCCACTCATTATATGAGCCTGCTAGCGCGTACATGGAGCTAAATTTCCTTCATGCCTTGGAGTCGCCTAGATTTTTCTCAACTTCAGCCTTTGGAGGAAAGCTGAAGGATGTAACCATTCTTCTTTTATGGTTTCATCGTTTGTTATCAATCATTGATAGAGTAAAGGAACTTCCAATCAGGGAGTTACTTGAATGGCTATGGTGTAAATTTGCTTTCACCTAGCACTGTGTAAAAATAAATTAGTTTAGGACTGTACATAAATAAAATCCCTGGAGCATGTGTATTTATTTTCATTTTTTACTTATCGACCTGTATTCCTCAGCAGGGTGTTTTGAGGTTGATTCCATAGACCAACAAAAGGCGATTGGAACTACAAAAGAGATCTTAGAGCCTCATAGGGAGGACTCTATCCCCCATGGAGCCTAATGTTATAACATATTCTTGTAGGGGGGTGTTTTCCCTTAGGATTTGGTCATTGGATGACCAAATGATAAATAAGGGGGCTTAAAAAATCCACAACTGTGTTTCATCCAAAGTCGGGGTGTGTTTTGCTAAGGCGCACACATATCGGGACAACAAAGAATGCCACTTTGAGAATTTTGAAATGAGGAAGGCCCAAAACCCCCACATCCTGAAGTGTGAAGAAGATCTAGGCCATCTAAACCGGAGGGACACATGGTAGTAGATTAGTGAATTATCGATTTCACAAGTCGTGGTTTTAGCGTGGAGCATGATGCAAGTTCATAGAACGCGGAATCTTGAAATCACGATTTCGCAAATCAGAGGTTTGATAGGAAGAAGCACCCCGATTCCCTGAAAAGTGAAGTCTTGAAAACATTCGAAGACAGAGCCCCAGGTCATGGCCCGAGGTCATATAGAAAAGAGGGGTGACAAATAAGAGTAAGAACCTGTTTATCAACTGGTGACTGGGGTTTTTGGGATGCAATTGTGGCCGTCGGATGCATAGCAGATTTGACCATCAATCTGCGAGAGGCCATTTCATGAGTTCAAGCATTGGGATATTGGGAATCAAGTGGAGTGAAGACTCCCGAAATGAAAAATTATGAAATTTCATAGGGGATAAGTGTTGGGTCATGGCCCAAGGTTGTATGCAGGTAAAGGTGTAGAGTTCACGTGAGCTACGCCCAGGGCCAAAACGTCGATGTTTCCGCAGAAGGGGTCGCCACATTCTCTAGGTTACAAATCAACTCAGACTCATTCTGATCCCAATGAAGAATTAAATGAAAGAGGGGGGAGGTGGTTGAAGCCTCACCTCACCGCATAAATGAAAATCATGGAATATCTGGTAGTGGAGGCATACCATCAACTCATGGTACCCCTACAAGCCAATTTTTCTACAGAGCCCATACTAATCCGAGCTTGTGTCTGATAGGAGAATGTAGGTGTAGACTAACAGAAGGATATGCATATGATGAGCCTTGAATGCAGTGGTTCAAGCATGCCTTTGCTAAGGATGGCGAATTATTTTGAGTATATATGTGGAGTTCTAGGATTTTGTAAAGATCTTTGGTTGAGCAGAGCTCCCTATTTTGTAATTCTTTGAAGACAGAACTGTTTTCTGGTTATGTATAATATTTGAGACTTTCATATTAATATAATTCAAATTCTTTTCATCTCTTTGTAAAAAATGTGCTAAAACAATCGAACATGGAAGATCCACTCGAGGGTTTTTATGCTGTTGTAATGTAGGTTTGATTGTAGCGGTATCATGACCAATGTTAGTCAACTTCCTTGTGATATTTTTCCCTCTTACACTGAATGGCTCAGGTATGGAGGATCCAGTCGAGTTGCTATAGCTACATGGTGATGTAGGTTTGATCATTGTGTTGTTGTGACTATGTTGTTTGGACATATTTCAGTGTCTAAAGCTTGAGCTTAAGACTGATCTTGAGTTCGAGTTTTTCTTCTCCAATCTTCTTGAAGGCTTGATGCCCATAATAGTATTTTCCACCTTTCTTACTAAGTCTTCCCTCTACTCACACTTAAACTCAATTCAAAGAATGAAGTTAGTTGTTCCCCTCACTTCCCTGTGGATTTCTTGTCCAGTTTTGTGTCGAACATAATTCATATATTGAGTTTTTTCCATTGACCTCCACTCATATAAAACCAACATCCACCAAAAAATCTGATGGGTATTGGGCTTACCTCCCCTACAACCATGAAGTGACTTCCGGTGCTAATAGGTTACATGCCATGAGGTCAATACCCCTTTTAGAGAATGGACCAACGGAAACTATAGGGTGAAGAGGAGCAGGGTGAGATAAGATCTTATTTTTGTAGGTTTGACAAGCCTGACATTTCTGGATGGCAGTAATGCAATTGTTAAACAATGAAGGGCATAAATAACTAGCTCGTAATATATTTTGGGCAGTGGCATACCCAAACATATGACTGACACATGATCCAGAGTGACAGTCATTCAAATCTTTCTCAGCTTCATCATAGGTGAGACATCGTCGAAATATGGAATCAATACCACGATGGTAAAGGGTATCACCAAGAATGATATATTGATGGGATTGATACCAAATACGACGATGATATGTACTAGAAATATCAGGCCAAAAATTTTGGGTCTAGAGATAAATGATGATATCTTCGTACCATATGTCATCAAAACTAATCAAAAAGAGAGATTCATCAGGTAAGGAATCCTCTTCCATAGTTTCTGTTTCAGTGGAGGGAAGGTCACATATCAATTCAGAAAAAACCAAAGACTTATTTGACTTAGTGCGTTCAAAATCCAAATAAAACTCCTGGAGAATAAATATCCATTTAGAGTACTTGCCCCCCAACAATTGTCGAGTAAGGATGTGTTTCATGGGGTTGCAATCAGAAATGAATGTGGTTCTGCGTAATAAGATGTAGTGACGAAAACATTGAACATATTGAACAGTTGCCAAGGTCAATTTCTCCACATGGAAATATTTGGTTTCGGTGGTCGTCGTGAGATTCTGATTCAAATAGTATATAACATTCTCATTGTGTGAATCATCCTCTTGGACTAGAACCATAGCAATTATAGAGTCTAAATCAGCTAAGTACATGAAATAATCTCAACTATAATCAGGTGACAACAGTTGTGTACGGGTTAAGGTGAGTTTCAAAGCTTCAAAGGCTTTGTTGGTAGTGTCGTCCCATACAAAATTGTAACCTTTCTTGAGAAGTCGAGTAAATCCTTTCATTAACTCAATGTAGTTAGGAATGAATCGATGTAAAAAGTTTTCCTTCCCTTGCAAACTTTGGAGTTGGTGTAGTGTGGAAGGAGGAGGTAAATTGAGAATAGCCTCAACCTTCAAGGGGTCTACCCTAATCACATGTATGGACACGATAAAACCAAGAAGTCGTCAGGATTCCACACAAAGAACACATTTGTGTGGATTCAAATGTATGCGATGATAATGACAACTTAGGAAAATGGTCTGTAGATGTGCCAGGTTATTTTGACGATGCATAGAATGTGTTGGTATATTGTTTAGATAGGGTTGTACTATGTGCTTAATGTTGTGAAAAGCATAAGACATAGCATGCTGAAAAGTCGCACCAAATTTTTTGAGACCAAAAGGTAGTTTCTGGTAGGCAAAGGTTCCCCAAGAGAAAATAAAAGAAGTCTTATGTTGATTCGTAGGAAAAATATTGATTTGATTATAGCCAGAGAAATTGTCCATCAAGGAGAAGATTTGACTCTTGGAACAGTCATTAACAATCTAGTCAACGAAAGGGGTTGGATAATTTTATTTGGGACAAGATTTGTTTATATCCCTATAATATACACAACCGTGGATTGTGCCTTGTTTCTTGTTAACCAGAACAAGATTGGACACCTAATCAGTCAAACCCATAGGATAGAAAAAGCCAGCTTTAAGAAGTTTTTCAACTTCAACATTAATAGCAACAACTTTACGTGGATGTACTGGGC
>ML797024.1:286908-303681 GCA_009831015.1 Picea engelmannii
AATTATACAATAGAATATGAGATGCTTTTATAGGGAAGAAATGTATTACTGTATTAAATGGAATAGAAAGTGGAGAATACAACCCATGCGTTGATGTTGCAAGGTCCCCTTTCAATGGATCTTTTCTTCAACACACACACCTTTGCTCCAATGCCTTGAATGAAGAAGATCCACAATCCGAATTGAAGAACTAAAGGAAGATCTCAAGCATAATCTGAAGTAGGACTCTCCATGCAAATATTAGCCTATTCAACCTTAGCCTTTTCCATGAGAGATCCCTCTTTATATAGTGTTAAAGAGAGATGGATGATGATATTGGGATGATTCAACCAAATCAGAGAAGCGAGTAAGATCCAAACCGATCAGAGGCCACCTCATCTTCTATAAGATTCCCTTCTAAAACATTCATGAAATTTGACTTTTCCTATTCTTTAAGCATTGTCACACCCTATTCACAAGTAGCATGTGACGACGTCGCAGTCTAGATTTCAGGAAGAGTGTGATGATCATACATCATCGCACCCCATGAATATGGCAGGGTGCGACGACCTTCCTTGATATGGTTTTTGAAAGAGGAAAGAAAATCACTTTTCTCATGGAGAAAGTCTTCTTTTAATATTTTCTTTGAACATGAACACATGTTGTCAGTTGATCACTGAGGTGACCAAACTAATGTATAACACAAATATCAAAGGATTAAATGAGGTAAGTTATTTTATTAATGAATTTGAGCTGCAGATACCTGAACATCAATGATTATTATCCTTATACATTACAATGAGAGAGACCCTAATGAGATGGTTGGAAACCCACAAGGAAGGGATAGAGGATTGAAAACATTGTAAAAGGATGATGCAGATCAGGTTTGGAGCACATAAAATTATGCACAAATATATGGGGTTGAGAAATCCAAAGGATCATATTTCCCTATGTATTACAACTTGGAGGCAAGTGTTGAAGTAGGAATGGACTCATAGTTTCATACATACACTGGAGATAGTTCCCACAAATTGGTATGTAGAGCTAGAAGTGGGTAGAGGAGTTATGGAATGGGAGGTTATCATCCAAAATTAAGGTAACATTTAATTTTGAAGCTGAGTTACCTTCAGTAGATATAGTTTTACAAGTCATTCGACAAATTTTTTTTATGGAATAAGGAAAAGTAGGAATAATACCTACAAGAAGTGCACATAGAGAGTCTACAATAGTTAATGAGTTATTAGAATGTTATCATGTTACCAAGGAAAACCCATAGGAAAAAGACCAAGGAAATGTACAGGTATCATAGGATTGAAGGGGAGAATGACGTAGTAGATACGGTACTTGAATTTGACACATACACAAAGACATTGAGAAAGTGAAAAGTGAACATTGGAACAAAGGAGAAACTGCAGTTTGCAAACATTGGTGATTATTGAAATAATGAGACTGTCGAAAAGATCACAGACCTATTACACAAATATCAAGATCTATTTCCAACCACCTTTTTAGAGATGAAAGGAATAGATGGAGAATTGGGTGAGATGAATATCACATTGAAACCATATGTTAATCTAGTAAGACACAGACCTCATAGATTAAATCCAAATTACAAGGAAAAAGTGAAATCATAACATGACAGGATGATAGAGGTTGGTATAATTGAACTTGTCGCAGAATCCGAATGGATAAGTCCAATGGTGGTTTGATCCAGATTTTATAAGTAGAAAAAAATTAATACAAATTTATATTATTAACACAGAGATATGGTGAACAATAACATAGATATATTAAAACGTGGCTTCTATTCAATAAAGAAATATGTGAAACTGTAAAATGTAGACTCAAACAAGCTTGCAAGAATGGTGGCAACTTATCTATGAGAAGAGATGTGATGGTTGCACTTATTTGAATGAAGATGATTACAATGAGGATCCAAATGAACTTTTACATCAAACTTTAATGCCAAAATCCTACACATCCAAAAACCTAACCCTAGGATATGAAGCGCCAAAAGTCATGTGGGCCCCATTGGGGTAAATTGGTACATCAACTTCCCTGGGTTGTAACTTTTCCATATGATCTTCATTTTAGGTGCACGATAGCCTATTGGAAAGGTGTATTCAAGGAATACACATTATTAATTCAAAATATAACTCTGTCTATAGTGTGATTGTGGAGGGCCCAAAAAACGTTGTTTATGGCATCAAAACGACCCTGGAAGTTTAGGATCCGAAAAGATAGAAAAAAACTACCAAGTTGAACACTGAATCTGCCAAGATGAAATCTATATGTGAGTCAGTTAGAATAGGTGGGTGGCCATTGATATCCACCTGAATCAATCCTCCCCCCTTAGGAATCAATGGTCTCCATTGTGTTGAGTTTCTCCATCAAATGAGGAAAATTTTGCTGAATTTGGCCCCGGGTGAGCCACTTCCCTTGGTGCAGAAGCTTCCCTGCTTTGACAACTCGATAAATATGGATTTTTTGTTGCCAAGTTCCCTTGACATGTGTGTCCATGATATTATCAGTGGATTCTTATTCCATGCAGTCAAGGTTGAGTTTTTTTGGTCTCAATTTCTATGCTACCTCTGAGGTGTCCAATAATGGTGGAAAGTATGGCCGAAGGAGGGCCACATTAAACAATGGGTGCAATCCAAAGACGGGGGGAATGCTGAGGTCAAAATAATTGTCAGCCACAACCTTGGTGATGGTATAAGGTCCATAACAGAGTAGAAGAAGCTTTTGATGGGGTCCTATAAGGCGTTCTTTCTACAAGTGCAACCATAATTTATCTCCCCCCTAAAACTTGTGTGGCACATGGTGTTGATCATGGTGTTTCTTGTACTTGGCATTGGACTTCTGTGAAATATCCTAAACCTATTGGTGGATGTCCTAGATCCTTTGAATGAACCAAGTAGCTTTGTCGACTTTGGTTTGAGCATGGGACAAGTCTTATTGGGTGGCCACAAGGGGTGGTGAAACATCCATGGGACCCAACGGTTGAAATCCCAACCCCACCTGAAAGGGGTTGTGTCCAGTTGAGCTATATATGGCTATGTTGTAGCTGTGTTGAAAATAGGGAAGACTCTCAAACCATGTGCAAGGATGCTTGTAATTGTACATGCGTAGGATATGCATGATCATCTGGTTGATGACCTTGGTTTTCCCATCCGTTTTGGGGTGGAAGGAAGTGGATTTGGTGAGCTTGGTTTCCAACAATGATCAGAGGCTCAACCAGAATTTGTTGAGGAACCAGTTGTGTCGATACAAGATGATGGTTTTTGGTATCCCAAAATGTACCCACACTCGTTCGAAGAAGATCTTGGAAGTGGCCTTTGCTGTGATGCTCTTATTACAAGTGACCATAATCACCATTTTGGAAAAACGATCAACCACCACAAAAATATAGTCATTTCCCCACTTGGTTGACAAAAGGCTTGACATGTATTCCATCTAGATGGATTCCTAGGGCCTTTTAGGAGTAGGTGTAGGGGTTTACATATCTTGTTTCTTAATGGTTGGTTTGGAAATAATGTAGGAAGTACATGACCTGATATACTTGCTGACATCCTATCAAAGTTTTGACCAACATAAATGTTGTTGCAACAGATCCACTATCTTTTCTACTACGAAGCTTCCTACTACCTGACTATAGTGAGATTACCAGATCAACTTCACTCACTCACTTGATGGAACGCATAGATGGACCAGATGGCACAACAATCTCTCTTGAAGATTGAAATCAATGAAAACTATGTTTGCGCCCAACATATGGTAGGTGGAAGTGAATTTAGGATCTCTCTCATAGAGTTGGGGCCATCTGGAGGTCTTGTGGCCATGGGAGTTTAGAACCGTGGTGATTGGTGCAATTGGAGGGCGGCTGAGGAAATTAGAGATGCAATTGGTGCTTCCTTTCTTATACTTGAAGTTGATATGGAAATACTGCAAGTATGTGGACCACTTATGATGGCAGTAATTTTTCAATTTTTCTTGTGTATTCATGAAATGCAACAACTTATGATTGATGTGGACGAATTTATCCTTTCTGAGAATGTAATGCCTCCACTGGTGGCAGGTTTAATCAATGGAGTAAATTTATTTTTCCTAAGTAGGGTACTTACAGGAGACATATGATAGTGTCTCACTATGATAGGCCGCAAGGTGTCCTTGTTGAGTGAGAATTGCGCCCACAACATAGTCTGAAGCATCTGTCTTAGTCTCAAAGGGATATTGTAGGTTGGGTAATGAGAGAACTATGTATGAGAATAAACACTACTTCAAATCATTGAATGATTTCTATTGTGACAGGCCCCACATGAAATTTTCCTTACCACCACCCATGGTTACTTGGTTGGGGGCCCATGCAATATGGGAGAATCACAACACGAACCTGCAATAGAAATTGGAAAGGAAAAAAAATATCTTAATCTCCGTGAGTGTGGTTGGGGATGGCCAATCATGAATGACCTAGATCTTGGTTTGATCCACATGCACCCCATGCTTATCAACAATGTATCCTAGATACTAGACCATGTCCATGCCGAAGGTTTTCCAAATTTTCATATAGCTTGTGTTGCCACAGAGTGTGCATAACCTTCTGAATATGTTGCAAGCGTTCCACCCAATTCTTGTTGTAGATGAGGATTTGATCTAGATACACCACCAAAAAGAATTTGTGAAAGACCAAAAGATATCATCCATCATCCTCATGAAAGTTTTTAGTGAATTCGTCAAACCAAAGGGCATGACCAACCATTCAAAAAGACCTTCTTTGGACTTGAAGGTAGTTTTTCATACATCCGTCTTCTCTATTGGGACTTGATGGTAACCAGACTTCAGATCAATCTTACTGAAGTATTTTCCCCCCTTGATTTGGTCAAGGAGATCGTTGATTCGGGGAGTCAGGTACTAGTTCCTGACTATGATTTTATTTAGGGCCTGATAATCAATGTAGAGTAACCATATCTCGTCTTTCTTCTGCACAAGAATGATTAGGATTCCACATGGTGATGAGATGGGTCGGATGTTCCCATTTTGGTTTATTTATTGGATTTGACACTTGATCTCCTCATTTTCTAACAAAGAGTGATGATAGACTGGCTCATTGGGTAGTGGTGCACTAGGGATCAGATTGATTGAATGCTTGAACTGACTATGTAGAGTTACCCCAATGGGTGAGGAGAATATGTGTTTGTATTCTTCCACAACCTTATCCACTTGATTCTTATGCAATGGAGAGATCAAACATGGAGGCCAAGGATGTGGCTGCAACCTTCCACTCACTTTGAGAGAGAATCATGAAGAAGAAAAATTTCCCGGTCTGAGAGATGAACTTCTTGCATTTCTTGGGAGAGATCAAGGAAATGGTAGTAGGTGGTACTACCTCCAGTATCCTGTACAATTTCCTATCCAAAGTAATAATAACACTATGAGGCATAGACTCATATACATCATGACATTTCCATAAATAAGGTTGGCCCAAAATAACATCACAAAATTCAAGGGGAGTGAAATAACACAATAGCTTATATTTGAAGGGATTGATGCCATAGGATATGTGACACTCTTGGATGACGCGAAGATCGCTTCCTTGGCAGATCCATCCTATGGTGTATGTTTGTGGGTGAGACGTTTTTGGTAGGGCCGACCACTTGATGACCTCTATTGAGATGAGGTTATTCTCAATACCGCTATCAACGATGAAGTGTAGTGGAGTGTTGTATCCCTTTTCGTCACCTAAGTGAGAAAAAGAAGGACACTTACAAGTCCAGTTGGGTTAGCTGGACAAGACAACAGTGAATGCAAGATTTAGAAACATCAAGCATAAGAAATAAACAAAGAACTAAGATAATAACAATAAAAGAAACTAAACTAGTGTGCATAATGGAAATATAACAAAAATAAACAACATTCATGCCACCAATGGATAAGTTTTATTAGCGGAAAAAAACAAAGATAAAGGGAGACTTATGGGTCCCCTCTTCCTCCAAGGGAGGGATCTTGAACCCTCAATGATTGATCTCTTCTTACAAGTAGCAAACTAGAAGGAAATGGTGAAGAAATCCAAAGCTCATTCACTCAAGAGGTGATGTGAATGGCTAAATGAAATGGTGCTTGTATGCTCTAGTGAGGAAAGAGGTTCCTCTAAGAGAATATAGACAACATAACAATACAAATGAATTCTTAGAAATATAGTGTACCCATGGCCTATTTTTATAGAAAAGCTTTGAGACATTATTCAATCAATCTTTAGTGTGAACAAGGGGCTCTTTAGGGCACCCTTAGGTCTTTGACCAACCCCCCACTCAGATTCAACTCGGAATTGGGTGTCAAATTGTCTTGGGAGATGAACCAGAAGTGGGTGGAAGGCTGACCAAAATCATAAATGTGTCATTATGAGGTATGCATGGCTTTTTGCGTCCATAGTTGCGCATTGGGCACATGTGCTCTTTTTAGACATTTTTCAACTGTCGCACATGCGCGCTCTTCCTTTGTATCCTTAGCGCATGCTGATTTTATAACCAGTTGTATAGTTTTGTGCCCTTTGGAAATGAATTTTTGAAGTTGTCGGTGAATGAATAGGTGTTTGGAGAAGTTGGATTCCTGTAACCATTTTCGGATGAAATTTTAGTGATAACAGATGCCCCCTGATGTGTGAGGTTAGGAGCATATTTATAACCAAAATACATGAATGTTTCTTCTACTGAGAGTACCCTTGTAAGAAAGAGTGTTGAGAGAAATTGCAAGGGTGACCCGTTGGAGGGAGAGGGGAACCTATGGGACCCAAACCTTTCACCAGGTGTGGAAAAATAAAATTGTGTACAAACGAGGCGGGCATGCCCCATGCTCGTGTCATGTAACTCCAAATGTGTTAGACAGTAACTGAAGCTGTATGTTGACATAGATAATTGCAGTGCCCTCCGGGGTGGTTTGATAATGGAAAAGGACAATTCTGATGATGAACAAACTCTGAAAAGAGGTGATGACACCTGTAAGAAGTGTCAATTATACACAAGCATTGATAGCCTATCAAATTTTAGAGGTCTTCGATAAAGATAAAACAACTGCAAATTGTCACAGAGTAAGACCCACCGTAGCATGAGATGGTGTTGAAGTCGAATGATATGGGGCTCAACGACAACAAAGAGAAATTATGGTTCTCCCTGTGCTGTCCAAGACTCCTCATTGTAAAGGTAATGAGAGTCAATATAATTCCGCCCATCTGGAAACTATGCTAATGTCAACAGAAAGGGAGACGTGACTCGAAGAAGCAAATGGATTCATGAAATCCATTGGATGAAATCAGGAACTGATGAGGTACATGGGCGAAGTCAAGATGCGGTGAGACTCAAGACTACCCTTGTTTGGGGATATATGTGAAGTATGAGTGGAAACAACTATGAAACTGGATCTAGTGTCAGGGGGATGACTAGATGTGGGTTAAGTTGTGCCAGAGGCATGACAAAGTGGACAAACTCAAAGATCATGGGTACATGGACTGTTGGATACTCGAGGTTTTTGGACGATTTCAATAGGAGTATAAGATAATGAATGCCCCAACCAAGGGTGACATGGGTTTCTTTGCCAGAAAAAAAGGGTTGCTAAGGGTGATGACAAAAAATGATGTAAATGATGGAAACAAAGCCTTTTTACAATTACCAAATGAATGAAGAATAATTTGGGACAAGTGTACAGATATAGAAATGGGTGCCCCAGTGTAAGATGGCTTGGCCGGTGAGGGCTCAAGTAGCTGTGGAAAATAGGTGGAGGGTGGGGGGCCCCATAGGTGGGTTTCTGTATTAGGTAAATGAGTGCAGGACAATCTGAAGATGGGAAAACTAATGGTGGATGAGATGGAGAGTTAATGATACTATGGAGGTGAAGTCAAATGTGAACCATAATGAGGTTACCCAAGAGTCCATTGTGGCGAAGCTAGAAAAAAGAGGAGAAGGAGCATGCGGCTGATTCTTGGGAATGCAAAGACTATTAGGACTCCCAGCCCTAGGGGGTGAAAACAACATGAGTGTCAAAGTGATAGAGGGGACTACGATGGGGACAACTCATGTGGGAGAGAGTTCTACTGGTTGACAGTACTGAAATGTAGCGAAGGTGTGAGTATTGCAGTGCTGGGTGGGGGGAACCTAGAGGCAAATATCGCAGGGTGTGACTGGGAGATGCAATTGATATTTAGAGGGAATGATTACATGCCAGTATCGATCATATACCTAAAAGGTCCATGCTGGTGGGTGATGACCAAGTATGTGCATATATGAAAACCAAATACCTGATGTGAAGAATATCTGAAGATAAAGAACGTATAACAAGTATTTGATAATTTTGAACATGAGCATGCATACCTGGGTGTGATGTGAGAAAAATGCTCCCTGGGGGCCGAGGATGGATGGTGGCCCAATGAGGGTGATTGTGTAGGAGGCAAGATCTTGATCCCATGGCTGAAGATGGATCATAAAATAGATGCTCGGAGCTCCCAAAATTGATCCTTGAAGTTTGGCAAAGGGACTATATATAGTTGTAGGGCCCACAATGCCACCTCATTTGTACCTGCTTCTATAGTGAGTGGACGAGAGGTTTTAGAGGAGATTTGGATATTCTGGGAGATCGAGCCAGCTGATTTAGGATCAACGAGTGCTAGGTTAGTGTCATATCCTCCTGCATAGTGATTAGGATTTCTTTTTTGGGCAGGGCTTGTACAGATGGTCGTACATGGGGGATTTGTGAGGGTGGCCCTCGCTAGTGCATGAGCAATCGAATAATTAATACACATGAGTGCGCAGCTGTAATTGGGAAACCCGTGCATGGGCGTGACCAAATGGGGAAAACAGGTACGCATTGGATGCACGTCTGTTCAAAGCACAACAATGGATGCATGCGCGGTTGTGTTCCTAACAGTTGTGCATGTATGCACAACTGTGTATCGAACATGCATGCTAGGATGCACGTTTGTGTGTGTGAAATGGGTGCATGCATACACCCC
Source organism: Picea engelmannii (assembly GCA_009831015.1). Taxonomy (NCBI): domain Eukaryota; kingdom Viridiplantae; phylum Streptophyta; class Pinopsida; order Pinales; family Pinaceae; genus Picea; species Picea engelmannii. The sequence goes on from ML797024.1 coordinate 295,886, forward strand.
TATATTTTCTATAGTTGTGCATGAGTGCACAACTCTAGGATGAACATGCGCACATATGTGCACCCCTGTGGGGAAAAAAACCGCGCTCTTGGGGCAAAGCTGAAGGGTGAAAAAACCGCGCTCTTGGGGCAAAGCTGAAGGGTGAAAAAACTTATCTTTTTGGAGATTTTGGTGTTTTTATGGGTTGTGATGGTTGATCAAATATTTTATTTGTGGATGTAGGTGACCAGTTGACGATGCCAGTCCACTGGAGGGAGAGGGATTGAGCGCGCTTGAGAGAGGTGGTGAGAGATGAGGAACCAGCTATACGGGGCCCTTTGGCAGCCTGTGGGCTGCTGAAGTTTTTTGAGTGTTCACTAGTGTGGACACAAGAGTACCTACTACAATTCCTAATTTTGATGTGGAGTCCAGATCTGTAGTGTTTCATTGTACGAGGTGAGCATCTCGCATTCTCTACGATGGAGGATGTGTATTTTTTGACTGGGCTTCCTTTTCAGGGAACCCTGTTACCGGCAGAGCCCATGTTACCCAGGGATGGACAATTGGTTGTCTTAGCTCAGACCTATTGTAGTGGAGAGGAATTTATGTTAGGCTCTGTGGTGAGGATAGGGGCGATGGAATCCCTTGTGCATCAGTTCATTGCATCGATGATTGTGAGGGTTTATGGGTCTCTTTCTACACAGTGGATCAATGGTGGTCAGTTGAGGATCATGCAAAGGGAATTGAGAGGTGAGCACTTTGCTTGGCGGTTGATGCTACATTCCAAGATGGTGGGGAAACTCAATAGGTATCAAGCTGCTGAATCAGGGGAGTTTTCCTATGGGTCCATCTTGGTAGTGTGCTTTTTGGAAAGGGTGCCCATGTTGCACCCTAGAGCGTTTTTGGACATGCTCAGTGCGCGAGAGCTACAATTGAGGTAGTGGGTGGCTATCTTGGTTCAACATGGAGGTGGGGAGGGTGGCCATTATTTTTCAACCGAGATTTCACGAGCGTGGAGTTAGATGCTAGATATCATACTCCAGTTCCCCTACAGTGGGGTGGATTTCCAGGATGACCCAAAGATTGTGCTACCCCTTGGAGAGGTGTTTGACCGAAGAGGTATGGTGATATATTTGATGTTTTAATCTATAGATAGTATATCATGTTCTTGATGTATGGATGGATGATGATGCTATCACTTGTTTGTTGTGTGCGCAGATGTAGGGCCTCGCGGGTAGGAGGTTGATATGGTTAGAGTGTTGGCTCGTCATGGGCCTATGAGACCACCATGGGAGGATACACAGGCAGGGGAGAGATGGTGGCAAGATGAGGTTGGAGCAAGGCTGACCGATGATGAGAGAGCAGGTAGGAGATGTCAGTTTGACGATCCGGGTGTAGTTCCGTCACATGGTCCTCCGGCGGGGGCTAGGGGAGAGTTAGAGGATTTTCTTCGTCGATTGGAGGCAATACTACAGGGAGTGAACGAGTGTTGTGGGGTATTCTACCCTACAGAATAACAAGCTAGGGATTTAAACTTGTACGCAGATCATGACCCTTAAGACATAACTTTTAACCTTCTACCCAAAATCACAACCCCTTTTCTCATGCACACATGGGAAGAATCAACTAACCTTTTTATCGACGGTTGAAGTAGATCCTCCGTTGAGCCTTTATCTCCTAGCTGCTGCTGCTCCTTCCACAAAGCTTTCCTGCAATCAAGACAAAACTATACATGCATGCTATTGATCTACTAGGGGGTTAGAGATAAAACACAAATCAAATAACATCGATCAGATTTATGTATTCGGGACGGGAAAATTATCTTTTTCATTAATCTCAATATGAATCAACTTACAATGATTTCTGAGATCGGCCACCGTTCCTCAATCCTGGTCCCGGGATCCTCCTCTTCTTTTGTCCTCCAACTGTTGTTGCTTGAGTTTCTCCTAAAGCTTGAGGCAAGGCTAAAGGGTTGGGACAAAACGGACTTGGCAATTTGGCAGAGTTTCTTTGCTATGATTTTTCCTCTTTTGAATAGTACCCCTACCCCTCCTTTTATAGGCTAGAAGGAGCTAGGGTTTTAGGCGAACTCTCGGCCATGCATGGTGAAGAGTTCCAGTTAACTGGCAAAAAGCCTCGTGTCCCGGCGGAAACTTTCCTGATTTTTTGCTTTGTTAGGTACCTGCGGGCTGTAGTGGGTTAGCCCGTGGATATCCATGTGTAGTAGAAGGTCACCAAGAGGTCCCCCACACCCAGTGAGAGGTTAGGGCATGGATTACTTGTTTTAAGTGCTTTTTCAAGGTTTTATTCAGCATGGCTTTGGCTAGGAAGGGGCATGAGTTGGCCTGATGCCAGGTAAACCTGTGTAGTGCATTTTAGGGTTATAACAGATGCCCCCTAATGTGTGAGGTCATAAGAGCATCTGATGGCCGAAATACATTACCAATTCTTTACCAATCTGTACTGAGATGCTGAATGAGTGAGCCCAGGAATCAGGAATCGGGAAGTGTCGTCTGCAAAAAATATCAAATGTCTCACCGAGGCGGGCATACCCATGCTCGGGATAAATCAGAACCATGGCTACCAATAAAATACACTGTAGATCCATGTCAAATAACTATAAACAGTAGCTGTGAACAATACACAGCGGAGCTACATCTTGAAATCAGAAAGATATACATATGAAGTATACATCTCTCAGAAGCTGATTCGGCCTGATGGTTGTACTTCAGAGCTCGAGCAACGACTTCAAAGTCTTCTAAAACTCGGGTAGGAGTGTGAATGTATGACTACACTACCCAGAGGTCTTCGACGGCTCATCGGTTACGGACTTGATAATCTTGATGATCGGACTGAAGGCTTTAGTGATTTTGAACAAAGACTTGATTGGACGTTCAGGATGGCCGGGTATGCGGACAAGAGACATATTGCAGGGTGGCCGACTCAGGCTAAGTAATAAACTTCCCTTGGACAATAGCACGACAAATGATACGACTCAGGCATCATATCTGTTAATCATAATTCTACGAAGTAGGAGGCAACGTAAACTCTCCATATGTTTGGAAGAGTAACCAAACGGTGGAGGACACAACTCTGGAACGAGCAAAGCTTCCTAAGGTCGTACTACATCCCATAGTCTGATGCATCAAATGGATAGATGTGCTTTACCCAAGGGCGACTCATAATGTTGCCAACAAAGAAAATACTTTTCCCATCCTCTTTTTGGGGTATATTTGATTTTTTTGTTCTTTTTGAATATTTTGAAAAAGAATAAAGGAATATTACGTTACAGTGGAGGAACGAGCATAGAAAACATACAAGCTCAAGGCACAAGGAAAAGACTGATGTTCTAGGATGATACTCGGGAAAAATCCTCCAGTGGCCAAAGGTGTTAAGACACAAAATAAAACTGTTACTAGGCTGAAAGGTAAAGGACGCAGATGCGGTTGATAGAACACACAATGGTAACGTCCTTCGATGTAAGTTTAACGAGCCCAAAGAAGGGAAGCTCGATGATTTTTCATGTTTAGGGAGTCTGAAAAAACATAAAAGGAAACTCCATTGGGGTACCTTTTTTCGTCAATAGTCTAGTTGGTTCGAAAAAAGGGGTAAACTAGCACCGACTAGACGTCAATTCAAAACCATTTTAACGAGTGTGAGAAAGACAAGATCACTCGACCATTTTCTCAATTTTAAGGAGTCTGAAAAAAGCTTAACTATGGACTCTGTCAGGAATGTTCTTCTGGACCGTTTAATGAGTGTGAAAGAATAAGGTCACTCAACAATCTTTTCAAGTTTAGGGAGTCTGAAAAGAGCTTAACTATGGACTCCGGGGGGGTTTCTTTTTCGTAGATTTAGTCCCTCAGGCCCGAAAAAGGAATAAAATTATACCGGAGGATACTCTTCTAAAGAATGGAAATTCAATAGAGCGCTCCTTTATTCGTACAGTTGACCATCCGGACCGAAAAAGGGGTAAACTACCGTCGGACATACATGACTTCAAATTTCAGTTTAACGAGCATGACAGATCACAAGATCGCTCGACAATCTTTTCATGTTTAAAGGGTCTGAAAAGGGCTTAAAAGGAGACCCGTTATGTGTTTGGGAGTCCGGAGGGTAAGACAAAAAGTAAAAAGAAAACCCAGGCAAATGAGGCTCAAACTCATATGCAGGAAAGACTATACGGACTCCCGAGCCTACTATGTTGTCAGAAATGGCATGGATACCATAATGCAACCAGGAACTACCTAGGGCATCCATGTTTTGGTAAGCTCTACCACCAAGTTGCAATGCTTCTAGAGAAGAAATGACGGTTCCGCATCACAACCGGGTGGGGTCGATCCTATATTTGAAAAATAAAAGGCAACGAGATGCAATAGTGGGGATGAAATCCTACCCTATATGCTCAGGTTGATTTTGGGAAAAATTTTTATGGACCGCCCTTATGTGTATTTTTTTTTATTTTTTGAAACTCAATAAAAAACGTCCTGATACCTGATCAAATCCCTTCCATATCACTCCGGAACCACCCAAAATGGTTTTTGGTATAAATAAACTGATAAAAGGGGCCCAAAAGGGTGACAAAAAGAGGCCAAAAAGTCTATAAATAGAAGCTGGCAGCTCATTATCACCATTGCTGATTTGGAAATTGACTCTGGAGCCAAACGACCCCCTTTGCTACAGATCGTGATTCTGGGAGCTTCAGTGGACCAAACAGACTTTCGCTCGGACCAAGTAAGTACAAACTCCCTCATCTTGCACTTCAATACTTCTTTTATTGTTTTTTAGTGNGGGGGGGGGGGGGGGGCGTCGCCCTTAAAGGGGGCGGCCCTAGAAATCTGCGGGCTATCCAGAGACAGCCCACGGGTACCCGCGCGCAGAGTCACATGTGCATGCGGGTACCCACGACTGTCGCCTCGACAGCCCGCGGGTTACCCCCCGCGCAACCAAAAAGTGAGGTGGCAAGTTGTTGATCTATCCTTTTTTCTTGTGGTTTTGCAGGATGTATGTGCACTAGAGAGAGAGAGAGCATGAGGCTGCCAATGAGGCAGTAGTTGCTGATCCAAATGTGATGGCCGCGCTGACACAGTGTGGTCTCGTCAAGTTTTTTCTATGTCCGTTCATGCGTGCACAACCAAGGCTGTTGAATGCCCTGGTTGACTACTGGCATCCTGATGCCGAGGCCTTTATGATCGAGGGGCAATCTTTGACTCCCACCACCGAGGACATATACTTTTTGACGAGCCTCTCGAGGAGAGGGGAACCCATCAACCTACAGACTTTTCCTACGGGGCCGAGCAAGGTCTCGGAGTTGATCGTAGAGTACTGCGTAGCTGGGACTAACCAGGGGACTTCCTGGATACCGGTTGGGAGTGTCACCAGCCTGACTCTACAGACCATTCTATCGCTTATTGGGCGAATTACCGGCTCTGCCGCCATGCATCAGGCGACGCGCGCACAGATGAACTGTGCAGTTCAGTGCATGAATGCACAGATTTTTGACTGGAGCACCACATTGCTCGAGGTAATGAAGAGGCAATTGACAGATTGCCATCAGTGGGAACATAGGAACTTTGGGTTCGGGACTATCTTGTGCTCCTTTTTCTTTGAGAGAGTTCCGTGTTTCAGTCCTCGGATGACAGTGAGAGGACATCTGGCGACGTTCCCTGTGGTATGCAGATGGGCAGCATTGTTGCCGCGACAGGGTGGTGGAAGGACCGTAGAGTCCTTCAACGATGACTTCTTTGCATGGTTGTCATGACAGATCCCTACCATTGAGGACTACCCATACACGGGGATTGACTTCTCCAGAGATCCAGCTATGCCAGTGCCTCCTGGTGAGGAGCGAGGGGAGATGGGTAAGTCTCCACCTGTATTGTTTTTTTGTTTGCATATGTGATTTTTATGTCTTTTTAGATATATATCATGTTTTTTTGGATAACAGATTTTTGATGGGTGAACTTTGTGTTTCTTTGTAGATGTTGGACCTGTGCAGCCTGCCAACTTTGCACGGAACAGGCGTCGTCCCCGACCAGAGACCTCAGCTGCCGCTGCCAGGGGAGCAGCAGCAGGGAACCCTACTCCAGCAGAGGCTGAGAGGGCCCTTGTATGGATTGAGCGGAATTTCACTGAGCTCACCCGTACAGTCCCGATGATCGATATAGAGGACATTCCACCTTCCATGCAGACTTATATGGTGGGGTTACCTCGGACCTGGGTCCGATTATTTAGGTGTTTGGGTCAAGTTGTACATGATTATAACAGGGCCCATAGGCCCTGAACAACTTTTGTAGACTTTTGTGTGCCTCGAGCACTGACATGCATTATATTTTTTGAGGGCATAAGCCCCAGGGACTCGTTATGGCTCCCACTTTTTGAGGCACTTGCACCCATCTATGTACTCTGAGGATTTTATGATGTATATATATGATTTTTATTTCTTTTTTGTGTCTTATGGATTATGTGTACAAAAATATTTTTACATGTGTTGGATCATGATCTTCTTTATGTGTGAGCAAGATGCCAATCTAAAATGTGATTACCTAGAGTATCTGTGATTTGATTTAGACTCCTAGGAACATGAAAATATGTAATATAATCAAAGTTGCATTCTAAGAGACGTACCCTCAGGAATCTTCGGTGTAAAGTAGGATCGTGCACACGGTATATTCTGTTTAGCTGTGACACAACCAGTTGAGCGTCTAGATAGACCCGAAGATGAGAGATAACCAATGACAAAGCGTCACGAAGCAACTCAATAACTGCGCTATACTCAACAACATTGTTTGTGGTGTCACCTAAGCATATCCCTCCGGAAGATAACAACTGACCTTATGGTGTGAAGATTACCCAAGCTGCGGAGGCAAGCCTCCGCGTGTGTCGACTAGCACCGTCTGCATACCTAATGAACACCTCGGACTCACTTGACATCTACCATAGTGATGAAAGATAACATTAATGACACGTCCATGACACGTTTTTCAAAAGAAACGAAAGAAAGTAATAGCACAAAGACTATACATATGTTACAAAAAGTTACCCACAGTGACCCTATGAGTAGTACTTCTTGAGGTAGAGCCCATTTCTAGGCTCCGCCAAAGCATTGCCTTCAAAATCAACCAGACGATAAGTGCCCTTCTTTAACACCTCCTTAACTATGAAGGGTTCGAACCACATGGGTTTGAACTTTCCTGCCCCCAGGGGGTCCTTATCTTGGTCGTAAACTAGGACAAGGTCGCTCTCAGAGAAAACCCGAGGACGAATGGACCTATCATATTGACACTTAACTTGATTCTTATGAGCCTTGTTGGCCAGGGCCACATCACGACGCTATTCATCAAGCTTCTCTAGGTGTACTAACCGTTCTTCAAGCGGAGAGGTGTCTGGCAGTAACTGTACTGCCAATTTCAGAGATGGAATTTGACATTCAATGGAAAAGACTGCCTCCAGCCAGTAAACGAGTTGGAAAGGTGAAAAACCGATTGCAGTCTTAACGGATGTTCGATAAGACCATAATGCCGAGTATAACATCAAATGCTAGTTTGACTTGGCTGAGTTGATGGTTCGCTGTAGCATTGTCTTAAGCATTTTGTTAATAGCTTCCACTTGCCCATTGGCTTGGGGATAATAGGGTGATGAGTGTTCCTGCTGTAACCCAAGCTTTGACGTTAACTTGGTCATCATTTGATTCTAAAAGTGACTGCCATGGTCAGTGACAATCTCTCTCGGGACTCTGAACCGTGCTATAATCTGGTTAAATAAGAAGAGAGTTGCAGTCTCTCCATCATCTTTGAACGTCGGCATGGCTTCGACCCACT
>ML797024.1:303924-314120 GCA_009831015.1 Picea engelmannii
AACCGTGCTATAATCTGGTTAAATAAGAAGAGAGTTGCAGTCTCTCCATCATCTTTGAACGTCGGCATGGCTTCGACCCACTTAGTAAAGTAGTCGACAGCCACAATGATATAGCGGTGCCCCTTGGCTGACGGGGGGTTGCAGGTAGTGTAATCAATCCCCCACTTGGTGAAGGGACCGACGGTGATAACAGGAAACATCAGAGCTGGATGTGCCCTCATCTTCCGTGAGAAGATTTGGCATGGATGGCACTTCTTGATCGACTCAATACAATCTTTTATAAGCGTGGGCCAAAAGTAACCTGCTCGTAAAATCTTTTGGGCTGTTGCCAAACCAGATAAGTGACCTCTGCAAGCTCCTGTATGACAATCGTTGAGCACTATGACGACCTCTTCATGAGTGAGGCATTGACGTAAGATACAGTCTACACCTCGCCAATACAAAGTATCGTTGAGGATAAGATAGTGCTTGGCATGATGGCATATCCGTCGACGCTCATCACGAGAAGCAGAGGTGGAGCACTTCAAAGTCTAGAGATAGATCAGTATATCTCCGTACCAGGGATCAGATGATTCAATCAAGAACATATCACCCTGGATAGGCGATTCTTCAGGCACAACGTCACCTGACTCAACCGGAAGTTCCGAAATAAGTTCTGCGAAGACCAGTGATTTTTTGGACTTTGCTGAAACAAAATCCAAGTCAAACTCTTGGAGGATGACCATCCATCTACTGATTTTTCCGCCGATGACTCGTCGTGTCAACATGTATTGAAATGGATTTACGACGGCAACGACAGTAGTCTTGCGAAACAGAACATAGTGACGGAACCGTTGAACAGCATGGACTGCTGCCGACGCAAGTTTTTAGAGATGGGTATAATTAAGTTCCGGTCCTACGAGGCCTCGGCTCAAGTAATAGATCACGTATTCAGAAAATGAATCATCTTCTTGAACTAAAACCATGCCTATGGTTGACTCTGCGGCAGCCAAATATAATAGGAAATCCTTGTTATAATTCGGTGGCCGTAGCAGAGGTGCGGTTGTAAGGGCGTGTTTCAATGCATCGAAAGAGTGTTGAGCGGCCTCGTCCCAGAGAAAAGGAATGTCTTTATTCAGTAAATGCATGAAGCCCTTGGTTATTTTGGCATAGTTGGCGATGAAGCGTCGTAAGAAGTTCGCCTTACCTTGAAGACTTTGAAGTTGTAAAATTGTGTGTGGGGGGGGCAACTGGACTATTGTCTCCACCTTAAGAGGGTCAACCATGATTCCCGTTGTTGAAATGATGAAACCTAACAAACATCTTGACGTGACGCAAAAGATGCACTTGTTGGGATTTAAGCGAATCCAGAAGTAGCGACAGCGCTCGAAGATTAGTCGGAGGTGCACGGGATGATATTTTCGCTTGCGAGAGCGTGATGCTAAGTCATCTAGATAAGCCTCGACTATATGTTTGAGGTCATGAAACGCAAAAGACATGGCCCGCTGGAAAGTGGCTCTAGCGTTCTTAAGACCAAAAAGCATTTTTCGATAGGCGAATGTACCCCACGGACAAATGAATGCCGTTTTATGTTGGTCCTCGGGTTTGATTTGGATTTGGTTATAACCCGAGAAACCATCCATGAATGAAAAGGCTTCACAACCGACGCACTCATCAATGATCTGGTCGATGAATGGGGTTGGATAATTATATTTCGGACATGCCTTATTCAAATCACGGAAATCGGTACAGACACGAATCGTGCCTTGTTTATTATCGACTGGTACAGGATTTGACACCCATTCCGTCAAGTGGATAGGGTATATGAACCCTGCCTTAAGCAATTTCTCAACTTCAACTTTGATAACTGCTGCCTTCCTTGGATTAACTGGATGAAGTTTCTGTCGAATAGGCTTTGCGTCCAGATACATAATTATCTCATGTTCAACAATTTTTGGATCGATGCCTGGAATTTCCTCATAAGACCAAGCAAAAACGTCGCGGAATTCTTTGAAAAGATCCGTGTAAATCTGAATCTCTTCGGGGGAGCAATCCGCTCCGACGAAGACATTCTCTACGACGCCGGGGTTTCGGGAGATATTGATAGGTATTGTTTCAGCGATAGTCGCCATATTGCCCTCAGTGTAAATATCCTGTGTAGCCAAGAGGTTAATGGGACAAGGCTGATCTCCCATCATGGTGATAGTGAATTCTCCTGCCTCGATTCGGTGTAACTCCGGGAGGAAGTATGATCTATGATGAAGATCTTCCCAGGGTTTGTCCGGACCAGTCATTGCTTCGATTATCACTTCGTCAGAAGGCAAGACTAAGTCTAACGAATCGGTGTTGACAAGAGAATCCTGAGCCCAGATAGGCTCAAGGAGTGGATCCAACTCTGGTGCTAGAATTGGATCAGGAGTAGCTAAAGTTTGCTGAACCAAGGAGTACGCTACTTCAGCAGCCGACAAGGGCGTCGACATGCCCGCATGCCTTGTCACATCCATCGTGTCTGATGGGGAAGGAAGAGTCCACGGATCTTGAAAGTAAGTTGTGCGGAACGACGAAACATGGAAAATATCAGCCTTGTGATGAGTTGATATAAACTTAACATCGCCTTGAGGAGGTGGGTAATCGAAAGTGCCCATCAAGGATGGACACAAGCCAACTCCTATATTGACGACACCAGCTTGAGGATTATCTACCATGGGGACCGTGGATGCCCCCAAGGCAGGGTCAGGTCGAGAGAAAGACAGCTGATCAATAGTCACTATCCGGCCTTCATGTGGAAACAATAGGACTCAGAAGATTGTAGCGACCACTGCTTGCATTGCATAGGTCCAACTCCGACCTAACAATAGATTGTAATCGATGGGGGCATCGACTACCTCTACTTCGACGCACACAGTCTTCCCCCATAACTGCACAGGGAAAGAAGGGATGATGCCATGCGGTCGGAAAGAATGACCATCGAACACAGTGAGAAGAGTAGGTGACGGAGACAACTCAGGTTGACCAATGGCTTTCCAACATGCTAACGACATAACGCAAGTCGAAGCGCCCTCATCTACCACCGTGCGGAAGATATTTCATGTAAAAGTTTTCGTGGGGTGAGCCACTACTATCTGAAATGTGACGTGGTAAGGCAAACAAGGCTTCAAGTCAGTCGTATCTAACATGATCATTCCCGGGTTACAAGTCTCTGTAGAGCCTAAAGCAGTCAAAAAGGCTTTTCTCTGAGCAGGGAAACTTTGGAGGACTTCCAAAGCGGACATAGCACAAGGGGTTTGTGACAAATCTTCCACCACAGAGTAGTTCTGGGCGGCCCTTGCATTTGGATTATGTGAAGCCCGTTTAAATGCACCTTTGGGGATGCGAGTCATTGTTTCACCCAACGTCTTCTCGATCTGTAGAGGAAGAGATGGGATCTCGGCTTCTTTGCCCTTCTCAGAGGCGTTTGGCTTGCTATAGTCGTGAGCTCTAGTCTCTATGAAAGCGTCACTTTTCATCATATATACGTTTGCAGAAGATGAAGCGTTTGGGGGAGGGCAGTTTTCATGGCTGCCCCCCTCTGTACTTGCAGAGGCTTGAGTTAAATTCTGCTTATGCTGAAAGGGATTAGTCAACACAGCTTGTTGTTTCTGCGTGACAAAATTCTAGGCCTCTGCAAGTCGAGGGCATAGATGGGTTGGGTGGTCTTCTGCACAAAGGTTGCACGGATATCGCACGTTCTGTTTTTCTATGGTGCCCTCGCCATCCTTATCATTTGTTTTTTTATCCCCCTTACTCTTATTACGTTGTTTTTTCTTCCCCTCGGGCTGTTGGTTGGTTGGTGGGTTAGTCGTCTGTATGGAGTGTACTTCTGACGTTTGAGTAGGAGGGGCAGCCAAAGCAGTAGTCTGGCTAGCCACTGAGTGTTGTATCGATAACTTCTGCAATTGTTTGGTCAATTGCTCAGCGGGCTTGGTTTGTGCTGAACCAACGATACCGTCAGCGTGTGGTCCAACTCTCTGTCTGGTTTTGTCCAGAATTGATCTTGGTGCATCCGGAAGGATGGTGTACAATAGACTAGACTGAGAATAGATAAGCTCAAACTGTTGAGCTCTCATGATGGCTTCTTCCTCAGAGAAGACCCCTGAAGTTGCGACGTCTTTGGATAACTGCGGAACTAAAGACTTAAGAAACCACTCAAGCAAGAATGCTAGTGGGACGGGTACTTTGATAAGACTCTTTCGTCGTCGCCACTCTTGAATATGATCCGAGATATGGTTCACTGACGTCTACTCAAAATTGGCTAGCAACTCTGTGCCAGCGTCGTATCTCACAGGTAACTGGAAATGGTTAAGGAAAGCCATAGCTAGTTCACCAAAAAAGGAATATCGTGAATGATCAAGCTCTATGTACCATTTTGTGGCACTCCCAATAAGAGTGCGTTGAAACAATCGCAACTGGACGGAGTCATCTTTCAGTGAGTTAGATGAACACCATAAGTGGAAAGTGGTCACGTGATCACCCAGATCTTCATTGGGTTTGGCTTCGAACTTTGGGATTTTTGAAGGCAACTTCGTCGGCATAGGAGGCCAACGCGGATCATGACAGATAGGATCATTCAACAACCGTGTTAAATCTGGCAAATGTAACGTTGCCAAGAAAGGTAGTTTAGGCTGTTGCTGATAGCAGAGATAAAAGGGTCCTGGGGTTTGAATGGCACCAGGTTGCCAGGAAAAGGTTTGTTGCTGGCCAGGGTTTTGGTAGAAACCTTGGCCTTGACCAGCGTAAGGGTTTTTCATTTGAGGAGACATCATTTGCTGATTCCCCATGAAGGACATAGGATGTTGGGCATTCATTGTATTTGATGGACTTTGGGAAGGATTACTCCATGCCGGTCCTGTTGGGAGAGGCATAGAAGTTTGTCTAGGGTTCCATTGATTATGGAAATCATTTCCCCAGAACGACATTCCCGTGGCAAGATTGGATCCTTGCACTGAGTTCCAAGGTCCTGGTATATGTGCCCCCAGCGCAGGAATAGTACCATGTGCCGGATTTGACTGTCCAAAGATAGGAGTGCCCCTAGATGGGAAAGTTGTAGATGCAAACGTGTTATTAACAAACATCCTGTTCCAAACGAATGACGATGATCCTAGCGATTGAGTTTGCGCAGGTTGTCCTTGACTCCCAGCTCCAAGTGAACTTGTGTGTGCGGGCTGCCCGGCGGTCTGCTGATGCGGACCACCGAGCGACGGGGACGAAGGAGGGATATGACCCCCAGCGTAAGGAAAAGCATTGAAAGGGACAGGAATGCCCCCAAGTTGACCTTGCAAGGGAGTGTTAGAGCTCCCTGCCCCCAGACCCAAAGTCTGTGAAATGGAAGAAGTGAGTGCAGGACATGTTCCTGAACTGGGCATACCGTATGAAAACGGAGCGCCTGTCGCACTGGGTGTGTAAAGAGGTGTGGCCGCCGCGATATATGGGGTCGTTCCACTTTGCGACGTAGTTGTGGCCGAGACCATGGTGGTCCGGACCGCTGACAAAGGCAAGTTAGGAGAAGCTTCTCCCATGGTAACAATAGTGATAGGAATGGAAGAGTTCCCAGAAATTTGTTCCATAACTGGGTTAGGCGCTGATAGGCGTTCGTAAAACTGAATTGGCACAATAATGTCCGGCCCAAAATCAGCGTTTGAGGTTTCAACCAATCCAAGATTGGCGTTCGATTCCTCGGGGGGTTGTTCGAGATCTAAAGCCCCGGTTGCTTCAAAAGACCCAATATGGTCAAGCTTCCGCCTCAGAGGTGGCAAGGGTGGCTCCAGTATCACCGGCGGCAGGCCCAGAAGCCTTCGTGACCGACGGAGCTCTGAATCCTCCACTTTGTGAGAAGATTCATGACACGCTAAGGTAGTCTACATGAACAAACAATAACACGCACTAAAAGAAAGCCCCTAGAAGATAAATCAAGCAAGCACTATATTAGTAGGAAGAACAGTTACCACAACCAATACTAGAGTACCTTACCGGTGCAAGTGCAACTCGAATACGGAAGCACTCTCCGGGTCTACTCTGCAAAGTGTTGGTCTGAAGTCTGTCCTAGGTACCGCGGTATACCCCCGCAGTCACCTGTGTATGTTCCTAGAAAAGATAGGCAACTAGTTTTCCAGCACGTGAACAGCTATCAGGTGGGTACAGTTGGCAGTCGGGAGACCACAATGAGCAGGGTATCAATCCCGAAACCTGTCAAGGGTATCGAGAGCAAGTGTTCCAGAAGATGACTGAGGACCTCGAACAGATTCGAGACCCACGAAGATCTGTGGCAAATGCTAACAATGGAATCCCTTAATAGATCCTCTATATGTGTTCTCCGCAACGTTCGGTCCAGCTTTGGAGGGGTTATCTCCGCTTCCTTTCCTTACGCGACCTCGTGTTTAGCCCGTGTTAGAGGGGGGTCCTGAATAAATTTCCGTAACTGGACTTCTACACTCCCTAATGACAGAATCCAATGTTTGTTTTGGGTGGCCTTGGAGAATTTACTCTCCAACCTATTCCAAGGCCCTATTCTTAAGCTAGTGAGTGCACCCTACAAACAGAAAAGTCTACTTGATTTTATTAAGCGTTTCTTTTAATGGGCTTTTTAAATCTCAAGGTGCGGAAGTGAAACTGATGGTGTGTAAAACAGACTCAAAGAAAAATGCACAAAAATGCTTGGAAACAAACTTTTTTCTAAAATGCAAAACCAACAACTTTTCAATGAAAGACTTCTTTATTTTTCAGATTTACTAAGATTTTTATACAGTAAATGAAGAGAACTTTCACTCAGATCTGTAAGCTACTTATACTAGACATGCACTGCAAAAAATTCTGCAAAAAGACTTCTTTCCTAGCTACTGATGCAACAACTCAATCCTCAAATCAAGAAGAAATTGAAAGAAAATTTCTCTCTCTCTTTTTTTTTTTTTATTTATTTCATTGCAAAATAACGCAACAAGGAAAAATGATGACAAGAACAAAACCAAGAGAATGAAAAGAAAAATCTGGCTTAAAGCACAGATCACAGACAGAATCAGAGCACGAAAATGCAACACAACAATCTTAACAACACCAATTCTAACACTTGCCTAAAAACCATGAAATACATATTTTTTCTCTTTTGTCTTTTCTATCAAAAAATCAAATAAAAAGCACAAGCTAAGGGAGAAATGCCCTAACCTGCTGACTGTGTAGCCCCAGACTCTAAACCTCTGAGAGGAGCTCTTCTCACCACAGGAGGGGATGACTGCCCCACCCAAGCTGAAAAGTTACCTAACAGACCCGTGACTATCACCAAGACAACCCGCGTGTACACACGTGTTGAACTACTACAGCGCGCGGGTACCCGCGTGATAAACCTAAGCAGGCCGCAGGTATGTTTAAAAACTAAGAAAAATTCACACACAGACAGTCTAGTCCTGAAAAAGGCTTCTAGTACTGACAACCAGAGTCTCTGACAGGCTGAGATGCTATCACTTTAACAGAAAAAGCAAATTTGCAAAAAAGAAAAACCAATGTGAAGAAACACACAACAAGAAAGACTGAAACACAAGACAATAAACCAATCAAGACCCAGACAGAATCCAGAAAGCCCCTTGAGAAGATAAACTTCTGACAGGGAAGAGGAGACTGCCTCTCTAGCTTCCTGAAAACTACACACTATTGAAACTACTATAGCCCGCGGATACCAGCGTGATATAGACAGTTAGGGCGCGGGTTACCCGCGTGCAGGCCTCTTGCAGGCCGCGGGTACCTCTGTGTGTCCCGAGAATGAATGTCAAGCGTCAGTCAAGGAAAACTGGTATTGATGACCAGGTTCCCTGCTAGCATTGACTAACAGAAAACAAAATAATCAAAGAAACAAAGACTGAACTTCTTTGAACTACCCAAAAGATCTTTAACCAAATCCGGAAACCCTAAGAGTAAGACTCTCCCCAGTGGAGTTGCCAATTCTGTTGTGGGGTATTCTAGCCTATGGACTAACAATCTAGGGCTTTAAACTTGTACGCAGATCATGACCCTTAAGACATAACTTTTAACCTTCTACCCAAAATCACAACCCCTTTTCTCATGCACACATGGGAAGAATCAACTAACCTTTTTATCGATGGTTCAAGTAGATCCTCCGTTGAGCCTTTATCTCCTTGTTGCTGCTGCTCCTTCCACAAAGCTTTCCTACAATCAAGACAAAACTATACATGCATGCTATTGATCTACTAGGGGGTTAGAGATAAAACACAAATCAAATAACATCGATAAGATTTATGTATTCGGGACGGGAAAAGTATCTTTTTCATTAATCTCAATATGAATCAACTTACAATGATTTCTGAGATCAGCCACCATTCCTCGATCCTGGTCCTGGGCTCCTCCTCTTCTTTTGTTCTCCAACTGTTGTTGCTTGAGTTTCTCCTACAGCTTGAGGCAAGGCTAAAGGGTTGGGACAAAACGGACTTGGCAATTTGGCAGAGTTTCTTTGCTATGATTTTTCCTCTTTTGAATAGTACCCCTACCCCTCCTTTTATAGGCTAGAAAGAGCTAGGGTTTTAGGTGAACTCTCGGCCATGCATGGCGAAGAGTTCCAGTTAACTGGCAAAAAGCCTCGTGTCCCGGCGGAAACTTTCCTGGTTTTTTTCTTTGTTAGGTACCCGCGGGCTATAGTGGGTTAGCTCGCAGATACTTGCGTGCAGTAGAAGGTCAGCAAGTGGTCCCCCGCGCCCAGTGAGAGGTTAGGGCGCGGATTGCCTGTTTTAAGTGGTTTTTCAAGGTTTTATTCAACATGGCTTTGGCTAGGAAGAGGCATGAGTTGGCCTGATGCCAGGTAAACCTGTGTAGTGCATTTTAGGGTTATAAAACTGAGGGCATGTGGATGTGTATCTAATATGAAAGAGTCATGGAGTAGTGTGTGGGTCTTCCGGTGGAGTTGTAGACCCTGATCCGTAGAGAAGTTGCAGTAGGGGCAGCTATGACTAGGCGATTTCCCCCAGGAACTGAGGGACCCCTAGATGTCGGGGCACCTCCTCCAGAGAGAGGACTAGGTGGTGGAGCCCTAGAGGTGCCATGAGTGCCTCTAGTATGTGTAGTGTTGTATTTATATAGGCTTGCGAGCCCATTTTGTATATGGTGCTATGACACTGATTTTTTAGTTATAGGGGTGAGGTGGTTCACCTACCTACGGATATTGTACATGTTGTACTATTTGTTTTGTAAACATTGATGGTACATTGATCGATATATATATATATATATATATATATATATATATATATATATATATGGATATACATTTTGGGATCCTTGTGATGTTCACATGTGTTGATGTTTTTTCTTTATGATGTCTAATTTATATGCTGTGAGAGACTTTTGACAGGTTATGTATGTGTAATGGTAACTTGATATGATAAACGCCAATCTAACACTAGGTTAGCCATATTATCTACTATTTGATTTTATTGTCTTGGGATATGTGTAAATGTGATTGAATCAAAATGTCGAGATAAAAGTCTAACTTGCAGGTATTTGCAGAAGAGGCAAGAATCATGGACATGGTACACATTCTTGAGCTGGAGGACAACAAGTTGGGAATTGAGTAAGATGTTAAGGTGATGAATATGGTGGTGATTGGCCTCGGAAAGGAGGCTAATGACGGTTGTGTATTCTTCTTGGTTGTTGGTTGCGGATCCCAGGCATATGCCGTTGGAGTGTAGCAGTTCATGTGAGGGAGTATAGAGGGCCCAAGCGACCGAAGCAAGATTCTATGTCCAACAGATAGCTCTGTCAACGTAACCGATGTGGTAGGACGATGGAGGAGGCACATGTAAATAACAAAAATGATAGATTAGATGCGAGGCATGGAGGAAAAAATAAGATTAAAAACTCTACAAAAAAGTGTACAAAAAGAAAAAGCCTAGTGTAGAATGGCTATGCTCAAGCATAAAATTTCTTTAAGTACAACCCATTGATGGGTTCTTTGAGAGAGTGGCCTTCGGGAGAGGCCAGGATGTATGCGCCTTTAGTGAGGCAATATTGGATGATGTAAGCTCCATGCCATAATGTCTTGAATTTTCCATGGTCGAGGGTATCGTGAGTGATATTGTAAGCAAGGACAAGGTCACCTTCGTTGAATGATTGAAGGTTGACATGGCGATCAAAGGTGGCCTTCGACCATTTTTTGGCTTTTTGATTGTTTTCTAATGAAGATC
>ML797024.1:318753-360393 GCA_009831015.1 Picea engelmannii
TTGTAAAGGAGAGTGAGTGAACGGTAGACCTTGGGAAGTGGACCCAAGTAAAGTAGAACCAAGAAAAGTGGATCCCAAGATGGTAGCACTCACAGGGATGTGATAAGGTGGAGCCTATGAGTTGGAAAGACTAGGAAATCCCCCTAGAATGGGAGGGATATTTAACAAGCATCTAGAACGACAGGGATTCTATTGGTCCCCAATGATGTTCAAATAGAAAAGTGGATGTGTGCAAATGGTGATGAGAGCAATAAATGAACAAGAGTCTTTGTTATGATTTTTGGACCTTCACAATATATCTCACAATATCATGTACTGACAAGAACATCATACATAAATCAATTGATAAAGAAGCATACATGTGTGTAGGTAGATTTCTTCCACATGGGAGAATAAAGAAAATAAATGGTCGTGTCCTAAAATACGTAATGTCCTTCCTCTCAAAATAGCATTGGACCTTCCAATAACACTCAACAATGGGGTCTGAAGCCACTGGAAGAGGAACTAGTGAAGGATGAAACAATCAGTTATAATGAGGGGTAGAGGGGGCATATCCTGAAAGAGCTGGCGATATTTCCCAATAGCCACACAAAATCTGATGAAGGTGCAATTGTAGCCCACAATTTCCACCTGGGTAGATGTCCTAAAATCTGGTCACTAGGTACCTCGGTCAAAGTGCGACATTTAGATTTTCAGCCTAAGAAATGGGTCATGGGCTGGATCCCGTCCAAGAGTTGGGTGCCTCAAGGGGGGACACATAGAACAACCAGACCTCAGCCTTTGACCCTTCATGAGTATATCCCTGCCTTATGATGTTAGGAACACTTGACTTGGAGGATTTAAAGTTCCCTATTTGACAACTTCTATTGTTTGAAGATGTGAGAACCAGAAGATAGGGAGTTATTTCGATGCCTATTCCAGACATCCTACCTAGACTAAAAAATTTCTTTTGGCAACTCCTCTGGAGGAAAACTTAGTGAGTTTTTAGAAAAAAATTATATGTGGTTTGTTTGAGAGATTGGAGGTATGAACCAACCTCATTGAATGTAAGTGGGAGTGGATAGTTTCATCGAGAAAAGGGTGGGGTGTTTCAGTATCCCTTTGGAGGAAACTTACTTCAACCTCCATGATTCCATATGAAACTATCTGAGTGAGTAGTGACTTTGTTTTTGAACAAGTGAAAGTGTGCCAAATTTTTAATAAGTTAGGTGTCACCTTTTTTCATGTGGACTTTGTGTGGTCCTTACAAGTCTTGATTACCAAATTTACTAAATGTCATTGGTACAACCTTGTAGAATTTTAAATTCCCTAGAGAATTAACATGTGTACATATGGGTCCTTACCAATCCTTTAACTCCCTAGTGTGATTTAATCTAAGAAAGCTTTAAAACCTATCTTATATTGTGGACATGTGGGCATGTATGGGCCTGTTACAAAACCTTTAAACTTCCCTAGTGATGTAATCTTAAGAAAGTAGATTCAAAACTATCCTATCTTTGTAGCATGTGTGCATGTATGGGCCCTTACAAATTTAAGATGTGTTTGAAAAAGAAACTAAGAGGAGTATCAAAGGGGTTGTTGCCCTCTCCTTAAGATTTTGTCTTTAAGGGAGATGAAATTTTCCCTCAATCATTTTTCTAATTCTCAAGATTTCTCTATGGTGTGGAAAAAGAGCATACTCAAATATTGACATTCAATTTCTGGTCCCAATGCAAGTTGTTATATTTGTGATATAGAATGATTCCAACTTATCTTTAATCAAAGAAAGGTATCCATGTGGAAAAATGAAAGCAAAAAGAGGATAAATATGGATTTTAACCCCCCTAAGTGCCTAGGTTTTGATTAACCCTTCATGTGGAGAGGGAATCTAAGTGTGGTTCATATTACAATTTGCATAGAATCAATATTAAGAAGGATATGGGCCTTCAACAACTCACAAAAATCCTTACAATGTATGATTTTCTGGACAGAGTCACCAATCTGTTGTATCCCTTTTCAACACCTAAGTGAGCAAAAGAAGGACACTTACAAGTCCATTTGGGTTAGCTGGACAAGACAACAGTGAATGCAAGAGTTAGAAACACCAAGCATAAGAAATAAACAAAGAACTAAGATAATAACAATAAAAGAAACTAAACTAGAGTGCATAAGGGAAATAGAACAAAAAATAAACAACATTCATGCCACCAATGGATAAGTTGTATTAGTGGGAAAACACCAAAGAGAAAGGGAGAATTATGGGTCCCCTCTTCCTCCAAGGGAGGACTCTTGAACCCCCAATGATTGAGATCTTCTTACAAGTAGAAAACTAGAAGGAAATGGTGAAGAAATCCAAAGATCATTCACTCAAGAGGTGAAGTGAATGGATAAATGAAATGGTGCTTGTATGCTCTAGTGAGGAAAGAGGTTCCTCTAAGAGAATATAGGAAACATAACAATACAAATGAATTCTTGGAAATATAGTGCACCCATGGCCTCTTTTTATAACAAATATTTGAGGCATTATTAAACCAATCTTTAGTGTGAACAAGGGGCTCTTTAGGGGACCCTTAGGTCTTTGACCAACCCCCCACTCCAATTCAGCTCGAATTTGGTTGTCAAATCAACTTGGGAGATGAACCGAAAGTGGGTGGAAGGCCAACCAAAATCATAAATGCATCGTTCTGAGGTATGCGCATCTTTCTGTGTCCACAGTCGCGCATTGGGCGCATGTGCACTTTTCTGGCATTTTTTCGACTGTCGCACGTGCACACGCTTCCTTTGTATCCTTAGCGCATGTTGATTTTATAACCAATTGTATAGTTTTGTTCCCTTTGGAAATGTATTTTTGAAGTTGCAGGTGAACTAATAGGTGTTTGGAGATGTTGCATTCCTGTAACGATTTGCGGACAAAATTTTAGTGATTCTCACAAAAAAAATTTGACCAATATTTGACATGGGGATGACTTTGAGGAGCGCAAATGTAATCTTTTCTCTATTGGAAAAGTAATGGAAAAAAAATACGCATCTAGAAGATACAACCATTTGTCTACAACATCTACATCTATATGAACTTCAAATATAGGAATATAAAAGTTTATCTATACCTTGAAGGGGGCGATACCTCCTCTAGAGGAATATGTGTCACTTGTAGGTAGTCGTCGAAGGATTTACCCAAAGCTATCCATCATCTCATTCCTATGTTGTGTGAAGGATTCGTCGAGAAACAGTTTGAAATGATCTCCTATCCTGTCATATTTATTTTCTCCCACCATGGAAGGTCTCTTTGGCATGCAAGAAATATTTTCCTCAAGAGAAACAAGCTCAAGACCCAACTCTTTGTACCTTGACCTCGTCGGGGACATGCACTAAGAACAACAAGGAGCAGACTACTCTAATACCATTGATCTAGATTTTATAAGCAGAACAAAATGATTACAGAGTTATATTATTAACATATATATATAATGAAAAATAGCAAGGATACAATAAAACTTGGCTTATATTCAATAAAGAAATATGCTGAAACTGTAAAATGCAGACTAAAACAAGCTTGCTAGAATGGTGGCAACTTATCTATGAGAAGAGATGTGACAGTTGCGCTCACTCACAATAAGATGAGTACAATGAGGCTCCAAAGGATTTTTTACATCAAACATGAATTCCAAAACCCTAGACATATAAAAACCTAACCCTTGGTGATGAAGCGTCAAAAGTCATGTGGGCCCCATTGGGGTAAGTTTGGACATCAACTTTCCGTGGTTGTAACTTTTGCATACGATCTCCATTTTAGGTGCAAGATATCCCATTGGAAAGGTCTATGTGAGGAATACAGATTATTCCATCACACTCTAAATTTATTTGTAGTGTGACTATGGCGGGCCCAAAAAGCGTTTTTTAGGGCCTAAAAAAAACCTCGAAAGTTCAGGACCCAAAAAGATAGAAAAAAAATGCCAAGATGAAAACTGAAACTACTAAGATGAAATATGTATGTGAGCCGGTTGGAATAGGTGGGTGGCCACCGATATCCACCTGGATCATGGTTCAATATAATAAAACAGGGGGTATTACAATTTTTGTAGACTTAAAAAGGTTGAATGATGCCTTCTTGCAAGACCTGTTCCTGACCCCCTTTATAGATGAAGTATTGTAAAACGTAGGAGGACATGAGGCCTACTCATTCACTGATGGATTTTCAGGATACCATCAGATAAATATTGCACCAGAAGATAGACATAAGATGACATTTGCGACAGAATGAGGAAGCTACCAACACACAGTGATGTCATTTGGGTGAAAGAATGCACCTTCTATGTTTTCTACAGTAGTTGTCACATCATTTAAGGATTTTATTCATCAATTTATAGAGGTGTACCTAGATTATTGGAATGTATTTAGCCTATTGAAATACCACATAGAAAATCTAAGTTTGATTCTTGATAGATGTAGACAATATAAAACTTCATTAAATTTGAAGAAATGTAATTTTTGTGCACCATTTGGGATACTATTAGGTCATGTGGTATGCAAGCAAGGTTTGTCAGTGGATCTAGCCAAGATAAAAGTAATTGTTAATTTTCCACCACCTAAATTAGTGCAATAGTTGAGAACAATGTTGGGTCATATAGGTTACTATAGGAAATTTATTAAAGGTTATGCACAAATTACAACCCTAATGGAGAAGTTATTGAAGAAAGAAGCTAAGTTTCAATGGAATGAAGACTGTCAGAAAGGCCTAGACATATTGAAACAAAATTTAGTAACTACACTCATTCTTGTATTCATGTATTGGAATAAAGAGTTTCACATCCATGCATACGCATCATTGATACCACTCGATGCATTGTTAGCCTAGATTGGAGATGACAAATTAGATCATCTGAATGCTTTTGCTAGCAAGAAGTTTCCAAATGATGAGAAGAATTACACGACGACTGAAAGGGAAGGATTGGAAATGGTTTATGCTTTGTAGATGTTCAGACATTAATTTTTGGGATCCCACTTCAATATGTATACAAATCATTCTATGCTCAGATATCTAGTGAACAAGCCAATGTTGGGGGGGAGAATCTATAGATGGTTATTGTTGTTCCATGAGTATTATTTCAAAGTTATTATGAAGATAGGAAAATGAAATGTAGGACTATACCATTTGTCGTATATACTGACATGGGAAGACACAGGGAACCTAAACGATAAATTACCATATGCACATCTATTTTCAGTCAGAATTGTAGACGATCATTTTGGAGAAATTGTCCAATAATTGAACACATGAGTGGCTCCATCCGATATGACTGTAGAACAAAAGAAAAAACTAGTGGTTAAAGAAGCCAATTATCATTTGATCACATTAAGCTTATATAAGTTATGCATTAATGGGATACTGCAATGATGTGTGCTAGAACATGAAAGACCCGTGATATTAGCAGAGGCACACAACAAAACTATAGGAGGACATTATGCAATAAAGGATAAAACACAAAAGATATTATTCATATGGATTTGGTGACCTACCCTCCATAAGGATGCGAATACATATTTCCAGAAATGCGACATTTTCTAGAGAGTAGGAAAACCATCGCAAAGGGACGAGATGCCCTTGAATTTGCAAGTTACCCTATAGGATTTTGACAAATAGGAAGTGGATTTTGTAGGGTTGATTAACCCACTAGAGAGGAAAACATGATCTAGGTATAGAATTATTGTGACCAAATACTTGACAATATGGGAATAAACCAAACTAATCACTGATTGCAGTGCGGAGACAAGTACATGGTTCTTGTTTGAGAACATAGTTACAAGGTTTGAGTTTCCTAAATTAATTATGAGTGACCAGAGGACTCACTTATTGAACAAGAAAATCGCAATATTAACTAAGAGTTCTAGATATAACATCAAAAGAGAACTCCATATCGCCCAAAATAAAATGGAATTGTGGAGGCCTTCAACAAGATACTGGAGAATGCATTGACCAAGGTGTTAAACATAGGGAGAGATGACTGAGATTTAAGGATCCTTGAAATTATTTGGGCTTACAGAAATACATGCAAGAATTTGACAGGATAAACACCCTTTAGATTAACATATGGTCAAGAAGAATTCATTCCCATGGAGTTTCTTGTACCATATCTGTGCATTGTTGTGATGACAGACCTCACAGATTCTGTCGCAGTAGAATAAAGACTATCACAATTACTAGTGCTAGAGGAAGATTGGTTTATCATTGGATTCTAGAAGAAAGTATAGAAAGCACGAGAAAAAGTATGACACAGTTGACATATCAAGAAGAATAAGTTCCAAACAAGAGATCTAGTATTTATCTACTATAGTAAGTTCTTACAACACCCAGGAAATTTCAAGACGCACTAGCTAGGGCCAACATTATTAGATATGTAACTGACATAGATGTTGTTCAGTTAGATAATTTGGATGGCCAAGCCGTGGAAGGCCTAGTGAATGAGAGATAACTAAACTGTATAGGGATAGTCATCCTTCCATGCACTAGAGAAGTTGGGTAGGTTAAATATGTATCATAGTGTGCTATAGGAAGAAAAGACATAAAAATAAAGGAAAAGTACGAAAAATAAATAAATGAGTTAAGGGAAGAGGTTGGAAGTTGAGGAGGCAAAGAAGTTTAGTCAGTAAAAAGGAAAACAGGAACCCAACACAGATGAGAGAAAATTCAGTAGAAGGGTGCAGAACTAAAGAAAAAAAAAGTGTGTAGAAGTAATATATCACATAGAGATATGAGACTACACATATGACAACTAAGAGAATTTAACGCAATCCATGAAAGGATGTGCAATAAAGAGTTATCATGATAGAGAAGTAGTGGTGCCTCGTAACATTAAATGTAGAAGATCTTGAAATAAAACAAATAATTTGTTGAATATACAGAGTTATGAAGCAGTAAAAGAAGGTAATAAATGAAAACCATTAGTGGATTAGACATAGAGTTTAGGAGCGGAGGGAAACTAAAAATAGAAACACAATATAAAAGTATGCAAAGGAAAATAATGGAATATTGTTGTTCGTAAAATATTATATAGAAAGTCAAATATTATACAATTGAAGAGCCAAAGTTATAGAACCAAAGACCAGAACCAGTTGGAATTTGAGACTAGCATCGTAGAGGAAGATGAGACCTAAGGAAACAACAACCTCAGCCTCAGTACCAAAGAAACCTCACATCCAAGCTACAACGATGTTGGTAGTCGAAGAAACACAGGAAGAACCGTCCTCAACTCAATGATTTCCCAGGGATTATATCCCGTCGAGAAAGCCATCAATGGAACAATTCCACTTATAGAAGGAGGAAAGGTACCCATTAGTTGATACATTGATTCCATAAGGATTCATAGTAGAAAGTGATAAGTTAGGTATGATACCAGCTCTGAAATAGATTGACCCTGATATCACTAGAAAAAAGAAGTTTCCAAATCTCATACCTAGTAAGTTTATGATGAAATCCATTAGTTCTAAGACCCACATGATCATCATAGAACCACAAGTGTGGGCTAGAGGGTTGGAGAAACTAGGTCTTATAAACCTTTTCAACATACCTCATTTTGGATAGAGCCAGGAGATCAACACGTGCGTAAAAATGTTGTTAAGTTGTGTGCATGGAAGATACATGTGGCTTGACATACCAATATCCATTGATACGGATTTAATAGTGTGCATTACAAGACTTTTTTCACAGGGGTAGAACCCTGCATCCTTTCTTTTTGATAAGAAGAATGAGAAATCTCTAGCCGAGAGAATAAAAGAAAAATTTGATACATTCTTTGGATAGTGTGGTCTAGATGTCACTAGCATATCCAACTTGACAATAAGTTTTGTGACACAATTCTTAGCCTCTAAAGTATTAAGGAAATGCAAAAATATCAAGTGCCAACAACGGTTATAGCCATCATAGAATGATGTGTAAAGGGTGTCTAATTGAAATGGGAATCATTTTTGTTGAACCAATTCTTTATTGATTACGACGAAGCACAAGACAAGGGGAAAAAATTTCACTACTCATGGTTATTGATCCTAATCGCCCTATCATCCTGGAGAGTGTCGGATGATAGTTAGTTTTTGGACATCAAGTAGAAGACTTACTTAGCCACCCGCTATCAAAAACTTTGGTACACCACACATAAGGCGCTCTAGATGGACACTAATGTTGCATTCTACATATACAAGGAAATTATCAGAGACAACAAAGAGAAGACCCCACACATGCTACCACAGGTGGTTGAGGCATAGAAGGTAGTGGCACATTTTGAAGTAAGGCGTGACCACATGTATGTTTAGGAAAAGAATACCCAGACAAGTAGTGGCTACCAACACAATAAAAATTGATGGAAGAGGAGATGGGCAACATTATGGACGACTGGGACGATGAGTGGAATATTCCACCCACATAGACAAAGACATAAGCGCATCCAAACTAGAAGGTGTATGGTGTCGATGAGGAGGAAGAATAAGAATAAGAGGACCAGGACGAAGGGAAGGGCCTAGAGGAGCCAACACCACCACCAACAAGGCACAATGAATGAAAGAGAAAAGAGCTAGAGACAGGAAGACCTGGACATCAACGAACCAAGTGAAAATTCATTAAGGAAGTCACTATTCAACCACTAAGAAAATAATATTTGCAGAAGATAGGTGACAAGATCAAATAGGTCACTAATGACACATTTCAATGCGTTTCACAGCACAAAGAGATGAACAAAAGTATCCAATCATGGATGGAAAAATTGTGACAACAACTAGAAGTCGTGACCATCACATCAGGGCGACAAACAGAGGAAGAACGAACAACCAGGAGTACCAAAATTGGAGAGGTAGGACCAACAATCTACTAGTCCTTGGCAGTCACATGGGAGAGAAGGTTGATTAATCTTGTAACAGGGGCATTCGAGTTCCCCATGACAGAAATGAAAGAAAAGTACAAGGCAATAGGCCACATAGACCTAGTGCTCTCACAACTACCAATGGATGTATTACAAGAGATACAAATGAGCGCAACACAAGAAATGAACCTACACACCGAGAAGACATCCAATTAGCTAGTAAATAATATAATTGAGAATGTTGCACTAGACACAAAGTACAACAAAGTGAAAAAGGAGTGTGATGAAGCCGAACAAAAGTAGAATGAGTGCATCAAGCCTTCGAGAGAGTATATGAAGAACTCCCAAGGGCACAGGTCGAGAAGGAGGCCTCAGTGGAATATTAGATCAAAAAGATAAGGGAATCCATTCAAGGATTCCATGCACACATAATTGATCTAGAATCACGCGTGACACCAAGTAGTCCACCTGAAGAGAGGGAGACGAGAAAGAAAAATGTGACAACAATAATAGACAGTACAAAGACTCTAAAAGTAGAGTGTGTGCAACAGAAAACAGATATTATGGGTGTTTCGAAAAAAATTAATGAAGACTGGGTACAATAGGAGACAAGTCAGAAGATTCATACTACACAGGGAAAGGTGCAAAAATTACTAGCAATGGGCACATTACCACCAGTAGAGGTGGTGACTGAGATGATTGAGAATCGTAAGTTTTATTCAGAAATGAATCAAATAAGGGTGGATCAATAGGATCATGCACAAAATATAGAAGTATTACAAGAAGAAACATACAAAGTGACAATGACCCTAACAAAAACTCAAGGAATCATCAAACAGGTCATTGAGGAAGGTGTTGAGAAGATGCAGGCTCACATTACTATTGAAGCAATAGATCAAATTTTGTAGAAGGAAATAGAGGTCAAGGAAAATGCCGCAACAATGAAGGCGACCTTCGAAGCATTCATAGTGCACTGGAAGAAGGCCTAAGTGGCTCGGGACGATCCACAGGTGAGTGTTGGGGGATTGTTGGAGAGGCATTTTGGATAAATTTTGGGGAATTGCACCATAAGAAGTCAAAGAAAATAAGGCAGTTAGAAGATAGAATAGAGTGTGCGATGGGAGTAGACTTCAAGGAGTCAAAGAGTGTGACAGATTAGCGCAAAAAAGGCGAAAAACAATTATAAACCATTGGGTTTTGGGAGAATGCTATAGGGAAAATCCCCCTAAATTGGGTCTAAGAAATAAGCAGAGCGATAACTCCTTTAAAATACTGATATACCTTTAATATACCCCAAAACCATCTAAAATAAGTGATGAGAGAGAGAGGAAAGAGAGGGTTAATGAGTGTACCTTCAATCCTTATGGTTGGAGTCAATCTCTTTCACTTGTTTTCACCTCCTAGAACACATATCTCCTCCCAAAGATGACCTGCTAGGGGTTAGGAATACAATGCAACAACACATACAATCTCTAATAATCACTTAAAAAGTCTAAACATAGATATAAATGCTCAAATTAACAAGAACATGTAAACATAGGGTTTTGGGACAAGGATAATCTTTTTTATTCAAATTCAAGTTAAAAAAGGTTACAACCTTCGTCGACGACTGCTCTACAAACCAAGCATGAGCTCCTCTGTTGTGGCTCCAAGTGAATCGATCCCACATTAGCTTCTCACGACCAAAATACCATCAAGGGAAGGAGGAAGGTTTGCAAAAGGAGAAAGTCTGGAGGGAAAAGCTGAGGCTAAAACTCAAAATGAGATGCAAACCTTGGGCAAATAAAGGGAAGGGATTTTGGCAAAGTTTTCTTATTCTCTTTTTCATGTCCATAAATGACTCCCCAAGGCATATTTTTATATTATAAAAATATGGTTATTCGGTTTGGGGATGGGCTACAAGGGGTAAAATGGTTAGGAAACCCTTCATAGCCCATAAACTTCGCCGAATTCCATGCAGTTTTATATTTTTTGCAACTTTTGGAGATAAACATGGGCTAACTAGCATGCAACACGCATGTGTACGTGGGCTAACTAGCATGCACCATGCATGTGTATGCAGGCTATTAGTATAGTAGGGCATGTACACTATCCAAAAAAGTGTTTTTTAGAAGGACGCCTCAACAATATTTTTGGCAAAGTATGGAAATGGATGGGTCGATGTCTTGTATGCAAAGATATGGAATTTTGGAATATAACAAATTCCCCCTAATGTGTGAGGTCAGAATATCAACTGATGTCAGAAATACATTACAATATCTATACACAGTGGGAAGGCAGGGATTTGAGTGAGCTCGAGATGAGTGTTCATGAGAGTGTCATCTGCAAAATAATGATAATCTCTCTGAGGCAAGCATACCCATGCTCAGGATGAATTAAGCATGACTTCCAATCAAGCACACTATAGATCCATGTCATATATGATTACGAGACAAATATGAATTTCTATATAAAGTGTAGCCATGAACAATACACAACAAATCTACATCTCAAGATCATCTGAAGATATACAAGTACAATATGATATGCATATTCAATAAGCATTGACGTATTTGGTTGAAGATGAGGACTTCATCACTCGAGAAACAACTTAAATATATTCAAAGCTTAGGTAGGAGTAAAATATGAGTGTAATAATCACTACTCTGAGGTCTTCAACATGTCGTCAAGGAAATACTGGAGGATATCAATCATCAGGCACATAACTTCATTGATTTTGAATCCGAACTTGACTAGACTCTTGGGATGGCCAACTCATGAAGGTCAAGAGATTAACTGCAAAATAGTCGATTCAGGTTGGATAAAACTTCCCTTGGAAAAAATCACAACAAAATGATGAGACTTAGGCAACATACTATTGACATAAGTCTATGATACTTGAGGAACCACAAAATATCCATATGTTTGGAAGAGTAATCAAATAGAGGAGGACACAACTCCATATAACAAGAAAAAATTCCTAAGGTAATACTAGATCCCAATTCTTGGCAAACAAATGAAAGGATGTTCTTTGTCGAAGGGAGACTATCTTGCTTCCAATAAAAGAGAATGCATATCGCATCCCCTCTTTTTGGAATATTTTATTTTTTTGTCTTTTTCAAATTTTTAACGAGCTTGAAAAAAAATAAAAGAATTATATGTTACAAAGGAGGAATGAGTTTCGTGAGAAAGAAAACTAATTCCAAGTGCATGGAACATACTGATGCTCAATGCAATGAGACATGTGCAGGATACAGACACTCGAAAAAATTCCTCCTTGGGTCAGATCACGAAGGAAAAATTTCTACAAGGTTTGCATTTAAGGAATTCTTTATAAGTTCAGTTAATATCAACATGGAGCTTCCATTAGGCCAAATATGCAAGGATGATACATGCAATGCGATTAAGTATGAAACAACAAGAATCCTTTCATGTGAATTTTTACAAGCCCAGATAAGGTAAGCTTAGTGGTTTTTCACATTTAGAGAGTCTAAAAGAAGCTAAAAGAAGACTCAAGAGTGTTCCTTTTTCATAATTATTCAAGTCGGTTCTAAAAAGGGTTAAACTTAGACTAAAAGTATGTCTTTTCAAAACCATTTTAACAAGTGTGACTGAGACAAGATCACTCAACTATCTTTTCAATTTTAAGGAGTTTGAAAAGAGATTAACTATGGAATCACAACCTTTTTCTAAATTCAGTCCCCTTAGTCTAAAAAAGTATAAAATATAACTTAGGATAACTCTCTTGGTGAGACAGGTCTCCCTAGGGATACCTTTTTATTGGATAATCTATTGGCCAGAAAAAGGGTTAAACTTATGCCAAATAGATATTCCTTCTGGACCAATTAACGAGTGTGAAAGGAACAAGGTCACTCGACTGTATTTTCATATTTAGGGGTTCTGAAAAGAGATTAAATGTGGACTTTGAGGGGGTTCTTTTTTCATGGATAATATCCAAGGCCCGAAAAAGACATAAACCAAAACCAGGGAGAATGGCCCTTTTTCAAAAATTTAGTCCCTCGGGCTCGAAAAAGGGTTAAACTTATGCCTGAGAATACTCTCATAGCGAACTGAAGCTCCTAGGGCATACCTTTATTCGTAAATTAACCGTCCAGACCGAATAATGGCAAAACAACCACCAGAAATATGTGCCTTCATAATTTAGTTTGGCGAGTGTGAAGGTAAACAAGATCACTTGACAATATTTTCAATTTTAGAGAGTCTGAAAAGGGCTTAAAGAAGACTCTAGGGGGGCTTCGTTTCATAAGTAATCCAAATGAGACTAAAAAGAATAAATAATCTTTTGTTAGATGTTGCTTTCAAAGTTTAAGTGATCCTGAAAGACAACAAACCATGCTCATAGGGAGTCCCTTGGGTATGAGCCAGAAAATATGAAGAAGAAAGGGGCTTCAATATACAATCATGGCGGGATTAAAATGACTCCCAAGCCTATAGAAAAAATCACAGCATGGATGCCAAAATGTAACAAAGGATCTACCTAGCGAATGTAGAGGAAGGCTCTACCACCTAATTATGACACTTTTAAAGAAGTATAGATGGTTCTGTGTCGCACTTCAGTGGGATCGATCCTATGGAAAATAAAAAAAAAGTCAACAATATGCAAGATGAAAGGTGAAGAGAACCTAACCTACATGCAAATGTCGAAATTGTTTTTTACCAAGGGATGATGTGAGTGTAACCCATCTCATAAAAATACCAAACCAAAATAAAAATTTCATTAGAATGACCAAAAAATCTCTCAAAAGGAAACTCAAGTACCCACTGGGCCAAGAATAGGGAAAAAGAGGACCAAAATGGGGAAAAAAGAGCCAAAAAAGTCTATAAAAAGAGGTGGACAACTCATTTTAACCATTAAAATTTGGAAAATAACCAAAAACCCAAAAAACCTTCATCTTTAAAATGTGAATTCGAGGATCTACGGTGGATGAAATATATTCAAAATTGAACCAAGTAAGAACAAATGACCTCTCTCATCCTTTTCATTCATTATTTATTGCTTATTTCATTGTTTAGAGGGTATGCGCCCTAGTAAAAAGGTTGGGCCTATGTGTACGCGGGTTGTCCATGCTCAACACATGTACATACAGGCTATTACTTTTCCCACGTATATACACATGTTGAGTGTGGACATCTCGCATATGTACGCGGGAAAAGTAACACTTAACCCGCGTACACACGCGAATGTATTAAATACAACCCACGTACATCTATTTAAGATTTCAAAAATATGAAACAAGGGACTAACCTCACAAATGTTTTGCAACAGAATGTATGTTCACTGGAGAGAGAGAGAAATTGAGGAGTTATATGTGTTGGTAGAGGAGGATCCAGGGGCCATTTCCATTCTTAAGCAATGTGGTATGTGGAAATTCTTTCAGTTTCCATTCATGAGGGCACAACCCGGGCTACTGAACCATATGATAGATTATGACATCAAGATATAGAGGCATTCATGCTAGAGGGACAATAATTGACTCTGACGATGAAGGATATCTACTTTTTGACCAAATTCTCTAGGAGGGGGGAACCGGTGAACTTGAGGACCTTTCCTCCAGGACTGCACAACATAGAATATTACATTGGGATGTATTGTGAGGCTGGCACTGAGAAATTAGGATCTCAGGTGCCAATTCATAATATCACAAGCCTCAATATTTGGATAGTAATTTACATGATTGGGTGGATCATGGGATCCGAAACATTTCATCAGGCTTCATGTGCACAGATGTATTGTGCAACTCAGTTTCTAGACTCCACCATTTTTTATTGGACCACTACAATGCTCACATATATGAAAAAAGAATTGATTGATTACCAAATAAGAAAAAAAAGAACTTTGGGTTTGGGACCGTTTTGTGCGCTTTCTTTTTTGAGAGAGTGCCAATCCTTAGCCCATGGAAGATAGTACAAGGCCATATTTCCTCCTTTTCAGCATTATGCAAGTGAGTATATTTTTTACCTCGAGAAGGTGTGGGGAGAGTGCATGGGGCCTTTGACGACAAATTGTTTGATTGGTGGGCCTGTCAAATTCCTATGATCAAGGACTACCCCTACGTAGGGATCAATTTCCTAATGGATCCCGATATTCCTATGCCTCCTAGAGAGGAGCACAAAGAGATAGATAAACACATTTTAAAGTTTATTTTATTTTTAAATTTTTGAATGTTATCCTTTTTATGGTAATGTCAAAGTACTAACTCAATGATCTATCATATACAAATGTAGGACTGATACGACCTATCAAATTTTCTAAATCCAAGCATTGTCCTCGAGAAGATGTTGGACCAACAACAATAGGAGGACCAATAGCTGCAGGAGGACTACTAGTCAGAGAGGTTGAGAGAATACTGTGACGAGTAGAGAGGGACCTGACAACTCGTATTCATGTAGTGTTGATGAAAGAGATAGAGAACCTTCCCCTGGCCATGCAACCACATGTTGTAGGGGTACCCTAGACTTGGGTTCAACTATTTAGGCATCTTATGAAAATTGTAGTTCATTATACTAGGGCCAACAGGCCAAGGCCATAGTTAGTACTGGTCCACATATGTGTTGAGGGAACCTTTTGTACTCTATTATATAGTGAGGGATTGAGCTGATCGATGTATACTGACTCTATATGAGTCTTTATAGCCCACTTTTGTACTTATGACATTATTTTTTGGACACATTATTATATATATATACACTTTTTTTCCTTATGGATAAACATTTTGTACAAATGTATTTACATGTGCGTGTATGTGTGTGCTTTTACTTTTATGTGTGAGAAATATGACAATCTAATACATGATTATCCATTGTATCATTTAGTTGATTAGATCTCCTGGAAACATGAATATAAGTAATATAATCAAAATAATGTTCTAAGAGATGAACACTAAGGAATCGTTGGTGAAGGATGGGATCATAGACACGGTATACTCCATTTAATTGAGAAATGACCAATTGAGCATCTAGATAAACCCAGAGGTGAGAAATACCATGTGATAAGGCATCATGTAGTCATTCTATTATGACATTGTATTCAACAACATTATTGGTTGCTTCACCTAGAAAAATACCTCAAAAAGACATCAAATTACCAAAGGGTGTAAAGATCACCCAGGTTGTGGAAGCAAGCCTCTAAGTGTTTCGGCTAGCACCGTCTGTGAACCCAACATAGACCTCAAATTCACTTGACATCTTCCACAGTGAAAAGAAACACAATAAACTACACGCCATAAAACAAAAAAACAAGATTGTATAAATAAAGCTATACATTATATACAAGGAGTCATGCCCAAGTAATCAATCAAAGAATAATACTTCTTAAGGTAGAGCCCATTTCTAGGCTCCAATAAAGCGTTACCCTTGAAACCAACCAGTTGATAGGAAGCCTTTTCTAAAACGTTTTTAACAATGAATGGTCTGAACCACATGGGTTTGAATTTTCCTACCCCCAAGGGATATTTATATTGCTCATAGACCAGGACAAGATAACATTTAGATAAAACTCGAGGGTGGATGGACCAATCATACTAAGACTTGAAACATTGTTTATGATCCTCGTTCGTCAAGGTTTCTTCTCGACCCTGCTCGAGATATAAAATACGATCCTCAAGTGGAGTAATGTCAGGAAGTAGTTCCATTTCCAACTTAAGAGAATGGATTTGTCACTCTATGGGAAAGAATTCCTCCAGCCTATAAATGGGTTGGAAAGGAGAAAAATTGATAGTAGTCTTGACTGAGGCTCGATAAGCCCAAAGTGTCAATGACAACATCAAATTCCAATTTGACTTGGCTGAATTGATTGTCTATTGAAGAATAGTCTTGAGAGATTTATTAACAATCTCCACTTGACCATTCACCTGTGGGTAGTAAGGTGACACATTTTCTTACTTAAACCCTAGTTTTGATGTTAACTCATACATCATCTTATTATGTAAGTGACTGCCATGATCTGTGACAATCTCCTTCGGAATACCGAACCTGGCTACAATCTGGTTAAAAATGAAAAGTGCATTCATTTCTCCACCATTTTTTAATGTTGGCATAGACTCGACCCACTTAGTAAAGTAGTCTACTGCTACAATGGTATAGAGATGCCCCCTACCTAAAACCGGGTGGCATTTAGTAAAATCAATCCCCTACTTTGTGAAGGGACCAACAACAATAACTATAAACATGGGAGCAGGGTGTGCTTGCATCTTCCGAGAGAAGATTTAGCATGAGTGACACTTCGTGACTGCCTCTACACAATATTTGATCAACGAGGGCCAAAAGCATCCAACGTGAAGAATCTTCTGGGTTGTTTCCAATCCAGACATGTGACCACCATATGCTCCTGTGTGACATTCATTCAACACAAGTTATTCCTCTTCGTGAGTGAGACAACGATGAAGAATGCAATCCAATCATCGATGATATAAAGTATCATTGATGATAAGGTAGTTTTGCGCTTGATGGCGTATTCATCGATGCTCATCATGAGAAGTAGAAGATGGGAACTTCAAATTTAGAAGATACAAAATTATATCTCCATACCAAGGGTCCAAACATGCAATAAGGAAAATATCCCCATTGATCAATGACTCTTCAGGAAAATTATTAACACTCTCAACCAAAAGTTCTAAGATTAATTCAACAAATACCAATGACTTTTTAGACTTCACCGAAAAAAAATCCAAATAAAATTATTGCAGGATGACTATCCATAAACTAATCTTCCCACCAATGACGTGTTGGGTTAACACATATTGAAAAGGGTTAACGATAGCTACAGTGGTGGTCTTGCAAAGTAAGATGTAATGCCAGAACTATTGGATAACATGACTAGTTTCCAAAGAAATTTTCTCAACATGTGTGTAGTTGAGTTCTGGTCCTACCAAGCCTCAACTAAGATAGTAGATAACATGCTCATCAATCACATCATCCTATTGGACCAAGACCATGCCAATGGTAGACTCCACGATAGATAAATACAACAAGAAATCCTTTCCATAATCCGAAGGACTAAGCAGAGGGGAAGACATCAGAGCACGTTTCAACGCTTCTAAAGAGTGTTGAGTTGCTTCATCCCAACATAATKGGACCCMTTTCTTCAAAAGACACATAAATCCTTTAGTAATTTTTACATAGTTGGCAACAAAATGTCGAATAAAGTTGGCTTTCCCCTATAGACTTTGAAKATGGGGTATTTTTTGCAAGGGAGGAAATTGAACATTTCCTCAAACTTCATAGGATCGACCATGATCCCTTTAGTTGACATGATAAATCCTAACAAGAATCTCGATGTCATGCAAAAACTACACTTATTTCAATTCAGGGGAATYCGATAGTAATGAAAAMTCTCAAAGATAAGTCATATATGGACTGGATGATCAGATTTATTACGAGAACATGATGCCAGATCATCAAGATACACCTCGACTATGTGTTTGAGGTCATGGAAGGAAAAAAAMATGTCATGCTGAAAAGTGGCTCCAACATTCTTAAGGCCAAAAGGCATTTTTCTGTATGCAAATGTACCCCAAGGACAAATAAATGTCTTTTTATGTTGGTCCTYGGGCTTGATCTAAATCTGGTTATATCCATAAAAACCATCAAKAAAATAAAATACCTCACAACCCGCACATTCATTGACAATATCATCAATGAATGGGGTTGGGAAATTATCTTTTGGGCAAGCTTTGTTAAGATCATGAAAGTCCATACAAACAAGAATCATACCTTGCTTTTTGTTTACAGGAATAGGGTTTGATACCCATTTCGTCAATTGCAATGGATAGATGAAACCATCCTTGATGCATTTTTATACCTCAGCCTTGATCATCGTTGCCTTGTGAGGATTGATTGGGCGAAGCTTTTGTCAGATAGGATTAACATTGGGGCAAGTTGTGATCTCTTGTTCAATGATACATGGGTCAATTCTTGGCATATCCTCATAAGACCAGGTACAGATATTGCAAAACTCTCTAAATATATCAGTGTAGATATGAATCTCTTCAGGGGAACAATCTTCTCCGACGAAGACATTTTCCATGACGCAAGGGGTTCTAGAGATGTCGATGGGAATCATTTTAGCTATACTTGCAATGTTTCCCTCAGCATAGATTTCGTGCATGCCCAGAGGGTTAACAGGACAAGGGACATCTCCATTCATGGTTGTAATGAACTCTCCTGCCTCTATTATCCTTAGCTCAAGTAAAAAATAAGATATGAGGTGAAGATCTTCCCAAGGTCTGTTTGACCCAGTCATTGCCTCCAAAATCGCCTCATTAGAGGGAAAGGATAACTCCAAAGGGTTGTAAGTGGCAAGAGAGTCTTGAGCCCAAATAGTCTTGATAATGGGATATAGCTCCTGTGGGTGAGCCAGATTAGGGTTGGTTGAGGCTTGCTGGAAAATACTATATGCAACCTCAGTAGCAGATAAGGGTATATCCATTACAGGGTGCCCTACCCCTTCCATCGAAGCTGATGGGGAAGGTAAAATCCATGGGTTGTTAAAGTAACTCATTCTAAAATAAGTGACTTGGAAGATCACATCGTTTGACTGGTCAGGGATAGCCTAAATGAACTTGACATCATTAGCATGCAACAAATAATCAAAATTACCCATTAAAGATCGAAACAATCTGACACCTAAGTTGACGGTACCTGGCTGTGGGTTGTCAATCATTGGGACCGTGGATGCCCCTGATCAAGGGTCAAGGCAGGAGAAGGATAACTGATCAATGCTTATGATCTGAAATTCATGAGGAAAACATAAGACCCAAAAAATGATAGATACAACCACTTTTATAGCATAGGTCCAAATCTTCCCAAACAAAATATTGTAGTCAAGAGGTGCATCGACTTCTTCTACTTTGACGCACACGATTTTTCCCTCCAAATTCATGGGGAAAGAGGGAATTATGCCATATGGTCTAAAATATGGATCATCAAACATGGTTAGCAATGTGGGTGACAGAGACAACTCAGGTTGGCCAATGGCCTTCCAACATTCCAACGAAATCATGCAAGCTAAGGCACCCTCATCAACCACTGTACGAAAAAGGTTCTATGTCAATGATTTAGTGGAATACACCACTACTATATGAAACGTGACCTGGTGAGGAAGATGAGGTTTATAATTTGTAGGTTCAGAAGAAAATATTCTTGATTTATCGATCTCGGTCACTCCCAAGGAGGACAAAAATGCTTTCCTCTGTGCGGGGAAACACTGGAGAACTTCTAGAGCAGGCATTGCATAAAATGTTTGTGCCAGATCCTCCATGATGGAGTAATTATGAGTAACCATTGCATTCGAGTTGTGAGAATCCTTTTTAAATGGACCCTTAGGGAAGAGAATCATAGTTTCTCCCACAATCTTCTCAATTTGAAGAGGAGGAAGTGGGTTGGAGGGTTCTTTTCCCTTCTCAATAGATTATAGCATTCTATTAGCACTAGGAATCACCCTCAGACTGTAATGAGGATAAGCCCAATACCCATCAGTTTATACAGTAAATGTAAATGAGTTTTAAGGGGGTCAAATGGATAAGACTTGAGATAATAACGTTCTAACTCAGAAAATATGGACTAGCATGCACCATCCATTGTGGTCTTGAATAAACTTCAGTCAGTAAGTTGGAGTAAGGGTGAGTAGGAGGAATATTTAGTGAGAAACGTGTAGAGGTCCGCTATGAATATCGTATTTCTAGTATCCTAAGTAATAAAAACTTAAACACAAGGTCCTCTTGGATTCAAATTTCAAGGAAGCTGAAAGAAATCATAACAGTACTATAATCAAACATTTATCATAATACAGTTACAACAATCCATGTGAATCAGTCAATCATGAACTATCTCAATATCAAAGGAAAATAAGATGGAATAAGAAAGATGAATTTCATTAAACAAGATATCTAAAAAACAAATAGATAACTAGAGAACCAGTGTTGTTCATCAAAAGTTTACAATACGGGAGCACTGCTCAACCATCGACCTTAACAAAATATTAAAAATGCCTATATATACTAAAATGTTGCAACCACCAGGAATGTGATTAGATCACTACCTTTAAGGCCTTCAGTCGACACTCTCTCTATCAGGTTGTGAAAACCTCATTATGTTAGACATGATCCAGGCATATTTATGTGATTTACAGGAAAAATTTCCCATAAGGAAGATTCGTATCGTAAGTGTGCCTTCATGGCTTCTCTCTGCAATGTTTTCCATTTATGGGATGAGGCGAGGTCTCAACTGCTGCCCACAATCTTAAATAACTTTATTCATTGGGATTAGAACTAGGCCTGACACCCATAACTATTCTCAGATGGTGCCAATGACTTTTGTGAGTCCATCCTAGCGCCTCGAGGCCATGAATGGTCTTTGTTTGTGACCAATGCGAGATTTGCAGGTGGAAGTTTGTTAGCGTATGCGCAGGAGTGATGTGGAGAGAGGTACTTTCAGCCTTTGGTGCAGTTCCTCTCAATCACTCCATCCTCAATGTGACCTGGGGTCGTGACCCTACGCAATTGTGTGATTGCAGGCACTATCAAGGGTTGTCTTAAAGAAAACCTCTTTTGTCCCTACAATTCACCAAGAATTTCCATGTGTCCCTTTCCAAAAACCACGGTTTCGATTGCGACCTTCCCTTAAAATTTTAAAATGTGCACACCTTCCGACCTCACAATGGAGTGTGATCATTGATCTTGTGATCTGAGATGAGGCTTCCTGATCAATGGACCAACTCTGGTGCTTTAGATTGATGGATCAGATCTTCCCTTTTCGAATCAACGACTGAGATTTGCTTCATGAATCGGCCTTCAGGAATTTCAATTCTCAAACCACATTTACCTCTAATCAAAACCTCCAGAGCTGAGGATCTGATGACGCATGGAATTCTAGATAATTGAACGATCCAGATCTATTTCGGGCTTCGACCATTGATTTCGAGCCTAGAATGAGTTGCTTTGAGTGTTGTGCTTTGCACTCATGGCTATGGCCTGTGGTCTTTGACAACTTAATGTGATAACATTTGGCTCCACAGGGGATGACATGCTCACTACGAGCTGCCAAGAACAAGTAGTTCCAGTGCCTTAGCCTTTGGGCTATGGAGTCATGCTTTGAAACATCATACTGAAGAAAAAAGGTTGACACGTACACTATTCTAAAAATGGAAGAAAACACACCTTCTCTTGAGGGATGTTCTTTATGTACAAAAACTAAGTTAACTGACTTTTACAAAATGCTAGGTGAAATCAAACTTCCACCATATCCATTCAAACTGTTTGATAACTGAATCCTTCGCTTCACTGCAAATGATCCATAAAATACAAGGAAATCATGGAAACTGACTAATTTCATTCTTATGATCACCCATATTACCTTCAAATGTTGATAAAAAGATCAAGCCTACATGCTCCAAAGCATTTGAAAAGTGTAACTTTATGTACTCATTGATAGAGTCATGAAACTTAAGGAAACACATGATTAACTTATGAAAGGTTACCTCCACGTTTTCAAAGATGTTGACAACTTGCTTGATGTCCCCTATAGGCACACTTGATTGAAAGACAACCACAAGATTCTGTGGGTCCAAAAGATGCACTGTGAACTGTAGGTACAAGTGGAAGAAAGATGGACATAGGTGGTTGTTGATCCACTAATGACTATGGATTTACTTCAGGTTGTGTATAAATGACCTCTTCATGTGCCTCAACTAAGGGTTTCTCCTTGTGAAATTTTGTGTCTTCTATGACAAGGCCAACCTCTGCATCATCCTTACTTTCTTCATAGTGATCAAATACAAGATAAGCTTGTTGCTCATCATCACTAGGATATCCATCAAAAAGGGGTTGTCTTTCATATCTATGATCAACCTTTAAATCAATAATTTTATCAGGAAAATAACTATTAAAAATGTCTATTTCAGGAACAATAGTAAATGATGCTCCTAGCTATTCATACATATGATTTCTATAAATACAGGGCTGTTCATTGATACATGCTTCGAAGAAAAAATCATTGACAACTTTTCCTTCATATGGACAACAAGAAAAAACTACCTTATGCTCAGAGTTGAGATGATACTAACTTTGAATCCTACCACAAGCTTGGAGGTTCTCCTCCACTTCCCTAGCATCCATAAATGAATGATATAAATATGTTTATTTCCTTTCTCTCAGGTGAAGGAAAATTTATGAATGCTGAGCCATGACATAGTACACCATGGAAACAATATCTGTGGGTCTGATCTGTACATGCATATTATGATACACACAGTAAAAATTCCTGTTGAAGACGGCCAAGGCTTCCTCTTCCCCTCTCCTCAAGGCATTAAAGTCATTCCAGTACTGATCAAGGGACTTGTTCTCACCCCACCACTTCAAAAATGCATTGCATAATTTGACCCAGGAACCAATGGAGTCATCTCCCAAACATTTAAACCACACAACAACATCTCCAAACAACAAATTTGAGAACAATATCATGGCAACATCATCATGAACAATATCAAATTGACCAACAAAGTTCTCAAAGGCCTCCAAATGCCTCTTAGCTGTAACATGATCTTCCCCAAAAATATGAGGAAGATATTTAAAGAATTCAGGAGGATAAGGATGAAGATGATATGTAAGCTTTAAAAGTTTAAACAACCTATCTCTGATTCTAGTTTGAAAACTAGTGGGCTGAATATGAGGCTTAAAAAAATGATGGAAAGGATCAACAATAACAACAAGATGTGATGATATTTGAGGAGGTTGTGGATCAGTTTCAACCTCCTCATGGATTCAAGGGTGATTGAATCCATGAGGGATCTCAGTATGAAGTTTATCCTTATGAATAGGTTGAGCTGAGGATATAGGATCAACATATACAACACAGGTAGAAAGTATGGCTTCTTCCTCCAAGGATGGATATATAAAGGAAGGATGGTGATCAACCGAATAAACAAAGAAAAATATGATCCTCTTTATATGTGAAGGGAAAAAAAAAATGAGCTGATAAAGAATAACAAAAGTTCATGCAGAAAGCTCATAAGCTGATACCTAGTCATTCCCTTCATCTTTTTGTCAATAGGATCTTCCCCAGTGGAGTCTTTTATTGTGGAGTCACCAAGTAGATTATTACAGTCAATTTTATGTATCCCTCTCTTGTCTACCATCAAGAGTTGGATCTATGTCATTCTTCCCAGGGAGCTCTTCAATCTACTCAAATCCATCCCTGACAATGACACCATTTATGTTAGCACTAGGAATCACTGTCAGACTGTAATGAGGATACTC
Source organism: Picea engelmannii (assembly GCA_009831015.1). Taxonomy (NCBI): domain Eukaryota; kingdom Viridiplantae; phylum Streptophyta; class Pinopsida; order Pinales; family Pinaceae; genus Picea; species Picea engelmannii. The sequence goes on from ML797024.1 coordinate 342,830, forward strand.
CCAGTACCCATCAGTTTATACAGTAAATGTAAATGAGTTTTAAGGGGGTCAAATGGATAAGACTAAAGATAATAACGTTCTAACTCAGAAAATATGGACTACCATGCACTAGCCATTGACGTCTTGAATCAACTTCGGTCAGTAAGTTGGAGTAAGGGTGAGTAAGAGGAAGATTTAGTGAGAAAAGTGTAGAGGTCCACTATGAATATTAGATTTCTAGTAGCCTAAGGAGGAAAAACTTAAACATAAGGTCCTCTTGGATTCAAATTTCAAGGAAGATGAAAGAAATCATAACAGTACTATAATGAAACATTTATCATAATACAGTTACAACAATCCATGTGAATCAATCGATAATGAACTCTCTTAGTATTAGAGGAAAATAAGATGGAAGAAGAAAGATGAATTTCATTCAACAAGATATCTCAAAAACAAATACATAACCAGAGAACCAGTGTTCTTCATCAAAAGTTTACAATACGACAACACTTCTCAACCATCGACCTTAACAAAATATCAAAACTGCCTATATATACTAAAATTGTGCAACCACCAGGAATGTCATTAGATCACTGCCTTCAAAGCCTTCAGTCGACGCTCACTCTGTCAGGTTGTGTAGACCTCATTATGTTAGATGAGATCCAGACATAGTTATGTTCTTTATAGGAAAAATTGCCCATAAGTAAGTTTCATATCGTAATTGTGCCTTCATGGATGATCTCTGCAACGTTTTCCATTTATGGGATGAGGCGAGGTCTCAACTTCTGCCCACAATATTCAATAACTGTCTTCATCAGGATTAGGACTCAGCCTAACACCCATAACTATTCTCATATGGTGCCAATGAATTTTTTGAGTCAATCCTGACAGTTCGAGGCCATGAATGATCTCTGTCTGTGACCAATGAGAGCTTTACAGGTGGCAGTATGATAGCATATGCACATGGGTGATGTGGAGTGAGGTTATTTCATCCTTTGGTGCAACTCCTCTCCACCAATCCATCCTCAATGTGACCTAGGGCCGTGACCCTAGGCAATTGCGCAATTGCGGGCACTACCAAGGGTGGTCTGAAAGAAAACTGATTTTGTCCCCACAATTCACCATGAACTGCCACACATCCCTTTCCAAAAACCATGATTTTGATTGTGGTCCGCCCTTAAAATTTTAAAACGTGCACATCTTCCTACCCCACAATGGAGTGTGATCGTTGATCTTGTTATTTGAGATGAGTCTTCCTGATCAACGACCCTATTCTGGCGCTTTAGATTGATGGATCAAATCTTCCCTTTTAGAATCAATGACTGAGATCTGCTTCACGAATCAGCCTTCAGGAATTTCAATTTTCAAACCACATTTACCTCTAAGAAAAACCTTTGGAGCTGAGGATCTGATGACACATGGCATTATGGATAATTGAACGGTCCATATCTATTTCAGGCTTTGGCCATTGATTTCGGGCTTAGAATGAGTCGCTCTGAGTGTTTTTCTTTGCGCTCATGGTTGCGGCCTACGGCCTTTAACAAATTTATGTGATAACACATTCCATAATTATGATCCTTTATCTGTAGATGAGAATCAGACTTCATCATATAAACGTTTGCAGCTATGTTTTCATTATTAGGTGTGGGGGCTCCCTGATTTTCCCTAGGCATGTTCGTGGATGAGGAAGATTGAGCCAAATTTTTCCCTTGTGGGAAAGGGTTGTTTAACACAACAGGCTATTGTTGTGCCAATAAATTTTGGGCTTCCTCAAGCCGAGGGAATTGGTTATTCAAGTGGTCATCCGTGAAAATATTACATAGAATCTTCACCTTCCTCTTTTCATTTTTTCACTCGCTAACATTATTCGTATCCTTATTATCCCCCTTACCCTTATTGTTTTTAGATTTCCTATTTCCCTCAGATTGGTGTTTACACTTGGGATTCATTGATTGAACACTGTGTATATATGATGTTTGGGTTACGAGGGAAACTGAACTAGGAATTTTGATGGCCATAGCCTATTGAATCGATAATTGTTCTAACTGATTAGTCAACTGATCTATAAGATTTCTCTGCACTGATCCTATTATGTCATCGACGTGAGGCCCAAAATGTTGTTTGGTCTTGTCGAAAGTCGACTGCAGTGCGTCAGGAAGGATCTTATACAGCACACCAGATTGAGAGTAAATCAACTCCAGTTGTTGGGCTCTCATGATAGCCTCTTCTTTGGAAAAAAACCTCAAATGTCACAATGTCTTTGGATACACAAGGCACCAAGGAATTTAGGAACCACTCGACAAAAAATGCAGGAGGGACCTTAAATTTGATCAAGATCTTTTGTCGACGCCATTCTCAGATGTGATGTGAGATATGGATAGCTTGTGTTTGCTTGAAGTTGGAAAACAACTTAGTTTTGTCATCGTATCTTACTAGTAACTATAAACGGGTTAAGAAAACCATAGACCGGTCATTAAAGTAAGAATAATTAGAGCTATCAAGCTCGATATACCATTTCACGGACCCCCCTATAAGAGTGTGTTGAAACAAACACAACTGAATGGAATCATCCTTTAATGAGTTGGATGAGCACAATAAATGAAATTCCATAACATGATCACCTGGATCCTCTCCAAACTTGCCTTTGAAGTTAGGGATGTATGAGGGAAACTTAATCGGCATGGGGGGCCAATGTGGATCATGACAGATTAGGTCGTTTAACAGTCTCGACAAGTCTAGAAAATGTAGAGTTTCCAGGAAAGCTAGTCTAGGTTGTGGTGGATTCAAATGAAAAGAGGGGATTGGATTCTGGCTGGCATTAGGTTGTCAGGAAAGTTTTTCCTGCTGGCTAGGATTTTGGTAGAAACCATGTTGGCCTTGGCTAGTGAAAGGAGTTTCCTCTTGATTCCACATCGTTGACTTATTCATGTAGTTGGATGGCATGCCCTGTGTAAGGATTTCTCCCTGCATAATATTCCAAGGACCTTGGTTGGGGATGACCCTAGCCGACCCTCCTGGCATAGGTATTGAACCTTTCCTGGGGTTCCATTGAGTGTGGGAGGGATTTCCCGTGATCGACATCCCTTGTGAAGGAAACAAGCCCTGCCAGGGATTTCCAAGAGCTTTTGAGGAGTAAAATCCTATCATCACTCCTTTTGAAGGAATGAAACCTTCCATAGGGTTTGGATGACCAAAAATGAAGTTTCCCTTTGCCGAGAAAGAAGATGATGAGATAGTGTTATTTCCAAATGCACTAAACAAATAAAAAGGAATATACCCTACTCGAGTCATATAGGATTGAGGTCCATGACTCCCCCCACTAAAAAAACTAGAGTTAGTGTTAAGCCCGATCGACAACTGGAAAGTGCCTTCGAGCGAAGGGGAAGGAGGAGCTGTATGACCCCCACCGTAAGGGATAGAATTAAATGATACAATGGTGCCCGCAATAGATTCTTGTAAGGGATATTTAGAACTCCCTACCCCTAGACCAACATTCTTTAGAGTAGAGTAAGTTAGGACTGAACTAGAGTCGAAACCTGACATTCCATTCTAAAAGGGAGCACTAGACATGTTCTGGATAGAGGGAACAATGGTCAGAGTCGTTGAATGGATTGTACCACTGCTCAAATTAGTGGCTTTGTAGACAATTGTAGTCCTAATAAGTGGAGGTGGGGGAGAAGGAACAACATGCCCTCTTGGGACAACCTAGATGGGAGTATGAGGACTCTGAGAAGAGTTATCACTAGTTTCTTCCATCTCTGCTTTCTAACAAACTGACATTCATGTGAAGCCACCTCAGGAGGGACTAGCTGAATAAGAAGCGACACTCATAAGTTAGTGATTGGAGGGTTATAGGCCTGAAGCCTTCAACTTCAAGGTTAGAAACAGTGGAATCCTCTGGTGCAAGAAAGTATTCTCTAGGATCTAGCTTGGGTATAGTTTCTTGTTTCCCAATTGCTTCAAATGAACCCTCTTGATCTAGCCCACACCTCAACAGTTGCGAAGGTGGCTTCAAAGTAACTGGTGGTAGGCCCTGAAGCCTACATGAAAAAAAGATTCATTGTTCTTCCACCTTGTGAAATGATCATCCAGCACTCTGAGTTTGAGCTAGTGAAACACAGAGCACACAATAAAAATTTACTAACAATCAATAAAACAAACAACTGACTGGTAGGAGGAACAATTACGCCAATCAACCCTAGATAAACTTACCGTTGCAAGTGTAAATCAAACATGGAAACACCCTCCGGGTATACTCTATAAAGTATGATCTGATGTCTTCCCTATTTACTATGGTATACCCCCATAGTCACCCATGTAAGTCACGAAAAATAGGCAACTAGGTTTCCAACTCGTAGTCAGTCACCAGGCAGGTACAGTTGACAATCGGGTTAATAATAATGAGAAGGATAACAAAGTCTGAATCCTTTCAAGAGTACCAAAGGAAAATGGTCTAGAAGACAAATTAGGATCTCGAATGGATTCGAGGTCCAGGAGGCTCCGTAGTAAAATGTGATCAGTGTAAATCCCAAGAATGACCCTCAATATACGATCCCCATTATGCTCGGTCCAACTTTGGAGGGGTTATGTCCTCTACCTTTCCTCATGCAACCTCATGTTTATTCCCTATGTTATAGGGGGGTCCCGGCTGAATCTTATGAAACTGGACTCTAACACTCCCTATCACAGACACTTATGTTTGTTTAAGCAGCCTTGAAGAGTTTCCTCTCCACACCTATTTCAAGGGCAGCCTTGAAGAGTTTCCTCTCCACACCTATTTCAAGGACCTAGAGCCTAGACTACTTGGTGAACCCTACAAACAAAAGTCTAGTTGATTTTAAGTGTTGATCACTGATTTTAAGCAGCTTGATTTACTCAAAAGGGTATGTACATGCAACTTATGGTGTTTTCAAGAGCCAAAAGAAAAGAAATAAAATCTTTAGAGAATCCATGCAAAAGAAAACTAGGTTCTAGGTTCTACAATCGAAAAATGGCCTTTAATATTTGCAAATGAAAACTTTTTTAAGATAGTCCAAGATCCCAAAATGAAATTTTTTTCTTAGAATGCGCTTTTCGTTTTACAATGCAAATGAAAAATACTAAACTTTCAAGGAAATGAAAAAGAAGAAACTTTGGAAACATAACTCTTTTCTTTTGTAATAAACAACCTATGCTACAAATACCAAACAAAAATGCATAACTAAATGCAACAAATTTTGATTTTTTGAATGCTTAAAAAAGAAAATCACAAGTAAATGATATTTTTTCGTTTTTTCAAAGAATAAACAAGGTAAAGAGAAAATAATCCCAAGACTAACAAGACCATAAACAAATTCTTGAGCAAATGGATTCACTGGAATCCATAGGAGGATCTAGTTCTTATAAGTTTACCCTAAACCTTCAAAGAAGACAAAAGAATATAAAGAAACAACAAGGGTTCTTTACAAATTCCAAGATAAATTGAATCTTTAACCCAACCAAACACAATTAACAGAGACACTGGAGAGTTCAAGAATGCCTAAGAAGCATAGATATTCTTTCCAAGAAATTAAATATATATATTTTTAAACCCTTCCAAAAAACAGAGACGTGTTTTGTGCATGAGAATCTTGTGTATGTACGTGGGATGTATACTATGAAAACCGCATATGTACATGTGCTATACAAAAGACAAGGTGCATACACCTCAAAAAACGTTCAAAAAAGAAAAAAATTTGGACCACCAACTGGGCAAGGAAGGTTGGTAGGCACCTGAAAGGTGACCGAAGATCCTAACTGACTCAATAAACTTGGAAAACTAAAAAAGAAACTAAAAAAATCAAATCAAACCAAAATCTCCCACTAAGACCCTAGAGAGACTCCCAAGTGGAGTCGCCAATTCTGCTATAGGCAAAATCCCACTAAACTGGGTCTAAGGAATAGGCAGAGTGATAATGCCCTCAAAAGACTGATCTACCTTTAATCTACCCCAAAACCATCTAAATTAAGTGATGAGAGAGAGATGAAAGAGAGGTTTAATGAGTACATATTCAATACTTACGGTTGGACTCGATCTCTTTCACTTGTTTTTGCTTCCTAGATCAAATATCTCCCCTCAAAGATGACCTACAAGGAGTTAGGAATACAATTCAACAACACATACAATCTCTAATAGTCACTTTAAAATTCTAAACATAGATATAAATGCTCAAATTAACAAGAACATGCAAACATAGGGTTTTGGGACAAGGATAATCTCTTTTATTCAAATTCAAGATAAAAAGGGTTACAACCTTCATCAACGACCACTCTACGGACCAAGTCTAGGCTCCTATGTCGTGGCTCCAAGTGCATCAATCCCACATTAGCTTCTCACAACCAACATACCATCAAATTAAGGAGGAAGGGTTACATAAGGAGAAAGGATGGAGGGGAAAGGTGAGGCTAAAACTCATAATGAAATGCAAACCTTGGGAAAAGAAAGGGTAGGGATTTTGGTAGAGTTTTCATATTCTCTTGTTCATGTCCATAAATGACTCCCCAAGACCTCTTTATGTATGAGAAAATATGGTTATTGAGTTTGGGGATGGGATACAAGGGGTAAAATGGTTAGGAAACCCTTCATATCCCGTAAACTCCACCAAATTCCATGCAATTTTATAGTTTTTGCAACTTTTGGAGATAAATGCGAGCTAACTAGCATGCATCATGCATGTATACGCATGCTATTAGTACAACTAGGTGCATACACTATCCAAAAATTGGATTTTTAGAAGGAAGCCTTAGCAGTATTTTTGGCAAAGTATGCAAATGGATGGACCAATGTCTTGTATGAACATATATGACATTTTGGACTATAACAAGGACATTTTTTCCACTTTTGTAATGGGATTATCCCTATTTTTATGTATAAATATGTAAAGTCTTTTCGGGTAAGGTAGTCGAAAAACAAGAAGTTCCTAGTGATTTTTGGGTAAGGGAGTCAAGCAAAGGAAGAGGTATCAGGTATGAATGAGGAGTGAAATCACACTACAAAAAAATGACTAGGTAGGTTTGGATGATGTTACTATTGCATATTTTGTAGCACAATGTGCAGTTGTAAGAAAATTATAAATGAATAATATAAGAAGCTAGACATTGTGGATGTAGCCCAAGTTGGGTGAACCACGTAATTTTGTGTGTTGTGATGTGTTGTGTTTGAAATGTATGATGTTTTGTGATATACGATGAATGTATGGCTCCCATATGATGTTGCAATGTCACTCTTAGACTGTGTTTAATAATAAAGTAAATGCTAAGTAATGAAACTGCGCACATGAGTGAATGGTAGAAAAGGCATGAAAAAGGCCTCACTTCCACTCATCACTATAGAACCTTGGTTCCTGTAGCCCCTTTAGATTCCTCGGGTGAGACTTTAGTTGCTCTTTAGGTGATGCCGAAAGGGCAAATGTATAAGAATTTTTTTAGTATTTGAATGTTTAACCTCGGGTCTTCCCCCTGCATGCTAGCAACCATTATGTTTTAGATGAAGGATCTAGGAGTAGAAAAAAAATCTTGGACATAGAAGTACAAAGAAATGGGAAAAATGGTAAGATGTGGTTATCACAAAATAAGTCTATGAAGAAGATACTAATGAGGTTTAGTATGAACATTGTGAAACCGGTAAGTATCCCTTTATCTTTCCATTGTAATCTTTCTTCAAGTTTATGTCTTGATAGTAAGGAAGAAAAGGATTATATGTCTCGTGTACCATATGCTAATAGAATAGGAAGGTTGATTTTTGAGATGGAATGTTCACATATTTAACATGTAGTTGGTGTTATCAGTGGACACATAGAAAAACCAAGTAAAGAGAATGGAAATGGGTGCTTCAATATCTTAGAAGCAAGAGTATCACTTACAGTGGATGCAATGATTTAGCTTGTGGTTATATTGATTCAGAAGATGTGGAGTGGTCCATTGATTCAGATTATTTTGGGCACAAAATGAGAGTAGATATATAATGAATAAATGTACAGATATATATCAGATATCAAATAATATAATAGAGACATAACCCTAAAACAAAGATACAATAATACACAATTTCTATTAATGTGCGAAATGTACAGAACTGTAAAAATAGAGAGTGAAAGACTTGCTAGAATGGTGGGACCTTATCTTTGAGAAGAGATGTGACAACTACTCACATTCACAAGAATATTATTGTTACAATGAGGCTCCAAAGGCCTTTTTAACACAAGTAAAATCCAAAACCGTACCCCTGGAAGATGAAAAGCCAAAAGGTTTATGGGCCCCAATGGGGGTAGTTGATACGTCAACATCATGGGGGTGTAACTTTTGCATAAAATCTTTTTTTGGGGTGCTTGATACACTGTTGGAAAGGTCTAACCGAGAAGAAAATTTTTAGACTAGTCAAGGCTTTCTCTATTAGTGCTCGCCTAGGCCCGAAATCCCAAAAAACGTCATTTAGGGCCTCAAAATGGCCCCAGAAGTTTGGAACCCAAAAATCTTCCAAGGTAGAAAATTATTTTTCGAGCGAGTGGAATAGGTGGGTGGCCACCGATATCACCTGGATCTTCCATACTAGAGAAAAATGGGTATACATGTTCATGTAACCAGTGTTTTTAGAGAAGCTACGATGGTGTTTAGATTCTCTTGGCTTGCAAGAAAGGTGATGATTTATTTGTTGGAAAAGGTACCAGGAAAACTGTTTTCAAGGTAGATATTGTTCGATGGTGACAACACATACCTGTCAATTACATATCATGGTTGGTTCCTTAAGCATTTGGCTTTCCATATGCCTGAAAAATGCTCGATTATTTTATGTTTAAATGTAGAAGCCTATGAGGAACTTCAATGATACTTGTAACCATTTCTCCATTGATGGGCTGAGAAATAAAGGATATTGTTTCCCCCCTTATTCATTTATTTTGTATGATGATGTATCATTATTTATTTCTCTGTATATAATTTTTTATTTCTACAGGCTCGACACCAACACTCCCCCCATTAAAAGGGGTAGAGTCCAAAGTTCACTGATAGAACAAGAGGATATTTGACTTCACCTCTTTCTCTCTTTTCTCTCTATTTGATTTCCTTCCCCTGTTTATTGGGGGAGAGGGACACATGTCTTTATTTAGGATTTTTGCAAAGGAAGGGGAATTACAAGTTTCAATAGAAAGTGTAGCGGCATGCTTCTCATCCATTTATGTTTCCTCTTCTTCATCTTTTGATACATCTTCATTTTCCTTTTCTTCCTCTAGATCCTTTTTTTATACTCTCTATTCTTTTTTTGAAAGATTTGTCGATATTTCCCTAGAAGGGGTCTCTTTTGTGTTTTATAAAACAATATTCTTTGGTTCCACTTGGATCTTAGAAGTTGATTGAAATTTAGGATCTTAATGGGTCTTTGATGGATATTCTTATAGAATGGAAAATTCATCGATTCTAAAATTCTATGAAACAACATTGACATCCTTGAGTAAATGAGATACTTTAATCTTATTGAAGTTGTTTTTAATATATATTTTTTATATGAACTACAATTTCTAGACCTAATCATATATCTCACAATCCACTTGAAAAAAAAAAAATTTGTAGCTTAATTTCAATGAGTCCATAGCCACTCCTTACTTAGAAAAACTACAAATGTTCGAGAAAATTAAAGAGATAGGTAAAATCATCTCGAAATACGATCCAACCCACCTCAAATCCTCCAAAAATTCAAAGTGAACTATCACATCTTAAAGCGTCAAAGCGAACAATGTTGTCAATGTTGTATGGAAACTAAGCCAACAATGCTATAAATGTTATATGAAAAGTGGCAAATGTACCATCATTTAGGTGGAATTTGAAAATAAAACAGATTGTCAAATTTGATGATTTTGATAAGTGCATTATCAACTGATTATGTAGGTTTTCACAGTTAATCATAATGCTACTTGAACTTTTTGGATGTTTCAAAATTTCCTACACAATTTGGATGTTTCAAGTAACATACTGCATTATCGGTTTGATATTATTAACAAAGAATGATGACAATTATGTGAAATTTTTAACGATATTTGACAAACAAATTGACCCATCACAAACAATTTACCCATGAGATTCCATTTCATCCCTAACCATCACCCCTCTCCTCAACATTCCATATTTAAAATAGAAAGGTAAATATATAGAAGATTAAAAAACATGACATAATTTTTTTGGACATTCAATGCATGCAAGTTTTCATCCATATAATGTTATTATCATATTCACACTACAACATGAACAAATCTAAGCCTAAGGTGGGTCATGTGGGACTTCACATATTATAATTTTTAATGACTTTCACTTAGATGTATATGTTTTCCAATACAATAATATATTTAAATTAAAAATTTATAAATTAATATACCATATGTATAAATAAAAGTAAGATGTGATGTGTATAAACTAAATTTCAAATATTTCAAAAATTTTTAAAACTACACTTTAAAACGGAAAGGTATTATTTTTACTTATTCTTATATGTGATCCTTGTATGCCTAAAATTATAGGCATACCAGTTGTTTTTTGTCGCATCTTTCAATGCCTACATGTGAGTACACTAATTATGCCGAAGGAATATCTTAGGGATAGGTTTTCATGAAAACATGTCAACTGGTTGACATGTTTTCCAAAACCACCATCTTTATCCACATATAACTTGTATTTATATATCATCCAGACCACCTTGTACCTCTAGTTGTCAAGCATTTCCTCCATTTCCTCACCTATCAAGCATTTCCTCCCTTTTCTCACCTATCAAGAATTTTCATGTGGCTTCGTATAGGTTTCTTTAAATTTGAAACCGACTTTGTGTTTACACATCCACCGACCTTGTATTTATGCCATCCTCTAGCTGTCAAGAATGTGGGTGCATGCTTCCTCAAATTTGAAACCAACTGTGTATTTTTCCTCAAATTTGAAGCTGAATTTGTATTTTTCATATGTCGTCTTAAAAGAATGCAGAGAGCATTGGAAAGAATCTCCTCTCTGCCTCATTGTTTCAAATTCACAATGCATGTATTACTCAATTGCTTGGCACCTCTTTACAATTTCACAAGAAGAAGATGCAAGGAAATGAGTGTATCCACTAAGAGAAATAGATCTTAATGATCTCAAGAAACAATGCATACAGATTTCGATGTCAACACATCTCCACACCCATGTCGAAAAATTTCAATATTGTGGAAGCAACGCAGGTGACAACCACGGAGCTACAACCTCCTCAATCCGCCATTCTTGGTAACTCAGTGAGCTTGTCTGTGAATTCCAAAGAAACAAACAAGGTGGGAAAGAAATGATCTTCACCCATGTCAACCAATTTCAAGCTCACAAAAGCAATGCCAGTGACAACCACGAAGCTACGACCTCGTTAATCTGTTTTTCTTGATAAATTGGCGAGTGTGTCTATGAATTCCATAGGAATCTCCATGGTGGGAAAGAAACGATTCAGAACGTTGAGGAGATCGTTGAAGATGCCCCTGAACACCAACACTTCGAATTCTAGGGCCATGGTGTGACACTTTACAACTAAAAATTATGCAGGAGCATTAGCTCTCATGATCAAGTTCAATGTGTTTAGTGAGACCTTTAGGTCTAGACATCAACCAAGGAGGGTCAATTGTAAAAGAAATTGTAAATTTCATGTAAAAGTGGTTATTTCTTAGTAAACATAGATAGGGAATATGCCGAGGTTGATTAGGTGTCATTCAATGATGATTTATGTAATATATCCCTGAAATGAAGGGATGACTCGAGAGGTTAGTTGAATGAGTCATAGATGGAGATAAATTTGGTTTTCTATAAACAAAAGTTGTTACCCTAGTTTAGGAACTAGTTGTTGATTTGTAGGAGTTGGCTATGAGAGCTAGGTAAGCTCGGATTTGTAAATACTAAATAAATAAAACCCACGAGAAGGGGGACATATCTCAGAGAGTGAGAGTGCAGAGAAATTAGCCATTGAGAGATGTATCAGGCCATAGACACAGTAGAATTAAGGTTTGGTTGAGTCCAAGAGGTTGGCTATGAAATGAAAACATGCAAACCTGTAGATTATTGTAGAGTAAACCAGGTCGAAGTATGCATGTACAGGAATTTCATAAATGAAAAAGGGCAAGTAGTTCTGCCATTAAACTGTGTTGATGATTCCTAGTAAAAACATGGTAATATAAAGGTGTTATAATATGAATTTGTGACTGGTTAATTGTGTGAATAATGACAGAGTTTTATTCTTGTAAATGATCTTAAATTGATAGTAAAATGAATGCATTTCTGTGTGAATATTTCATAGTTAACTGGGTAGAAGTTCTTGTTGAATTTCCAGTTATTGTAGACCTTCAAAGACTTGCTAGGTATAACTATTCAAGTTCCATCTACCTTCCACTTGTTGGATGTTTTATAATATTCACATATAATATGATCAATGGATCCAAAAATCTCGGTGTGAATTGGTATTAGTGACAGGGTAAAGAAATCTTTGGCAAGAGAACAAATACAAATCCTTTATAAGGACGAGGAGTAATTGCATTGACAAGGGAGAGAAGACTGTTTGAGATTGTGTTGGAGACTTTTCTTGGTGTAACATCATTCATTTTTTCATTGAATCCATGGGTTCGAAAATCACTCCGTGTTGAGAAATCTGAAGCAAATGTATGGCATTAGTTGACTAACAAATTTGTGGTCAATTTGTGAGAGGGGAAATTGTGGATAAATTGCAAATTGAATTGGTTCAAGCTGGCACATATTACTGGTTTGTGAAGGCTCTCATGCTCAAAAAACAAGGGAACAATGACATAGGTAAAATCACATAGAGTTTTGTGCATTGAGAGCAGAATGATATTGAGAATTGAGTGCTAAATGTGAAAGTTTTTAAGTTGGTTTATGTTTAATGGAAAAGCCGACAGATTTGGTGGAAGAGCCAGTTTGGCTAGAGTGCTAAAGTTAGAAAGAGAACATAGTGTTTCTATAAGGTTTTAATAAATTTTAACCTTGTAGAGTGTGTACATGATCTAGCACACTAAATGATATCCTCGGGTAAGGCAGGCTCTATTTTGGGCCTGTCATAAAAAATATGCCTTCCTCTTCTAAATTTTCCTTTCCTTCTCTAATTTCTTCTTTCCTCGGAAGAATATGTGGGTCATGCTTGCTTCTCATTAAATCATTAAATCCGTTGTAGGTGTTACAATTTTGAAATGATCAGGAGTGCCTTGTTGGCATGGCATATCAACAATATGCAAATCAGGTTAACTGATAGTCTAACATTTAGCTTTACGCTGGGCATTTAAATTAAAGTCATGACTAAAACATTTTTTAACCCTTGAGCTTCCTTCACTCGAACTGTTATTCTCTAAAGGTTATGTAGCCCCTTTTTCAAGGTCTTCCAAGGATTAACACCCAGATCATTAGGGTATGTCTTGTTAAGTTCATCGAGCATTAGGTACTTCATTTGTTTTTGTTTTCCATTGCCGACTTTTTCCTTTGTTGGGAACCTTGTGCAAATGCCTTGCTTTGTACCTTCACAAAGAACCTTGTGCAGATGCCTTGATTTGTCTTTTCAAAAAGCACCATTTTTATGTTGATCATAAATTACATACATTTGTCTTCACCTTTGTTAATTATGTTGAATGTTTTAGTTAAATTTATTTGTTTAAAATATTTTTAAATTATATGAGGCAACACATTTTTTAAAAAGAATTTGAGTTATATCTAATTGTTGTCTTAATAGTTTATATCAACATTGAAAATTAAATAAATAAATGAACTCTACAATCATATTGAGACATTCATCGAAAAGGAAAATTCCATTTAAATTCTATATAAAAAGAAAAAAACATAATATCTTGACCTATATCTTAAGCCATTTTTTAAATATGTTCTCGTCATGTTGGAAAGACTAATCATATATAGATTATATCAATGTGAATATCACACCATGATATAATTACATAATAATATAAGTCTAAACAAGGTTTACATAATCATATAAGTATAAACAAAGTTTCTTCAAGTACGATGTGTAAAATAACCATAGAGCCTAGCAAGACACTATTAGCCAAAGATAGTCGTTGAATAAATGTTCTTGGCTACTGGCTGAAGAAATGGAAGAAAACAATATATCAAATCATTAAGTTGTATGCAAATAATTTTTTTTAATGACTCACTACCTCACAAATCAATTGCCAAACATTCTACTTCTTCATATCACTTTAAATATCATCGTATAATCATTTTTGCCAATATAACAAATATAACAAATATTGTCAAACATTCTATTTGGTATAACTTTAAATATCATCTTATTGTCAGTTTTCCAATATAACAAATATAGCCAAACATTCTAATACTCTAGATCACTTTAAATATCATCATATGATCATTTTGCCAATATAGCAAATATTGAGTTTATTAATTTCCTAATAAAGCAACAACAAACAAGGAAATATGGAAGCAGTTTTTCAAGAAGGACATTTCCTAGTACTAAGAAATGTAAAACGATTTGGAAAATAGATTATCATCGATATAAACATGATCAATCACATCGAATCAAATGTATAATGCATAATACTAGAGTTTCAAGCATTATAAAAGAAATGAAGGCCAACGATGGAACATATCAAACAAGTGATTGCTGAAAAAATTAACAAAATGTTATTAAAACTACTATTGGACACCTGTCTAAAGAAAATAACATAACAAAGTCATGTGAAACATTGAATATCATGAAAGGAAATGAAATGTAATGACATGAGAAAATGATTATATATACAGGAGTAACTAATGTTGTTACATTGATTTCAACATTGAACAATATATTCACTATTCATAATATATTTTCATAAGTTACAGAAAGACAAATATTTTAGCTATTTTATTAGTATTTTAGCTATTTTGAAATTGTTCTAAAAACAAATATCTATTTTTATTATTACTCAAGTAACTATTTTGGGTATGCAATATTCCACATTGCATAATGAAATCAAGTAGTTCATAATAATAATTAGAAATGAATCGTGTATGTGATAGAAATGAATTGTGTATTTGAAATCAAATAGGTCCGATAATTACATTCTGAGTTTCCTAAATATCTAACTTGTAATAGAGTCTGCACTGAGATGGAAAACCATTATCTTGATTACTCCTACGAAATGTGGTTCCAATTTCGTAGTCAAATAACATGATATAATAATGAATAATTAAACCTTTTTCATCCCATTACCCTATTGTTACATAAATATATAATAATAAAAGAATATAATTTTACTTCTTTGATTAAGTTATAATATAAAAATCATATAATTTGGTATTATTCATTTTAATTAAATAAATAATATTTTATTTCCTATCATCAAAATAAATAACATTTTATTTCCTATCATCTTATTGTCAAATAAATATATAATAATGAAAAGAAAATAATTTTACTTCTTTAATTAAATTATATTATAAAAATTTAAGTATAAAAGTCATATAACTTAGTATTATCCATTTTAATTAAATAAATAACATTTTATTTCACTATTATTTATTATTTATATAAAAGTTTTAATTTTTTGTTGTTTTTCGACAATTTTTTTAGTTTGATTTTGGTCGAAATCTGGTGATGAATGGTTGAATCTGCAGATTTGAGTGGCTAAGTTTTTATAATCCTAGTACCCCAGGGGGTTTTCAGCACCCTGAATCTATTTATGCATTCAGAAATGAAATTTAAAAAACAGAAAATGACGATTTTATCCAAATTTACATCACCTGATTCAAACCAAAAAAACCCAAAAAGTAAAACGTTTAACCAACGCCATAATATATATACACAAAAACATATTTTATTAATTAATGAATAGAAGAGTGAGTGGATTGAAAATGTTCTTGACTTATTAGTTATGAAATCATTTTTTAGAACATAATCTTCTCAAAAAAAAAATTATGAAACAAATTGTATAGTTTAAAGAATATAAAAAGTTGAAATATTTGCTTATTTTATTTCTCTAAAGTTACATGTATAAAAAAAATTGCATAAGAATTTGCATGAAAAGGGAATCATTTTTTTTAATTTTAAAATATTTACAATGTCAAGTACAATTTAATCTCTTCTTATTTAGGAGTTACAAACTATGTTGATTTGTTTTGGGTTTTAATTTGGGAAACTAGGGTTTAAAAGGAAATTATATATACTACATTATGAAATATCATAATTCAAATTTTAAAATTTGATCGATCAAAAATAATGATATTCAAAACAAACATTGATTCCAATACTTCATATCCATTTACTTCGGCATTGTTATTCACCCATTGAGGAAGTATGCTAGTTAATTTGAATTGTGGAAACCAGGAAAATCATATCTCAGATAATCTCCCCTTATAACTAGGGATGTCGCCTACAAACATATTATAGGCATGTCACCTATGAACATATTATAGGTATTAAAATAAAGTAATTTGTATTTAAAAAATAATTTACATTAAAAAGATTGTATTATAGAAATGGGTGTATAGTGTGACAAACGTTTTGGTAAGTTAAATTTTAAAAATATTGCTTTATAGAAATGAGTGTATAGTGTGAAAATATTTTTGACATGGTAGTATTTATTTTTATGTATGAAGTTAAGGTTAAATATTAATGAAAAACATATGATCATATTAAAGGCAACTTTAGTCATCATATTTTGTGTGGATAATATCTTGTTTGAATTTTTTTTGTGTCTTAAGGTATGATCTAAAATTGTTTATGATTGGTTAAAAGTTCATCTTCCTTATATGTAAGGAAATAAGTTAATAGTTTAAGACCTAGAAGCATTTGGTAATAGTGGAAGTCTTCCCCTTTATAGATAAAAAAATAATTGTTTTAGGTGGCCAAATTTTGTTTTAGATAATGTAATTATAGGTTAAGGTCTTGATATTATTTCAATAAAAAGTAATATGATAGCCTTGAGTATTGTCAACCCTTTCTTATTTTTTAAAAACAATTACAACTACAAAAACTTATATGTAATTGTAGTATGTACTGTAATATAAATAGTTAAATGTACTTGTATGTCATTATGAAATTAGAACATACTTACATGTCCATTTATACAACTAGGAATGTTGGGTAGTGATTTGCAAATTGATGAGATTGATGGTATTTATGTTGGTGTAGTGTGATTGTGTTTGATTTTTAAAATGTTATAGATATTTTATTAGGAATAATAGATATAATATTATGAGATTTGATAGAAGATATTTTCCAAATCAATATCTACATTGTAGATTACAAAAAAGTGTTTTTAAATTTCTCACTTTTAACATAATTACAATTAAATGGTAAAGTAATATTTTTTATTTTCAACCAAAAAACAACAATATAAACAATAAATTTAACATTTATACAACTCTAAACATCTTATTAGTTCCTGTCATGGGACTATAGTAATGAGTTTGCTTTTGATGTGACATTAATTTACATTTTACCATAAATTTGTGTATGCAATGTAATGTTTAACATAGGAAAACAAATATATATTTTTGGATATAAAAATATTTGTGTTTCTCATTTATAATTGGTTGATAGAATTGAAGTGTTATTGCTCCCTTCACGT
>ML797025.1:5216-29017 GCA_009831015.1 Picea engelmannii
AAATATAATAACATATGCAAGTAAATGAAACTAAAACCATTCAATTAAGAAGTGTTTGCAGAAATTCACTTACATAAACCAAGAAACCATGTAGCAAAACCCTAGTTGTAACACCTTCCACCAAGATAAATGCCAAAAATGCCGATAAAAGTCTTCCTTCAACAAGTGCGCCTCAATATTTCAGCCAATAACCCTAAGAAGGGCACAAATTTCAGACCTCACTAATGATTGAGTGAAATATGATGAAAATATGAAGGCAAAAACCCTCAATATATAGCATACCAATGACCTAAATTACATTTTAGGTCATTAAAATGCCCACAATGCCAAAATACCACAATCATATTGTTTTACATTAAATGTCTCAAAATTAAACCCTAATCAAGCAATAGTGAGACACCATCCCCTTTATAGGGTGACGTTTGTTAAGGTTTAAGATATTATTAGGTTTCTTTTCAATTTACTAGATAACCATAGCATAGATAGGATCACTGAGAAATACACAATCACAAGAGACACATCATTTATCCTAGGAAACCTTCATGGGGTAGAAAACCCAACAAAAACTTCCTTAATATAGATAGCCAATACAATGCCAAGAGAATAAACCAAACACTACAAAAAGTCCTCTCCCAAGTATGCGCCTCTCTCTCTCTTCCTTCTTCTCCAACTGCATCTCCAAACTTGCGCTCTGATGAACAAGTGAGTGAGTGTCCAAATGAGGTGCTAGCCTCTTTATTTATACAATCTGGCACGTGTGGACGGAGGTGTCTTTTCACTGGTAGGGCCGACCTCTTATTCTGGGTGGTTATAACCACCTTTAATATATTCTGGGGCCGACTTCTCATTCATCCTATTACAATTAGGGTTTGATCAATCCGCAAAAGGGGATTTGGTCATTTACAATACCTGACATGATCAATCTGCAAAAGGGGATTGATCTAATGAATAATACATCAATAATAATTAGAATACTCTTTGCAGTTACATTATTTCAACACTCCCCTTAACAAGAAGGGTATTCTACAACAACATTAGGCGAGAGAGAGGGAAACATCATCAACAACATCTTGGAACACTGACTGACATATCCATAAATCATCGGAAGTTTTTCTCATCATTAGCATTCACAACATGGAGTTGGAGTAGCATCATCTTCTTCTTTAACATGAGGCTAAAGTAATATCATCAATATCTTTAGCATGAGGCTAAAGTAATATCATCAATATCTTTAGCATGAGGCTAAAGTAATATCATCAATATCTTTAGCATGAGGCTAAAGTAACATCATCATCTTCAACATTAAAGCTAAAATAACATCATCATCTTCAACAAGAAGTTGAAGTGGCATCATCAACATCATCTTCATCAAGAATATGAAGTGGCATCATCAACATGGATTAGTATAACACTAATACATCATCATCATCAATAACAACAACACAACACAAAGGTTGGAGCATCATCAACATCAACACTAGGCTGAGAGTCTTCAGCACAAAGTTGGCATCACAGCACGAAGCTGGCTACACAACATCATCAACACGAAGTTGGCATCATAGTATGAGACTGACAACACAACATCATCAACACGAGGCTGGCATCACATCACGAGGCTGATAACACATCATCACAACACGAGGCTGGAAAAACATAATCGCAGCACGAGGTTGGCACATCATCACAGCATGAGGCTGGTACATCATCACAATACGAGGCTGTCACATCATCACAACAATTAAGCTGGAAAAATCATCACAGCGCGAGGCTGACACATCATCACAACAATTAAGCTGGAAACATCATCACAAAAATTACGCTGGCAACATCATCACAACAATTAAGCTAGCACATCATCATTTTGTGGTACTCTGACAGTCCCTAAGGAGCTACCTAGGAATCATAAGATTCCCTAGGATATAAAATCCTAACGGAGCTAGCACGTGGTACTCTGACAGACCGTCCTTATTGGACCTTCGGGATCTTCCCTAGAATCATAAGATTCCCTAGGATTATAAAAATCCTAATTGAGCTACCACTATTGATCAGGATACCATAGTATCATCAACACTACTCCCCCTTTCGAGGGAGGTCCTTTCGGACTATACCAATCTTGTCTCGAAAGTACTCAAACTTTACACCAGACAAAGGATTGGTTAACACATCTGCAACCTTCTCATCTGAGCCAACATATTGTAGGTTTAAAGCTCCCCTCTGCATCATATCATGGGTGAAGTGATACCATATCTCTATGTTCTTTGACTCATCATGGAACACATGGTTCTCCATCATTTTTATACAACTTGGTTATCACATAGAGTCATGGTGGCTTGCATCTCCAGATCAAATAGATCGGTCAACAACATCTGAAGCTATATGGATTCACAACTGGAAGAACATGCAACAATGTATTCTACTTCTATCGTGCTCAGAGCAATGCTGAATTGCTTCCTACTCTGCCATGAGATCATGGCTGACCTCAGACTGAAACGACATCCTGAAGTGCTCTTTTCTATCAGAAACACTTCCAGCTCAATCTGAATCGGTGTAACCACTCAGTCTGAAGTCATGATCTCTAGTATAATAGAGATCAAAATCCAACTTATCGTTAAGGTATCTCATCATATGTTTTGCAACAACAATGTGAACACGTCTGGGTTCTACGAGATACTGACTCAAGGAAAAACATATATCTAGCCTAGTATTCGTCAGACACATCACTAAACCAATAATCTGTCTATACAGGGTAGCATCAACCAATTATGACAAGGTATCTACCAGGAGCTCCAACTTCGTTTCCATGGGTGTGTACATGGATTTACATTTCAACATGTCAAACCTCTTCATTTTAACTTTACACTTCCCTTAGTTAAGAAAGATCTTCTCTGTGCTTTGCCAAAATTCAAGACCTAAGAGATAATGCATTTAGGTCTTCCATCAAGCTCTGTAGCGAGCTTCTTCTGCAATCTTTGATGATATTTTCTTCATCTTGTCAAGAATACATCATCGACATATAGTAGTAACATCACTGGCCCATCATTCATAACCTTGAGGTAAAGGATAGAATCAACTTTATTCTTGGTAAAGCCCAAGCTCGCCAGGAAACTTTCAATTCTTCCATACGAAGCTCTAGGAGCTTGCTTCAATGCGTACAAAGCTTCTGTCAACTGGAATACATGAGTCTTTCTATCTTCAATCTTCAAATCAAAGTTTCTCATTACATTGTACCAATATGGTACACTTTCTCAACTACAACTCAATACACACAATCATGTGCTAGCTCTATGTTCTCTCTGCAGAGCACTATTTGTTTCACTGCTTGAGAGTATTTCCTCTCTTCTTTCTACAACTGTTCCTTCTGGAACTGGGACTCTGCACCTGCAACTGCTCTGAAGCCGAGGATGATTGTTTCATCCTCACTGTGACTGCTGAGATCTGAGAGTAGCTCCTCTTATTCTATCACGGAAACAACTTCATCTGAAACTGAGAGTGGCTCAATAACTTATACTGAAGGTAGCTCTTCTTCCTTCATGGAGGTAACTCTATCTTTTATTGTAGTCATATCTCCATGACCTAACTAATGTACTGCACCATCTGCCACTCAATTTTAAATATGGGGATTTCTCCCCTTGCATCTCATACTATATATGAATCATTGTTGTTCTGGTTGTCTTCATAAACATTGTAACTATTTCTTCAATAACTGGAGTAAGTGTCTCATCATAGTCTTCTCCCTCTTGTTGGGAGAATCCTATGGACACACCTCAGGCTTTGTACATCTGCAACATGTTTGATCTGTATAGATCAATCTTGGAAGCCAATACTGACTTCTCTTCTAGTCTCACGGAAGAATCCATATCCTAGTCTTTCTGACTGGCTTCCTTCTTTGTTACTGAAACAAGGGAATCTTCCCAGGAGATTTCATATCTCCTAGAAGTTTCTGAAGCTATGATCTAGTCTTCTCATGACATCTATCTCCCAGTCTTGGAAGTTGTCTCTTCATCTGATCCTTTCTGAAATCAAGATTACTCTTGATTTCTTCTGAGTCTATAAGGACTTCATCATCTCTTACAAGGTATACTTGGTGTTGAATACCAAGTCTAAGTATGAAAGACTAAGCTAGACTTCAAATGAGTTCTGCTTCCCGTCAAGGTGGCTTCATTAACATTTGAACAATTCTCCCCTGAGATCTTGATCTAATGTTCGGTCATCTTTGGAGCCTTCTTCTCCTTACAATTAATATTCATATGAGATACTGTGAATCTCAAAAGATAGTTTCTTCTTCATCTTCTTTGGTACATGAGTGTATATGGTCATGTACATAGTTTGTTTCATGTTTCATATAATATGTTGCCTTCAACAACCTTCACTATAGCTTCCTCATGGTTATCACCTATGACCTGAAACAAGGTCAACAAAAAAACAATCAAGAATAATACTCTTTGGATAATAGTAGATAAAACAACAAAACGATTAATCATCACAGTAGCTCCTTTAGAGCTATCACTTGTGACTTGTCTGAAGCAAAGATCAAAAGTTAAAAATACAATATGAAATGAGGTCAACACTCTTCTAGTGTTATGATCAAACATTCCTCCATGGTAACTTGGGATCAACAAAATAAGTTTCTCCTAGAGGATATGTTAGTTGCATCTGTTGTATTAAGCATTTATTTCAATATGCTCACATGCTACCAAGTATAATACTTTTCAAAGACTGCTACCTCAACTATGGTGTTTACTTGTGAAGGGGTAGTTATCAACTTTGTCATGTGCAACTTTGAATCTTATCAACTTAATTAATCAAACCTGGAACCTGGAGTCTTGTCCTCAAGAATGAGTGTGTGTTGATTTTCTTCCAAGTCTCCTTCACTCAAGATGACAAGTGCTTTCTTCAACCTTTCTTTTGTACTAGGACAATATGCTATCTTGACAGAAGGTTGGGTTAGAGAATAAACTCTATGATCTCAACTTTAATCCATCTAATATTTTGACCAAATGTTAGTATGATGGTCATAACTACAATATCCAACACTGATCAAAATAATGTCATAACAAATAGATGCATATCAGAATAATCAAACCTGAGTTTCATTATTCCTCTAAATGTGTTGGAACCTGAGATCCTTCTGGATCTATGGCAAGAGATCCCTTCTCCTACAAATACCCTTTAAAGCTTAAATGTTTAAGCATATGTGTGTACATACCTCTAATAGTGTTTGCAGGTAGTGGCACCATCTGACAACAATGATAATAATTACCAACTCTTAAAAACTTCAAGGGTGACTGCAACTGGTACTACAACTGATACTTCAACTGCAATTGATGTTGCAATTGAATATGAGACTGCAACTGCAACTACAACTTAGGGTTTTATGAGGAAACCCTAGTTTTTCAAATTTTGAAATTATGATCCAGGGGATAGATGCACTGAGCTGAGGTGAGTAAGATGGTGCAGTCAGATTTCTAAAAATCCAAATTTTACCCCTTCAAACTTGATCAACGGATTTCTGGACTGGTGCTTCTGGTTTTCTGGTACTTTTGGTACTCTGGTACTTTGGTACTTCTGGTACTTCTGGTACTTTGTGAAAACTAGGGTTTGACTTTCCAGGAGATCTACCCACTGAAAAGGTGCGCTGAAGGTGCCAAAGAGTTCCTTGGGCTAGGGCGCACTTTTCTAGATGACTTTGAGGCTGAAAACCTTCTTCAATAAAAAACCCTAATTTTCATGTACGACAACAGTGACGTTTTTCTTCTTCTTGTGAAAGATACTTTCTTCAGCTTAGATCTGATACCATGTTAAGGTTTAAGATATTATTAGGTTTCTTTTCAATTTACTAGATAACCATAACATAGATAGGATCACTGAGAAATACACAATCACAAGAGACACATCATTTATCTTGGGGAACCCTCATGGGGGAGAAAACCCAACAAAAAATTCCTTAATATAGATAGTTAATACAATGCCAAGAGAATAAACCAAACACTACAAAAAGTCCTCTCCCAAGTATGCGCCTCTCTCTCTCTTCCTTCTTCTCCAACTACAACTCCAAACTTGTGCTCTGATGAACAAGTGAGTGAGTGTCCAAATGAGGTGCTAGCCTCTTTATTTATACAATCTGGCATGTGTGGACATAGGTGTCTTTTCACTGGCAGGGCCAAATTCTTATTCTGGGTGGTTATAACCACCTTTAATATATTATGGGGCCGACTTCTCATTCTGCCTATTACAATTAGGGTTTGACCAATCCACAAAAGGGGATTTGGTCCTTTACAATACTCGACATGATCAATCCACAAAAGGGGATTTATCTAATGAATAATACATCAATAATAACTAGAATACTCTTTGTAGTTACATTATTTTAACAACATTATCCCCTTCCAGGGAAAATGCAGCTTCCTGGAGCAAAATGTTAGCCCTCCTTGGGCTTCTCCAAGCTGCCACACGTGCCAAAACTTCCATAGGTGCCTCCCAAAACGTCCATACTACTGGATAATGTCATGGGCATCCTGGGAGATGTCCTGGGCCTTCCAAGGCCATCGTTCCTGTGGAGAGGGATCAACCCCCCTAGGCACAGGTCTGCCCAACTGCCTCTGGTGGATTCTTCTGCTATTCCCTGGTACAAACACTCTGCCCTGTCTCTTCCCCCTGCTGGGGTATCAACATCCATCGGGTGGGCTCTTCAGCCCCATGGAAGTATGAAATGATCATCTCCCCATGTGTACTTGTCCAACATGGTACTTGTCCGTTGGGCATGATCCTGCACATCAACAACTACGTCCTCCATGGGCTCATAAGTCACAGGGATCATAGAAATGCCAATCACATCTAATCATCAATATTTATAAAACATATGCATAAAACCACTTTAACCTAGTCTAGTGCTCAAAGACATTATACAAGTCTGCAATACAAGTTTGGGGGAAGTGACAAGATGTCCTAATGGGCTAAAGTCTACCAGAAAAGGGTTGTTCCTGGAAAGGATCAAATCCCAGTCATGTAAGTGGATGAGGTGGATGGGGATGCCTGGGAAAAAGGTGCAGTGATAGCAGGGATGGCTTACTGGTGGGTGCCTTTGTGGAGGGTGAGATGCACCTGTCATGGATGCAATGTTTCCAAGCCCATTCTTGCATTTTATCTTCATTCGTTTTCTTCCAAGATACTAGTGAAAGGACACTGCCCTGTCTTGGTGACCAATGGTGGAAATGTTAGCCACAAGCATTTCACAGAAATGACAAGGTTGGCTCGTGATGAGACCCCCTTTCTCTTGGTTATGCCACCAAGAGCCACTACCCTGGCGTGGTGACCAAAAGCTGGAAGTGTCATACCTCTAGATGCCCATGGACCTAATAGGCTGGCTCGTTATGAGATCCCCTATCCTCTAACTAGGTCTTGTCTTATTATTTTTTTATCTTTTTATTTCTTTATTCTTTCAAGAATCTAGTCAAGGGACACTTCCCTGGCTTGGTGGCTAGAGGTGGCAATGTTACCCACAAGTACTTTCACGAAAATGAGAAGGCATGCTCATGATGAGACCCCCTTTCTCTTGGCCATGCAACCAAGAGCCACTACCCTGGCATGGTAACCAACTGTTAGTAGTGTCATATCATTAGGCACGATGGACCTAATAGGTTGGCTCGTGATGAGACTCCATATCCCTCAATTAGGTCTTGTTTTATTACTTTTACGGGTTCCTCTGTTTCTTGCCGAGGAGATTTTTATTGCTTTCTCAGGGATCCCTGGGCGAAGCATATCGAGGTTTTATTCTTAGGCTTTTATTGTTAGCTGCTTTTACCCCCTAGGCCTTTAGCCCATTCTTCCCACAAGGTAAGGTACAACCCCTAAATGATTGGCCAACCCTATGCCCAGACCAATGTAATGGGATGGGTGAGCGGGAAATAACATGGAAAGTGGTATGTATGACAGGAACAGACGATGGATTTTCAGAAATCCCCCCAATGGAAACTCAAAACCTATGGACATAATCTTGTTAGGGCATCCTTTCATTCCCCCCAGACATGGTCAAGTGGACAAGCATAAGGTCCAAGCACCTGTTAGAAACAAAGGAATCAAATGCACATATTCAAAGGTTTTGAGGATCAGAGTGACACATACCAGGATACTCGGACTCATTACCTCATGGAACAAGAACCATCTGTGATACTGGACCAAGCCGAAGGTGATGGATGTTGTTGTTGTTGCTGACAAGGTGGACTCACCGAAAGGGAGAAAATATGGGCCCTCCAGGGCCATACTCAAGTCGATCTGGCTCTCGGTACTCCATGTCTAGGACCTGTGGGCCTTGAGACATAATCTCCTCATTATCCCTAAAAGTGGGGGATAACATCTGGCTCGAATTCGGGGACATTTGCTCACCGTAGAGCGCATGAGAACCTCAACATCTCTGGCATGACATGTAACCTGCTTGATCTCAATAGAAAACATTAGTAACCATTTGGGGTGGTGATACCACCCCTATATATATATATATAGACTGAAATAAATGCAATCATATGTACAAATGTGAAAGCAATCTAATCTAGAATGCAATGCAATGGTATATACAATGAATGCAAGATGCCTACCTACTTACCTGCACTTACTTGTCATGCTGCAGGTGGATATTAACACTTGATGTGTAAATCATTTACCGACAACCTCAGGGCCTCTCCCTCCATGGTGCCCAGGTTGAAAGAGTTCGTACCTGCATGACTCATGATTTTAAGGACTTGTCCACAAACCATCTAATTTTTTGTGCATACCAGGTTTCTCCTTTCTCTTATCCCACAACAGTACGAGATCTCCCTCAATGAAGTTTCTTTTCTTTGCTTTGTGATCAAAAGTGTTCTTTATCTTCTCCTAGTTTCTTCCCATCTGACTAAGGACGTTTCTTCTAGATTCATCTAACTCTATCAATTGGTTAATTCACCCTTGGATTGCTTCCTTATTTGTAGCATGCTGTTGAGAAAAATAGAGGATGGGAATTCAGAGGTTTACAAGAAGTTTTGACTCTAGTCCATACACTATCTCAAAAGGAGTCTTTCCCATCGAGGTCTTTGTTGTTATTCGATCTTCCCATAAGGCGTATTTGATTTTGCTATCCCAAGACTTCTTATTTTCCCCCACGACCTTTTTGATAATATTCATAAGGTTCTTATTGCTAGACTCTGCTAATCCGTTCCCTTGCAGATAGTAGTTGGAGGAGTGGGATAGGACAATGCCATACTTGAAACAAAATTCTACTAGTGCATGTGAACTAAAAGCCTTGGCATTGTGTGTGGTAATTTTGGAAGGGACACCAAACCTAGTTATGATCTGCTCTTCCAAAAAGTTCACGACTACCTCCTCAGTGGCTTTCTTTGTGGGGATGGACTCACCCATGTAGTAAAATAATATGTGGTTGTTGGGATCCACCGGTTTCCATTGCTTAAATTATCCTTAAACTCCCCAATGAAATCCAAACCCCATTGTTGAAAAGGAGCTTCCACTACTACGGGTTTTAAAGGTTGTGCTAGGATTTTTAGTTTACCAGAGAAATACTAGCAGGGATGGAAAGATTGGACATATTGACGAGTATCGGAAAAGAGTGTTGGCCAATAATATCCAACCCTTAGGATCTTGTGGGCAGTAGTATGAGGTGCAAAATGTCCCCCACAAAATCCAAATTGTAATTCCTTCAATAGTTTCCCTTCTTGTTCCTGGTTGACACATCTAAGTGTTATAATATAAGTGGATGTGCTCGTTTTACCATTGACAATACCCTTGTCACCCAACCATAGGCCGAAGCCACCCTCCGAGCACCTTAACCTTGACAGAGAATCACTCTGGAAGAAAACCCTAGGCTAGATAGCCAAACAAAGGGCAGTGCACCTTTCCCCAAGGATAGCGCATCAATAAGATCTGATCAGAGAGTCCAAACCTTAACCAAGAGATAGTCCGAGCGTAACTTCTAGCTGCAGCAGTTGCAACAACAACTCTCCTCCAAACCTGCACAGAAACTAGGCAACTGCAGTGCGCACAAGTGCTGCTTTGAAATTATGAGACTGCCTGCTAGAATGAGAACTGGCCTCCTGTATTTATACTAATTTTGGCTAACTTCCTGGGCCGAATTCTCATTTTGGGTATCTGTCTGTTCAATATATATTATTATTTATGGCCGAATTCTTCTCTTGGAGGCTAATAACCTAATATAAATTATCTTCTTGAGCTGACAAGTCTTCTAGGGTTATTAGCCAACTCATTAGGGTTTATTCTTTCTTCCCGAAGTATTCTATCCTTGTCAGGTTTACACGTAGAGGTAAATACCTCCCGCAACTACCATAATATCAACACTCCCTCCTAGCTAGGGAGGTATTACAGGTAATGGTCTTGAGAACAAAACATACCATTCACCCAGTAGCATCAACATAGTTATATAGACTAGATCATGAGTACCATCATCATCATCATCAGCTGCATCATCTCTCGAAACCATACTCTATCTGAGTAATCAGACATGATGGTCACTCCATAGAGTGATACAAGAGCCATTCTTCTAATCTAGAAGAGTAAATGTTCTGAACCATTTTCTGTCTGGAAAATCTTTGTTCATCATTCATTTGGCTGATAATTATTTACCAAACTACTAACAGTCTTCAAGGTAATCAGAACAAAAATAGAACACAATTGTGTCTATCCATAGTAGTACATAACTACAATCCATTGGTACACTACCACATCAAGTAGCAAACAAGTACTTGATCAATAACGTATAGTCACGAACACTGGAATACATCCACCACAATAGTATACATCTACTGTCATACAGTCTTCATAACAATCATCTGATATCAACCTGCACATAAATAATGTTATGATATAAACTGAATCATCTAGGCCAATCTTTCACTCACATCTGTGAGATCTGAAAGAATATCTTCCCTCAAAAGGTAAAACATCAATGATGAGTTGTTTGGACTATTCTTCTCAAGCAAGGAAGAATAATTCTCTTGATTTCTGGGCTCGAATCATTCCCCATCTTGGGCCATTCTTCCTACACTAATCAAAGTGCACCTTGGAGCGAATGTATAAACCCTAAGGAATTCCTGACCCTGATTGTTGAGCCTGGACCATTCCCCACCCTGGGCCATTCCTCCTACACTAATCAAAGTGCACCATGGAGAGAATGTATAAACCCTAAGGAATGAATGTCCAGACCATTTCCTCTGTTAACCACAAGAGGAAAAGACTGTCCTATATCAACCTCCAAAACAGACCATTCCTCATGTTAACCACAATGAGAAATTGTTGTTCGGAAAGGCTAGCCAGTATTCTTGAGTAACCCTCAAGAAGAGAGACTGCCCTAGACCACTCCCCATGTTAACCACTATGGGAAGTCGTTGTTTATGACACATCAACAATATGGACCATTTCCCATGTTAACCACAATGGGAAATCGCTGTCCGTCAGAAATCTCAATCCACTTTCTGAACTGGAAAGGAAGCTGCTCATCCTGGACCATTTTTTGAACTGAAAAATGACTGTCCATAAATCAATACATATCAGTTCTCCCTCCCAACCTGGGAGTCATCTCTTCCTTTTTCAATAAGGAAGTTTTCTCTACGAGCTCCAACTTGAGTATGCAAACTCTTTCATCTTAGATAGAAGCTTTACCAAGATGTCTGTTTATCTGCTCATTTATGGAGATATGTATTGGAGAACCTCTTTCTCCTTTCTGAACTTCATCACGGATAATGTAATGCTTGATTTCAAATGTACTTCGTTCTGGAGCATTGGTTTTCTTTGAAGGCTTCATGTAGCTTTGATCAATAAAGTATTTCATTGTTGGAACACTAGAACATATCCATGTGGCACTTCTTCTGTCATCATGAAATTTGATCTACTGAGTAATCATCTTGATACAGTATCTCTGTTATAGAGAATCTTCACCATGCTTCTGCTGTGCATTGGTGGTTCTTCACCAAGTTATCTTCTTCCATATGTTTACAAGAGTCTCTCTTTGGTATGCCTCAAAGTCTTGAGGTTTCTCTTCATATGATCTTTGTTCAATTTCTCTGGAGAACAGTCTTTGCATTCATCTTGATGTAGCACTCCAACCCATGGATGATATAATGACTCATGTAGAGGTATGTCTGGTTTACCAGAACAAGCAATCATCATAGTCTTCTCCCTCCTACTGCGAGAACCTCTAGTTTTGAATATTGCAATGCTTTCATTTATAAGTCTTCCGTACACTGTTCTTCATCACAACTTTCAGTTCTGTTTGATTGCTTTCACAACTTTCAGTTATGTTTGATTGCTTTTATTTCTTTCATCATAGGATCACAGATCTGGATGGACAAACATGGATACTTTAATGCTTCTCTTCGAAGAAGTCTTATTATAAGGTCGAACTGAAAATGTACTACCTTTCATGGCTACTACCATGGATATATACTTCATCATCTTCCATGGATCATAGGATTATCTCCCTCCTAATCCTTGCTTCATGCATGCTCTTCTCTTTGGTGATGTATAATCGAATCCCTCCATCTGGGAGAGTCCACGCTTCTGTCTGCATCCTTGTTGTCTACTGCAATATATAATTGGCTCTCTCTGTCTGACAGAGTCCACGCTTCTGTCTTGTTGTCTTCTACAAAAACGTCATAAGTCTTTCTCCAATTTCCTCTTGATTGCTGACTTCTTTCTATCTTTGCTTCTTCTAGGTCTCTTCATGATTGATTTGGCTTATCTTGCAATAACTTCCACATGATTTGTTTGATGTATTTCATTCTTTCATGTATTATCTAATGATATCAATCCTTATCCTTTGGTTCTTCCATCAGTATAGTTCTTCTTGGAACACATTATCTTCCAGGAGATAGATATACAAGATATGTACAGAGACGATGCAAACAATATATGTACAAGAACTAAGAAGAGTATTGTTACCTTCAGAAGAAGAAGTCTCTTTTGTCATGCTTAGTCTTCTTTGTAGGTTCCTTTTCTTCGGCAACTGATGCTTCATGTTTCTCCTTCCTTTTCTTTATCTCAGGAAAATGATTCTTGTAGTGGCCATACTTTCGACAATTGAAGCATTGTACTTCTGAAATGTCTTTCTCTTGATTTGACTTCCTCCTTTTGTTCTTGAAATTATTGAATCTTGCTACGAAGGCTTGATCATCGTACTTATTTTGGGGTTTCTCTTTTTCACTGATCCTTAATTCTTCTTGAGCACAACAAGTCTAAATTTCTTGAAATGTCGGATACTCCTTCCTTGTGTTCATACTTGCGGAAAATGCATCCCACGTCTTGGGAAGACCATTGAGTACTATGTTTACCAATTCCTTCTCTGAAGTGATCTCTTCAATATCTTGTAGTTGATCTCTTAACTGGGAGATCCTCACAAAGTATGATGTTATGCTGTCATCATCATTCATCTTCATGTCACAGAGCTCATTCTTTAGACTCATAACTTGTCCAATGTTTATGATCGAGAAGAGATTTGTTAGGGAATCGTACATCTTCTTTGATGAGTCAAGATGGGAGATGTAGGGTATCAAGTGGTCTTTTATGGATTCCACTATGATACTCATGGCATTGATGTCACCGTCTTTGAACTTCTCCATAACTGCAACGTTATGTGGTTCCTTCTCTTTTCCTTCTTCAAACTCTGGTTCCATGATCTTTCCTTTTACGGTATCCAACATTTTATTCTTGGCAAGGATGAGGTCAATCCTTGTCTTCCATGCTCTGAAGTTAGAGGCTCCATCTAACTTGTTCTCTGACTTCATAGAATAAGTCATGGTTTCTTTGACTTGGTCAAACCCTAGATTTGACCACAAACTCAAACTTGACGTCTTGGCTTGCTGAGAGTATCAGGAGATGCGTTAGGATAGGGCACACTGATCTGTCCAAATATTAGGTCAATCCCTTCACTTAAGGTTCCTTAACGAGAGGATTAGGGTTTCTGCAACTGCACTTGCTATTAACCCTAGTGGCAGTGCTTTGATGATTGCTCCTGCTAGAAACCCTAGCGACAGTTCTTCAACGAGATTAATATCCTTCTGGATATGTTTCCTTCCAACGGTTAGACTGAATGAAGGAGGTGTGGGCCCATAACCTGTTAAATATAAGTGGATGTGCTCATTTTACCATTGACAATAACCTTGTCACCCAACCATAGGTCGAAGCCACCCTCCGATCACCTTAACCTTGACAGAGAATCACTCTGGAACGTTGCCTTCGACTCTTTCCCTATCGCCCCTTTTTACATAGACGTGATAGTAGTGGATGATTTGAGAAATTGGGGCATCGTTTTCCACAAAGACCTTATAACGCACATGGCTGGAAGCTTTCAAGACCAGGAATCCAAAGTAATCATCTCTCACTCGAAAGGAGGATTCTTCACCCTCTACAGGGAACCCCTTGTGGGATCCCTTGTTGAAACCTTTGATGAACCCAGTGATCAACTCCTATGTATTAACAATGACATCGATAATTGGTTTGTCCAAGGAGGAAGCCATGAGGATGATACTGTCAAAGCACCTGAGGGAGTTTAGACTCTAGAATTCGATGGATCTCACTCAATTTTTGGGTAAGGGTTCAGGATTGTCTTAAATTCCCCCTCCAATGAAGCTTTCTACTACTCCTATAGGCTTGATTATCAATGCACACACAACATTGCTGAATATGAAGCATTGATCCTAGGTCTCAACTTGGCAATTGATAAGGATATCGAATACTTGAGGGTAAAAGGGGATTCAAACCTCATAGTATCACAAGTGTTGGAATATTTTTCTACCAAAAATGTGAAGTTGAAGAGGTATCATGACCTTGCACAATCATTTTCAAAATATTTCAAGATAGTGTTAATCGAATCTATTCCCGGGAGGAAAACCATGTGGCTGATGCTTTGGCAGGGTCCGCCTCTACCTTACAACCTTGTGATGGTCCGTTCCGAGATCTATGCAAAATGGAACTCCTTTTTAGACCTTCTATCCCTGATAATCTGAAGCAATGGTAAGTATTCAAAATGATGACCAAATCATTAGGTTCATGGAAAATAGCAAAGAATTCACCGACTCTCAAATAAAATTCCTGGCTAATTCCATGGACTTAGAGGTTGTGAACCTCCAAAATAACACCTTGCCTAAAGGATGCATTCCTTTAGAAAATCTCTTTGACAAACACGACATCTTCAAGAAAAAGAAGCCTAACAAACAAGTAGATGAATCCCTAGAGTTCAATATCAGTACGGAAATAGATCCAAGAATGGTTAAAATAGGGAAAGGAACCACTGAGAAGGAAAGGTTGGAAATTCTATCCCTCATTAGAGAATTCAAAGACACTTTTGCCTGGAATTATGATGAATTAAAATACTATAGGGGAGATGTCATCCAACACGCTATATCCCTGGTAGAAGGAGCCAAACCTTTCTGAAAAAAGATAAGGCATATCAACCCAAAGTTAGCAAGCGAAATACAGAAGGAACTCCAAAAGATGGTTGATGCTGGTATCAGAGCTCCCATCAAATATTCCTCTTAGATGTCAAATTTGGTAGTTGTCCGAAAGAAAACCGGTGACATACGCCTATGTGTTGATTTCCGCAACCTTAACCAGTTATCATTGAAAGACAACTACCCCCTCCCGAACATGGAACATCTACTACAAAGGGTTACAGGGGTAGGGATGATGTCCATGTTGGAACGTCTGTACCTGTCCATTGGGCATGATCCTGCACAACAATAGCTATGCCCTCAATGGGCTCATAAGTCACAGGAATCATAGTAATTTCAATCACATCTAATCATCAATATTTATTAAACATATGCATAAAACCCCTTTACCCCAGTCTAGTGCTCAAAGATATTATACAAGTCTGCAATACAAGTTTGGGGGAAGTGACAGGACGTCCTAATAAGATAGAGTCTATTGGAAAAGGGTTGTTCCTGGAAAGGATCAAATCTGAGTCATGTAATTGGATGAGGTGGATGGGGATGCCTGGGCAAAAGGTTCAGTGATAGCAGGGATGGATTACCGATGGGTGCCTCTAAGGAGGGTGATTTTCACTTGTCATGGATGCAATGTTCCCAAGCCCATTCATGCCTTTTATCTTCTTTCCTTTTCTTCCAAGATACTAGTGAAAGGACACTGCCCTGGCTTGGTGACCAGTGGTGGCTTCCCTAGAAACCCTAGTGGAAGTGCTTTGGTGACTGCTCCTGCTATATTCAATAAATATAACCAGAAGTAATAACCAATAAGAGTACATGCCCGAGACAAAGCAACAATCAAACTATATGTGCAAGCTTGCTTGTTGGTTAGTACGTCATATAATCAATGAATTTTCTAATAACAAGCAATTGAGCAATAATATTGACGAAGTAAATCAATGTTTTTACAATAGAAATGATTATAATATCACTTCTCAATAAATGCTAAAGAAACTTGGCATTCAATGTAACAATATCAATACTTTATAAACAATGCCTTAACCAATCATTCAATTTCCTTAAATGTAAAACGAAAGATGCATAAAAGGTGTTTGTAGCACAAGAAGATGATGACAACAATAAAGTTAGCAGGGTTAACCTAGGATAGGGTTAGTAAGAGTTAAGGTTTGTTCAAAGTATTGGAAATTTGTATGATCAAGTTACTCAACACACAAGGCCTTAGATCAGTACGTTGCTAGGGTATATGGAGTCAAAGAGAGGATGCAAAGGCTGAAGGAATAAGTGATATTTAAAGACCAAAGACAAGAGGGTAAAGTGTTGAGGAGTTTCTAAAGCAAGGCCTCAACAATGAAACCCTAGGGGAGAGAGGCTCACTTCGGTGTAGAAACCCTAGGCCTCAGTGCTCTCTCCTCCTTCTTTAGCTTAATGACATAACACAACTAGCTTGAACAATGATTGAATAAAACTAAGACAGGAGAATAATTTGTAAGTGATGTGTTGCTAAAGCAAGGATTCCATTGGGTGGGCTCTTCAGCCCCATGGATGTACGAACTGATCATCTCCCCATGTGTACTTGTCTGTCGAGCATGATCTTGCACATCAATAGCTACGCCCTCCATGGGCTCATAAGTCACAGGGATTATAGTAATGTCAATCACATCTAATCATCAATATTTATTAAACATATGCATAAAACACATTTACCCCAGTCTAGTACTCAAAGATATTATACAAGTCTGCAATACAAGTTTGGGGGAAGTGATAGGACGTCCTAATGGGATAGAGTCTATTGGAAAAGGGTTGTTCCTGGAAAGGATCAAATCCGAGCCATGTAATTGGATGAGGTGGATGGGGATGCTTGGGCAAAAGGTTCAGTGATAGCAGGGATGGATTACCGATGGGTGCCTCTAAAGAGGGTGAGTTTCACCTATCATGGATGCAATGTTTCCAAGCCCATTCATGCCTTTTATCTTCATTCTTTTTCTTCCAAGATACTAGTGAAAGGACACTGACCTGGCTTGGTGACCAACAATGGATTCCCTAGAAACCCTAGCGGAATGAATCCTTTAGGCAAGGTGTTATTTCTGAGGTTCACAACCTCTAAGTCCATGGAATCAACCATGAAGTTTATTTGAGAGTCGGTGAATTCTTTGCTATTTTCCAAGAACCTAATGATTTGGTCATCATCTTTGAAGACTTGCCAATGCTCTAGATTATCATGGATAGAAGGTCTAAAAAGGACTTCCATTTTTCATAGGTCTCGGAGTGAACCATCACAAGGTTGTAAGGTAGAGGCGGACCCTTCCAAAGCATCAGCCACATGGTTTTCTTCCCGGGGAATAACTTCGATTGACGCTATCTTGAAATATTTTTAAAACGATTGTGCAAGGTCATGATACCTCTTCAAATTCTCATTTTTGGTAGCAAAATATTCCAACACTTGTGATACTATGAGGTCTGAATCCCCTTTTACCCTCAAGTATTTGATATCCTTATCAATTGCCAAGTTGAGACCTAGGATCAATGCTTCATATTCAACAATGTTGTTTGTACATTGATAATCAAGCCTATTGGAGTAGTAGAAAGCTTCATTGGAGGGGGTTGTTAAGACAATCCTGAACCTTGACTCAAAAATTGAGTGAGATCCATAGAATTCTAGAGTCCAAACTCCCTCGGGTGCTTTGATAGTATCATCCTCAGGTCTTCCTCCTTAAACATACCAATTATCAATGTCATTGTTAATACATAGGATTTGATCACTGGGTTCATCAAAGGTTTCAATAAGGGATCTCGTAAGGGGTTCCTTGTAGAGGGTGAAGAATCCTCCTTCCGGGTGAGAGATGATTACTTTGGATTCTTGGTCTTGAAAGCTTCCAGCCAGGTGTGTTATAAGGTCTTTGTGGAAAACGATGCCCCAATTTCTCAAAGAATCCACTACTATCATGTCTATGTAAAAACGGGCGCTAGGGAAAGAGTCGAAGGAAACGTTCAAGTTCTTGATAATTCCTTTTGCAAAATGTCCTTGGTCATTTGGTTGTGAAAGGCTCAGGCCCAATTGGTGCATGACTTCCTCAATCATAATGTTGGTTGTAGCATTTGGGTGAAACAAATAATTATGGAGGAGGGATTTATTGACCTAGAGAGTGACATAAAAAGGTGTGACCTCACCATATCTTGATCCAACGTTCTCTACCTGGTGGAAAAAAAGAGGAACTTACGCACAGTAGAAAGATGTAAATATTAATGCCTGCTATGGGTCATCATTTGTGGAGTCAGTTGATAATTTTCTTGAAACTGTGAAAGTGATAAGGGAAAACACCCTAAGTGGAGTCTCCAAGTAAGATAGTAATATAAAGACTCTAGAGGCAAGGCTTACTGAAAAGTGTCGTCTTGAGGATAATTGACTCAGTGTTCCCCGAGAACGACGCCAAAATGTTATCGATCAGTTTGTAGTTAGGATAATAGATGGATGAAAAGAGGTCAAACTGGCGTAACTGAACCAATCCCACCACTATCACCTCAATGGGAAGGTTCTTTATATTTAGGGAGGTAAGGCGCAGGGGAGACGTCCCCGGTGACCTGGGGTTTTGAGAAGGAAAAAGATTTAGCAAGGCTAAGTGATAATAATCCCCCTCACAAGTCACCACTTGATTAGAAAGTCCGACTTATATCCAATAAAGATAACCTGAAGTAATAACCAATAAGAGTACATGCCCGAGACAAAGAAACAATGAAACTATATGTGCAAGCTTGCTTGCTGGTTAGTACTTCATATAATCAATGAGTTTTCTGATAATAAGTAATTGAGAAACAATATTGACGAAGTATATCAATGTTTTTACAATAGAAATGATTATAATATCACTTCTCAATAAATGATAAAGAAACTTGGCTTTCAATGTAACAATATCAATACTTTATAAACAATGCCTTAACCAATCATTCAATTTCCTTAAATGTAAAACGAAAGATGCATAAAATGTGTTTGTAGCACAAGAAGATGACGACAACAATAGAGTTAGCAGGGTTAATCTAGGCTAGTTTTAGTAAGAGTTAAGGTTTGTTCAAAGTATTGGAAATTTGTATGATCAAGTTACTCAACACACAAGGCTTTGTACTTCATATAATCAAGGACTTTCTGATATAAAGAAATTGATAAACAATGTCGATGACACAAATCAACGATGTACAATAGAAATTATTACAATATATCACTTCACAATAAATGCTTAAGAAGCTTCACAATGATCAATGGAAATTTATCATCAATGTAACAATACTAGAAGCAATGTCTTATCCAATCCTTCAATTGCTTTTAAAGACGCAATAAATGTTGCATGGTTGTGGTTATAACACATGTAGATGACAACAACAATAGGGTTAGTAATTTTTATTCTCTAGGGTTAGAAGGAGTCCAAGGTTGTTTAAGAGTATTTGGAAGTTGTGATCAAAGGACTCAAGTGCAAGGTCTTAGATCAATGCACTATTAGGGAAAATGGAGTCAAACTAGTTGCAAATGTTGAAGGGCCAAAATGATAATGAGAGGGCCAAAGACAAGAGGGATATGATGGTTGAATTGTTTCTAAGGAAATGCTTCAAACAATCAACCCTAGGGGAAAACGACTCACTAATATGTAGAAACCCTAGGCCTTAGTGTGTCTTCCTCCTTCTTTATCTCAAAAGGAAAAGATGAAATGGCTAGGCTACAAGAGTAAAAGGTAGATTGTTTCTATGGAAAGGCTCTAACATCTGTCTTCAACAAATTAAAATGGCTCTTAGCATAACTTAGTAGGGACATGAAATAAGGACACCAACATGTGCTCATTCCCTAGGGTTTAATCCAACAAATTTCATTAAAATGAAAGTAAAAGATACCATAACAATTCAAATAAATAATAATTGCAGAAATTAACTTACATTCATCAACCATTCACTAATCCAAACCCTATTTGTAAACCTTCCACCAAGAAAATGTAGAAAATAGCCAAGAAATAGCCTCCTTCAACAAGTGTGCATCAAAATTTCATCCAAGAACCCTAAAGGAGGGAACAAATTTTAGACCTCACTAAGAGTGAGTGAATGATTATGATCAAAATGAGATTTTTAGCTCTCTACTTGTACAGTATCAACGAACTTAATAAGATTTAGGTCACCAAAAGGCCAACAAGGCCAAAATACCAAATAATATTGTCTTACATTAAATATCATAAATTAAACCCTAATCAAGTAAAAGTAAAGAGGTCGTGCCCTTTCTAGGTTGATGTTAGACCCTTTTAGGGAAACAATGGCCTCCTGGAGCAAAACGTTAGCCCTCCTTGGGCCTCTCCAAACTGCCAAACGTGCCACAACTGCCACAAATGCCTCCCCAAAACGTCCATAATGTTGGATGACGCATAGGCATCCTGGGTGATGTCATGGGCCTTCCAAGGCCAAGGTCCCAGTGGAATGAAATAATAGAGCCAAACCTTAGCACATTTTGAATGAAATAAAAGTTTGTTTATTGATCAGTCATATGAGGCTTCTAGAACTAGGTCTGAAACAGGCCTTTCAATCATTTATAAATTAGAAATGAAGAGGCATGACCTCGTTTGCCTAATTTAATTAAAATAAGGAAGATGGATAGAAGATAGGGGATGAAGAGGACTGAAACAAAGAGTCAGGTATCTAATTCTGATAAGTCTAATATTTATTTCAATAGAGGAATGACAAATAGCTTCAAATACCTGGACATAGGTCTTGTCTCACTCACAACAACACAGAAGAAAAAAAAAGTTGTGCACATATATAACTTGTAATCTAGGCAGAAACAATCAATCTAAAGGTTTTGTTTTACTCACAACATAAACAGAGGAAAAGATGAACCTAACAGGCTGCCCAATAAATGAATACAACAAAGGTATTACTGAATTAGAGCCATTACAAGCTAAGCAAGTAAACGAAGGAAGAAAGAATCAATGTGAACATGAGAAAATAGTACAAGAAAAGATAGAATTACACAATGATGAGGTATATAATCTCTTAGCTTATGTTCTATATTTTCTGAAAGAAATTGGCATTACAAACCCATCCCCCAAAAGG
This sequence comes from Picea engelmannii, assembly GCA_009831015.1. Classification (NCBI taxonomy): domain Eukaryota; kingdom Viridiplantae; phylum Streptophyta; class Pinopsida; order Pinales; family Pinaceae; genus Picea; species Picea engelmannii. Next base: position 26,732 of record ML797025.1, read on the forward strand.
CTCTTGGGATGTTTCCTCCCTTGAATAGATCTACAATCTATTTCTTTATACAAACTTTGTCTCAATTGAAAAATCCCTGGATTACCCACAACCTCTACAGACGTTATTGATTTTCAATTAGATGTGTTGGCGCTTCTTCTGACTCTTTGTTTTCTCTCGGATGCATTTAATATCTTTTGTTCATATATTTATTACAATTACCATAATCATTGGTACTCTCATTCCGTTACCATCTGGTTCTTAAAACTCTCGATCTAAGTCAAAATCTGACTTTGGTTTTGTTTCAATAAGAAGGGAAACCCTTCTTGTTGTGTGTTCACTATCCAACAACTTTTAAATATGCCCTTGAGGAATTCACCAAATAACCCAAAACTATGAGTTTGTGCAATAATATAACAAGGGTAGGGACGCCCATGGATACCCAGTTGTATTTATATGATAGATTTTCCAATCATTCAACCTGCACCTATACTCATACCAGACGGGGTAATGCTTGCTCGAGAAAAATTCCTCCTGATCCAAGAGCCCAATGCACACTTGATAAAAATGATCGGTGAGCTTAATTGGAATAGATCCCCAGAATGTTGATCTTGAAGAGGTATAGTAAATAAGAAGCAACCCATGATAATGCATTTAGAAAACCATCAAAATATTCTATGTATTCATTCGGGGGATTGAAAGTTCTGCACAACATACATAAACTCGAAAGTCCAAATGATGTCCCTCGCTTCCAAATACACTGAGAATATGATATTCGAGCAATTTAATATATGCCCAAGCCAAGATCTGTCAAGAACAAAGCTGATGGAAAATCCTACAATTGATAATGATAATATTTCTGGACCGAAGTGTTGATCATGATGAAACAGGAACCCAGGCTCGCCCTTCTCATCAATTGCTATCATTTGTTCATTTTCCACCTGCATGCGAATATTCAAAAGCTTGGCTTCTGCTCTTTTTTTTTTTTTACAGAGGGAATTTTTATTTGACAGAGGGAATTTTTATTTAACAACTGGAACTCTTACCCATCGGCGTTTGATATGTATGATTGGAACCCTGAATTCAGGCCTTCGAGATTCGGGGGAAAAGAGGAGTGGCTATTGAAATTCCTTCGGTGGTCAAAATCCCCAAAGTGGAATCCGATGCTTGGAACGATGAGAAAAAAGGAAAGTGGTGGAAAGACCTTGACTTCTGAACTTTTTGGGGAGTGATTAAACTTTACGCAGGTTAGATAGCCCAAATTATCCCACTGGCGTCGATCTGGTGATGATGTGAACCAGTCGAATGATGATTTATTTAGAACCTGGGTATCTGATACTTGATCTTCAATTTTTTTTTTTTTTTTGTCAACTAGATTCAACTTCCCGACAATGTTGTCATCTCTGGTTGGTATTCCTCAACACTTATTAATAGTCTCCATGCATTTTCTTAACCAATTCATATTGATTTTTTCGGATTTGGCGTTAGTAATAGTGCAGTAAAATTTAATTCCTTCATACAACTAAGTGTCGATGAACTGAGTGGACGCGTAGAACATGTATGTCGCCCTTTGAATAGTTTCTTCCTCTTGCCTCATGACCGTAGTGCTTGGTCATCAGCGCTGGCCTATGGAGTGGCTACATTCGGTGTTGGATCGATGCTTGGAATGGTGGTGCATTAACACTAGAGGAGAGTGTAGTGCCAATACCGGGTCTTCCACGCTTAACTAGTTTATATGAAATAAAGAACTTTGCCAAATAATGTCCAATCCTCTCGTGCTCGATTTCAATCCTCTAGGGATTGGTGTTTATGATAAGAATCCTTCTTGAATGGATTCTTATCGTAAACACCAATAATGCTCCTAATCATCTCAAGAACAATTGTAATGTTATAGAGGTGGGTGTTGGGGCAATTCAATTGCTTAAATTGCTTTCATTTAATTATCAACCAAGGATGCTCGTAAGCTTGTGATGAAGCCAGAAAAATATATGCAGGAGTAGGCATCTAACTCTAATATAAGAAAATTCAATCAAATCCTAACTCTTTCATTCCACTTAATAAGACTTAGTTGTTGTAGGAAAGAAAACACTAGCTCCCTTTCCCGAGGTCTTCTCAGAATGTTTCAAATAACCTATCAACAATCAAGATCATCAAGTAAACACTTATGCATTGAAAATAAATACACTTAAAAAGGCTTAGTTGTTGTAGGCATGAAAACACTAGCTCCCTTTCAGGAGGTCCTCTCAAGATGTTTCACAAAACCTATCAACAATCAAGATCATCAAATAATTCTAATAAAAACAATAA
>ML797025.1:47405-73273 GCA_009831015.1 Picea engelmannii
AAATCAGGAGCGGAGAAACATGTGTTGGAAAAAAAAAAACTTAGGATAAGTGTGTTTTATGGGTTTTTTCCCCAAATTTCAAAAAGACACCACCATGGGGTTTCGAACAAACATCTTTTAAGCATTAGGAACATGATGAAAACTTGACCTCAAGCTGGTTTTATTGGGGTGAAACAAATGAAGCAAATAACCTACATGCTAACCTATCTTCCTAGGACAATTAACCCAGATTAAACTGTTGGGTTAAGAAATTACTCTACCTTAGGGCTATCCGACTAGGATTAGACAGTTTGGTCAGATTTATTCACTAATCTAACCTAAGGGCTATCTGACCAGGATTAGACAGTCTGGTCAGATTTATTCACTAACCTATCAACATTAAATTTAAAAAGAACTTGACCATGCTTGAAAGGTATGGCCAAGTTACTATTATTGCATGGGGCTTTCATTTCAATTCTTTTATGCCCTCTTTTCTTTTTCTTCTTTTTCTTTTCTTTTCTTCTTTTTCCTTTTTTTCTTTTTCTTTTTCAAATTATTTGCAAAATGAAAAATCATTTGACAACAAAAACATTAGGGACAGATAATATCCCAGTCATCAGTTGATTCCCATAACTTATGGGGTGATAACAACGGCTCCACCTGGGGATGGTACTTTCCCTGTGAAGTGCCAAGAATCCTGGTTCCTGTAGTCCTGAAAATTTCAGTCTAGTAGCCTTCATTGGTTTTATTCTCAAAAATTAGAAAAACAATGGTCAGCAGCTTAGGGCCTTCTCTTCGGGCTTCAACCAACTGACTAATGTTCCTCCCTCAGAAAATGCAAGTGAAAAAATGAAACTTAAACTGGTATGTACAATGGAGAGTGAGCACTCAAATCTTCTACTGAGGTGGGACATAATGTTTCAACATTCTTCCATTCACAGGTGCTCCTGGAAGATCTGACCCATTGACGTTGTTTAGCAAGAAAGCATTGTTTCCTTTGAAAGCTTGGATCATGTATGGCCCTGTCCACAGATTATCAAATTTCCCATGCTTTCCCTTGTCCTCATTCCTGGCATCCCATCTCAACACTAAATCTCCTATCTCAAATTCATCCTCTTTGGTTCGTTTGTCAAAGATCTTCTTGATGTTTTCTTGGATGACTTGTGTTTTGTTGAAAACATCCTCCCTAGACTGCTGCAACTGGATCATCTGGTTGATCCTTCTTTGTGAGTCATTTGGCTCAGCCTGTACCTCTTGAAGCAACTTCATGATAGGGACTCCCAAAGAAGTGGGGAAAACTGCCTCTGTACCATAGACCAGCTGGTATGGTGACATACCAATTGACCTTTTGGTGGTCAGCCTGTCAGCCCATAAAGCAAACACCAACTTATTGTGCCATGATTTTTTATTTTCCTGCAATGTTTTCTTGATGATGTTTACCAAAGTTTTGTTTGAAGATTCCTCCAGCCCATTCCCCTGAGGGTAGTAGGTTGTGGAATGCCCCAAACCAATGTGATACTGGTTGTAGAAATCTATGAGTTTCTTCGACCGAAAGGCACCTGCATTGCCAGTTATAATCTTTCTAGGACAACCAAAACGAGATAAAATATTATTTTCAAGGAATTTAATAATAACAGAGTCACTGGCTTGCCTGCTTGGTACTGCCTCGATCCATTTGGTAAAATAATCGGTGGCAGTAAGAATCCACCTGTGTTGGCCTAAAGAAGGTGGGTGTATTTCTCCAATGAAGTCGAGCCCCCATTGCTGGAAAGGGGCCTCAACTGAGATTGGCTTCAGAGGTAGAGGAAGGAGTTTCCTTTTACCTTCAAACACTTGACACTAGTGACATGTTGTTACCTTCTGATGCACATCGGCGAAAAGGGTGGGCCAATAGAATCCAGCTCTGAGTATTTTTTTGGCTGTGACCTTCCAGTTCAAATGGCCACCACATTCTCCTGCATGAAACTCTTGTAAAACTTTATCAGCTTCATCTTTCAGTAAATAATTTAACAAAATACCTGCAGGATCTTTCCAATACAAATTTCCTTCTAGAATACAATATTTCAAAGCTTTCAACTTTAAAAATATAGCTTTAGTCTTAGTTAAACCAGGGGGAGCTTGTAAATTTTGTAAAACGAATATAAGGTCTGCATACCATGGAGAGTTTAGAAATACCTCTCTAACGTTTGGAGTCACCATCTCGCCCTGTTCATCTGCCACATCTAGAAAATTAATGTCAAGAGCCTGGAAGTTAGATTCATCCATTAATTTAGCAAGGCCTTGGCCTTTGATTAGTTTTGTGGGATTAATCTCTATATCATATTCTAAAATGACAACAATCCATTTTCCCCTTCTTCCATCAGGGTTGTCCTGTGTCAAAATATCCTTTACTACCGCGTTCGGAACATAAGCTATGGTGTGAGAATGGAGAATGTAGACCCTAAAGTCCTTTATGGATTTTACCAAAGCAAAAGATTGCTTCTCCATGATATTGTAGTTCAGGGCAACATCTCTTAATGATTTGCTGAAGAAAGCTATGGATTGTTCATACCCTTCGATGTTCTTCTGCAGTAACACCGCTGCTATAGTATGTTCAGAGGCGAAAGAAAAAAGATAGAAATTCTTAGTAAAATCCGGACTGATCAAGACAGGGGCTTCTGTGAGTGCTCATTTAACTTGTTCGAAAGATTGTCTGGACTCAGAGTCCCATTTTATTTTTACGTCCTTTTTAAGAATGTTTGTAATGTTCCTGAGGATTTTTGCCAAATTGGGAATGAATCTTCGTAGAAAGTTAATTCTTCCGATAAATGACTGTAGTTCTTTGAGGTTTCTTGGGTGTTCCAAATTTAGTATAGCCTCGATCCTGCTAGGGTCTATTTTGATTCCTTCCTTTGAGATGATATGTCCTAGCAGTTTGCCTTCTTCTAACCCGAAAAGGCACTTCTTAGGATTTAAAGAAATCCCAAACCTCCTACACTTCTCGAAGACTCGTCTGAGGTGCCTTAGGTATTCATCATCAGATTGGGAAAACACAGTCACATCATCTAAATAGACGACAATAAACTTACCTGATTCTTCCAAAAAGGTGATATCCATTGCCCTCTGGAACGTGGCTCCTGCATTCATCAAACCAAAAGGCATTTTCACATACATGAAAGTGCCCCATGGTGTGGTGAAAGCGGTTTTTTCTTGGTCGTCCGGGTGAACTAAAACCTTATTGTATCCCGAGAAACCGTCCATCAGAGAAATTCGACTGGACCCAACCACTCTTTGCAGGATCTGGTCCATTTTCGGTAAGGGGTAATTATCCTTCAGGGAGACTTTATTCAGATTTCAGAAGTCTATGCAGAGTTTGATTTCCCCGGTTTTCTTACGTGTAGGAACCATATTAGAAACCCACTTGGAAAAACATAGCGGAACTATGATCTTGGCATCGTACATTTTCTTGATTTCTTTTTCTACTAGAGGGAGCAATTTGGGATTAATCCTCCTAAGTTTCTGCCTAAATGGTTTTTGGTCTTCTTTTATTGGAATCCTGTGTTGTATGATGCTAGTATCGTAGGCTTTCAAATCTTCATAGCTCCAGGCAAAAACATCCGAAAATTCTTTGAACATCTCAATGTATTTGAGTTTTTTCTCTGGGGGTAATGATTTAGACAGCTTGACCATCCTAGGTTTCTCTTCAGTCCCTATATTACAGTATTCTACATATTGTCCATGGGCTTCTATTTTTGGTTTATTGGCCATGCTGTTAGAATCAAACAAGTCTTCTAAAGGAACTAGGCCTCTAGGTAAAACATTGCTTTTCAACTGTAAAACGTCAGCATCTACTTCGTCATCACCTAATTCTTCTGAATCTATGGTATTTACACTATCAATTTCAAAATCAAAATTATTTACATTTTCATCTTCATTCTCTAAATCTATATTTGTACATTCAAAATCGTTTTTGCATTGCAGAAAGTCTTCAATTTGGTCATCATTACAAACACTTTCCAGTACCTGATATTGTCGGGAACTGTTGGCCTACATCTCACCTCAACAGTATATGGATGAGTCGGGCGGAAAGGAATCTTACAGGTGGCTGCTGAGGTGGCCAATCCGTCTGCCAGAATATTATGTCCTCTCGGCATTACCTGCAAATCAACTTCAGTAAAACACCTTAAAGCATCAAGAACAACATTCCTATAAGCTCTAAGATGTGGGTTTTTAGCAGCATACTCACCTTTGATTTGTTTGATTATCAATTCAGAATCACCTCTTACCATTATCTATTTGGCACCAACTTTTTTCAAAAGCTTCAGACCAAGCATCAAAGATTCATACTCAACAATATTGTTAGTACATTGGAAATTTAGTTTGTAAGAATGATTCTCTGAATACCTATTTTTGTGATTATGCAGCCAGACGCCAACTCCTGATCCTTCTTTACTCACAACCCCATCAAAATCCATGCTCCAGAAATCAGCGGGTAACTCTTCATTTATCACGTTCTTCATCTTTGCTACCTCAATGATTTCTTGGCCTTCATCTTGACTAGATGTGTCTTCCACTAGTTTAGTATCTTGCTCTCCCGTGTCACCATCGTTGTATAAGATAAACAGATCTAAATCGGAATGTGCAGAGTAAAGGGGGTAATTGTGCGGTTTTTCTTGGCTACTGACCATGTACTTCATTAACGTTTCTCTGTATAGTATCTTTTGTTGCCCGAACACTGGGATAGTGGTGTAGGACATATCCAGCTGTAGGGTTCCTTTCAACTTCGCCCCCCAAGACCGGGATAGCAACATTCCATATTTAGGCGGGATGTCTGAGACCACCACATCCATTACCATGCTCTTCGCAGGAATCTGAACCAAGGTGATGCATAGGTCCTTGATCAAACCAATGAATTTAACTTTATTGGAGTCAAATGAGTGTAAGTCCTTGTATGGTCTGGTGACCTCCAATCCCAGTTTTTCCATCACTGCTTTAGGCATCATATTGTGGGAGGCACCTGAATCCAGCATAGCGTTATGCAAGATCAAATCGTGTATGTTCAGACTGATGTAAAAAGGAGCGACCTCACCAGTATCATCTCGACCATATACTTCAGGTCCGAAAAGAATCTCGGGTCTATCATCAGTAAGGTTCACAGTGTCTGAATGGCTTGTTGATCCAATGGTTAAGGCCTTTGTGCCTATGTCAGGTTCAATGGCCAGTGCTTTAATCACCTGTGAACGATAACCACCTCTGTTCATCAACTGTGTAAGTGGGATGGGAATTTTTATTTTGTCCAACTCCCCCTCCAAGCTAAAGGGTGTAGGAGTTTTTCCTTGGCTCATCATTTCTGGTTTGTCCGCCAAATTCTTCTGCTCAGAAGTACTTGGTGGATTGATAGGTGAAACCTCGGGTGATGATGGCCTTTTCAGAATGGTGAGGTTTTTCTTCACAGGAGCGTCGACTTTACTCTTCTCAGGAGTCTTATCAGTAGTAGTTTTCTCGGGAGTCTTCTCAGTAGATGGCTCAGGAGTATTCTTGGTCTCGGCCACCTTCTGTGTCTCGGTCATCCTTTTTGGGGAATTTCCTTCTGTCTTCTTACTCTGCAGATTTTATTGACCGTGTACCTCCAAAATAGCATTTTCAAAGGCCTGTTGTTCTGCGTCTTCATCTTCTTCACATACTTTCGTTTGATTTAGAAGAAATAGTTCCTGCTCTTCTTGGGTAAGAAAGATGGCTTCGTTGTCGTGAACACCCATGAGGTTGATGTGAGTGTCCTCCAATTCCTCAATCACTTCCCCCCCTTCATCAACATAGTTTTCTTGCAAGGGAGGCTTGATCTGCTGATCTGGGCCCCTCTGCTCTCTTTGATCCCTAAGATCTCTTTGTCTGTTTTGAGGAGGGTTTCTCCTAAAATTGGGGTTCTGAACCTGAGGAGCGGGTGTGTTGTCCCTTGGAGGATTTCTGTATGACAAAGTCATTCTTTCCAGCATTAGTTCCACTGTTCGGGCCAAAGAATCCAATTTGGAATCTGTGTTCGACGTGGAAGGTTCTTCTTTGATCGTGACTCTTCTTTCTGACCTCTGTCGTGCCCTTTTTGCCAATAGATTGGCCTCCACACTTATAGCACTTCTCTGCATGTTAGCCAAGGTGGTAGAATTTCTTTCTCTTAATTGGTATGACATATCGGCATCAAAACCATCAGGGAATTTTATCAACGCCAGGCCCTGTGGAGGTTTGATTTCGGCTGGAATTGCATTGTACAGGTTATTAAAATGGGTGCAGTAATCTTGTACTGTCTCACCTTGATTTCTTTTTATACTCTCGTATTCTGACAATATCTGGAGAGGGTTTTTCTTTACCTCCCATCTGTCAAGAAAACTCCTTTGGAAAGCGACAAGTTCAGGGATTGAGGCGGCAGGTAAAGCTTTGTACCATTTCTTGACGTCACCTGTCAAACTCTGGGCAAACAGTCGCATTTGAACGTCGGCCTCGTCAAATTCTTGCAAGTCAAAATAGTCATTCATTTTGTCAACATGTTGTTGGGCATTTAAGGCTCCTGTTGCATCGAACTGTGGAAGTCTAGTTTGATAGTCTTGGGGCATTGCATGTAATGGCGCAACCAATACCAGAGGAGCATATCGAGCTACCATGATGGGTGGAGGAGGTGGGGCGACGACTTGGATGGTTGGTGAGGTAACGACTGAAGATGAGGACGAAGAGGGACTGGATGGTACTGAGAGAGTGATCTATGATTTAGTCGTGGGAGACAGAACTTTGGGAGTTCGGGGTTGCAGAACAGTTGGGTCAAAAATGATTTCAGTCACAAAGTTGTTAGACCGTGTTCTAACGAGACTTCGTTGCGGAAAAGTATCGAGATCAAGGTTTAGGGAGGTAGCCGTCTTCTCGGAAAAAGAAGGAGACTTATGAAGGGGAAAATGACTCACTGAACAGGGAGCTAAGGTCTTTCGCCTGAGAAACTGTTCGTTGTTATCTACCACTAACGCAGGTTCTGGGTTTGGGTGAGATCGAGTATGAACTTTCTTGGGAGCCATAACTCTTTTTGGGTTTTTTTTTTTTTTTTAGATATATACTTTTTTAATTTTGCAAGTCTGAAAATAATATGTATAGAGTTAATCAACCTCTAAACATTACTTTCTTCTCAAATTCGAACTTTCTTTTTAGGGGAAAGAAAACATGAAATTTTCAATTTTTAGTTCTTCCCCAATGGAGTCTTCATTATGTTAGCACTTGGTAAATTTCCTAGAGGTTGAAAGAGAAGAAATCTACAAAAGTAACTTTATCCAACCACTTTTAAAGCTGGGATCTAGCCCTTCCATCTTCAGAGAGGGATCTCTCTATATGATTTAGCTTTGTTTATAACTTTAGATGTTAGGATAGGTATATAAATTTGTAGGTTTTGTTGTCAAAGTGTTTATAAATTGGTTGAGACAGTCTACACTTCCATTGGGCTATGGGGTTTGTGTTATAATAAACATGAGATACAAACCAGAAACGTAAAGGAATACTTCCACAGGGCGAGATAATGTACTCACTGGATCTTTGATAGCTTAAATGATGGATAGGAGAAAAGATGAGAAAGATAAATTTAACCAAGAAGCAGTTAAGAATTTCTTAATTGAAAACATCAGAAGATAAACATTAAAATCTTTAAAGTCGGAAACAGGGTATCCAAGATAAATCCTCCAACATACGTTAGTCTTAAAGATTAGTTTCAGAAAACAATATGATCACAAAGTGAGAAAAACATTCGACTTAGAGAATAAACATCACCAGTGAATACACACAAGAATCCTGTAAAGTGCCTCCTTTTATTAATGGCAGATCTCTTCAAAAATGTTACAGTCTGATAGCATCAGGGTGTAAAGATCAACAACCCTCAATACTTCGAAAGGTGAAGTATTTATAACTCAAATTACAACCATTCCTTTCATAACTGATCAGGACGTGATCATTCTATTTTTAGACTATCTAATTTAACTAATCAAAACTGCTTGATGACTTGGTGCAATTGCACGCGGAAATTCTGGGTAGACCGTTGATGAAGCCTTTGCATAACCTCATTTGACTGGACAAGTGACTGGACCTGGACAACTCATATACTAATCGAGTAGATCGCATAGTTCCTCCCATCTTATATGACTCGGCACGGTGACTTTGAGCAGTCTCCGATAAACTTCGTCCATTTCTGTATACTTAGCGAATGTGGGCTTAGTGAGGAATATGTATCGAATCTCGTGTTGGATGATGATGTCCAACTGAAGGGCATCCAGGAAAGCTTTGCTGGTGATGCTTCCTTGTATGCCTGCAAACTTTGAACTGTCCTTGGACACCTCAGCCAATATCTTCTTGTAATCCGGGAGTGTCATTAGTTTATCATTAATGACCTTCAGACCGGGGAGACCTTTCTTTTGGAGAGCTTCGATCTTGCTGAAGAATTTTTGTACCCCTGGGTCCATGGTCTGAACCTTCTCTTCTAGTTGAAGCATTAATCCTCTCTTGGTCAAAACTCTTTTGACCTCAAGGATGGTCTTTGTTCTGTCCTCTATCTTCAACTCTTCTAGCTCTTCTCTAGTTTTAGAATTGAGGAATTTGATGATATCATTTTCCTGAGTTGGTCTATCTCCCAATTCTACTCTGATCTTCTCAATGGCTTGTTTTCTCCTCTGGAGCAACTCATTCTATTCAAACATAATTTGGATCATGGGCCAAATTTCATTTATGGACTTTGTGATGTCTGTCCATACATTCTCTTTGACCACAGCCAGAGTTTTCCCTGCCATTGTTTGTTTTTGTAGCTGCTGTAGCTCCTGCTTGAGCTTCTCTGTTATCTTCTTTTCTTTGGACAGGCTGGTCTGGAAATAATTCTTGAGTTCCTAGAGGCTCTCAACTTCCTTCTTAAGCCTGCTAATTTCTGTCTCTTGCAGGTTCATCTTCTCCATGGATTTGGTGAGGTCGGTTGTCCCTTCTTGTGGTGTCACTGGTGTTGCAGATGGGATTGCTGTCACTGCTACTGTGCTTGCTCCTGAGATAGGAATGGCACTCAATGGAATGAATTCCATTGGCTTCATCTGCTCCTCTTTTAGTAATCTCTCCATCTCAGCCTCCATCTCTTTGAGCTGTGCATTCTGCTCCATGAGAAGCTTGAGCATTTCGTCCTTCTCGCTTTCCTTCTCTGCTATCTCCTTAGCCTGTGAGTCCTCTGTGGGCGGGAGTTTCAACTGTTTCCTCAAAGAAGCGATGTCTACATTCTTTTTCTTTATCATCTCCTCTGCATCTTTGACATTCGAAGGATTGTAGCCGATCTTGAGGACCAGCTCCTCCAAAGTTTTGATTCTGTTGTCCTTCGCGAAAGAAGATATCTTCTCCAGCTTGAGCTGCGTTTGAGTGTTGTTGAGCGACACCTGTAATTTGGTATCATCAAAATAGCTCTTCAAGATAAAGAAAGTTGTTGATGGAAGTATTGAGAAATATAAAGAAAAAAATTTCGCTCATGGCTTTTCCCATAAGGAAGGAATCGACTATGAAGAGACATTCGCTCCTATGGCCAGATACACTTCAATAAGAACCATTATATCTCTTTCTGCCAAGATGAAATGGAAGCTGCACCAGATGGATGTGAAGACAACTTTTCTAAACGATATCATTGAAGAGGAAGTGTATATAGAGCAACCCCAAGGATTTGAGGTTGAAGACAGGAAGTCTCATGTCTGTCGATTGAAGAAAGCCTTATACGGATTGAAGCAAGCTCCCAAATCTTGGTATGGCCGTATAGACAGTTTCTTGACGAGCTTGGGCTTTACCAAGAGTAAAGCAGATTCAAATCTCTACTTCAATATCATGGAGAATGAACTAGTAATACTATTACTGCATGTGGATGACTTATTCTTTACTGGAGAAGAAAAACTCATCGCTGAATGTAAACAGAGACTTACTGCGGAATTTGAAATGAAAGACCTTGGTCTAATGCATTACTTCTTAGGCCTTGAGGTATGGAAGAGTCCAGAAAGAATATTCCTTAACCAAGGGAAGTACACGGTCGAAATCTTAAAGAGATTCGACATGCCAGAATGCAAGTCCATGAATATTCCATGGAAGGGAAGCTGAAGCTGTTGGTCGATACTTTGTTAGATTTGATAGATGCCACTCTGTACAGACAGATTATTGGATCGCTGATGTACCTGACGAACACCAGACCAGACATTTGTTTTGCAGTGAACACCTTGAGTCAGTTTCTAGTAGAGCCCAGACGTGTTCATTTAGTGGCTGCAAAACATGTGATGAGGTACCTTAAGGGTACAATGGATTATGGTCTCATCTATGATGGAGATCATGACTTCACGCTGAGTGGATATACTGATGCATATTGGGCAGGAAGCGTTGCTGACAGAAAAAGAACTTCTGGATGTTGTTTCAGTTTGGGATCAACTATGATCTCATGGCAGAGTAGGAAGCAATCCAGTATTGCTCTCAGCACAGCAAAAGCAGAGTACATTTCCACATGTTCTGCTAGTTGCGAAGCTATATGGCTTCGAAAGTTTCTAACAGACCTATTTGATTTGGAGATGAGAGAAACCGCAATTCTATGTGACAATCAAAGCTGCATTAAAATGACAGAGAATCCAGTGTTCCATGACAAGTCGAAGCACATAGAGATCCACTATGATTTCATCCGCGGCATGGTATAGAGAGGAGCCTTGAAGCTCCAGTACATTAACACAGATGAACATGTTGCTGATGTGATGACTAAGCCTCTATCTCGTGTAAAGTTTGACCACTTTCGAGATAAGCTTGGTATTGTCCAAAAGGACCTTCCTTGAAAGGGGGAGTAGATGTATTCCTTGCTTTCTGACCTCGCTGTTAGATGTAAAGCAAGATGAGTCATGCTTTTGACCTCGTTGTTAGACGTAAATCATAACGTCATTGATTCCTTGCTTCTGATCTAGTTGTTAGACGTAAAGCAAGATAAGTCATGCTTCTGACCTCACTGTTAGACGTAAAACATGACGCTGTGTGATCCTTTCTTCTGACCTCGTTGTTAGACGTAAAGCAAGATGAGTTATGCTTCTAACCTAGTTGTTAGACGTAAAGCATAATACCGATGATTCCTCGCTTTTGACCTCGTTGTTAGACGTAAAGAGAGATGTTGATGTGTGCCTTGATTCTGACCTAGTTGTTAGATGTAAAGCAAGATGAGTCATGCTTCTGACCTAGTTGTTAGATGTAAAACATGACGCTGTGATTCCTCACTTCTGACCTAGTTGTTAGACGTAAAGCGAGATGATGTTATTACTTGCTTCTGACCTAGTTGTTAGATGTAAAGCAAGATGTGACTGATATTGAGCTACCAACTTAACCGCTGTGACATTGAGCTAGTATAATACTGTGATGTACCATCCTAGTGTTGTGATCAGGTATCATTTTTACTGATACATATTTGATGCAGATGATGATAACATTCTTTTGAGAATGATGATGATGTTGATGAAGAAAACTTCCGATGACTCGTAAATATGCTAGACAATTGTTCAAGATGATATTGATGATACTATCCTCCAGATGCCACTGATGATGCAGACCTCTCTCGCCTGATGTTGATGAAGAATACCCTTCTTGTTAAGGGGGAGTGTTGAAATAATCTAACTGCGAAGAGCATTCTTATTATTATTTTGTTATTGGATTAAATCCCCATTGTGGATTAATCATGTCATTACTATTATTGGATTAAATCCCCATTCATTATTAATCATGTCATTATTATTATTATTGTTATTGGATTAATCCCCATTGAGGATTAATCATGTCGGTAATTGTATAAGGACCAAATCCCCTTTTGCAGATTGGTCATCGAATAATTACAAAGTGTAGAATAAGAAGTCGGCCCCAACAGTTATAATGGAAGGCCCGAAATTAATTAAAGGTGATTTTACCCACCCAGAGTGAGAGGTCGGCCCTGCCAGATGGTGACTCTTCACACGTGCCATATTGATATAAATAAGAGGCTAGTGCCTCACTTCTTAGACACACTTCACTTGCTCATTCTCTTATGAGGCAAGATGCAATTACAAGTTGGAGAGAGGAGAAGAAGGGTGGTGCATCTCTTGAGGAGGACTTTCTGTATTGGTTTGAGTTATCTCTTGAACATTGTATAAGCTATTTATGATAAGGAAGTTTTGCTGGGTTTTCTTCCCCTATGTTAGCACTTGGTAAATTTCCTAGAGGTTGAAAGAGAAGAAATCTACAAAGGTAACTTTATCCAACCACTTTTAAAGCTGGGATCTAGCCCTTCCGGCTTCAGAGAGGGATCTCTCTATATGATTTAGCTTTGTTTATAACTTTAGATGTTAGGCTAGGTATATAAATCTGTAGGTTTTGTTGTCAAAGTGTTTATAAATTGGTTGAGACAGTCTACACTTCCATTGGGCTATGGGGTCTGTGTTATAATAAACATGAGATACAAACATGAAACGTAAAGGAATACTTCCACAGGGAGAGATAATGTACTCACTAGATCTTTGATAGCTCAAATGATGGATAGAAGAAAAGATGAGAAAGAACCAAGAAGCAGTTAAGAATTTCTTAATTGAAAACATCAGAAGATAAACATTAAAATATTTAAAGTCGGAAACAGGGTATCCAAGATAAATCCTGCAGCATACATTACTCTTAAAGATTAGTTTCAGAAAACAATATGATCACAAAGCGAGAAAAACATTCGACTTAGAGAATAAACATCACCAGTGAATACACGCAAGAATCCTGTAAAGTGCCTCCTTTTATTAATGGCAGATCTCTTCAAAAATGTTACAGTCTGATAACGTCAGGGTGTAAAGATCAACAACCCTCAATACTTCGAAAGGTGAAGTATTTATAACTCAAATTACAACCGTTCCTTTCATAACTGATCAGGACGTGCTCATTTTATTTTTAGACTAACTAATTTAACTAATCAAAACTGCTTGATGACTTGGTGCAATTGCACGCGAAAATTCTGGGTAGACTGTTGATGAAGCCTTTGCATAACCTCATCTGACTGGACAGGTGACTGGACCTGGACAACTCATCTGCTAATCGAGTAGATCACATAGTTCCTCCCATCTGATATGACTCGACACAGTGACTTTGAGCAGTCTGCGATAAACTTCGTCCATTTCCGTATACTTAGCGAATGTGGGCTTAGTGAGGAATATGTATCGAATCTCGTGTTGGATGCTGATGTCCAACTGAAGGGCATCCAGGAAATCTTTGCTGGTGATGCTTCCTTGTATGCCTGCAAAATTTGAACTGTCCTTGGACACCTCAGCCAATCTCTTCTTGTAATCTGGGAGTGTCATTAGTTTATCATTAATGACCTTCAGACCGGGGAGACCTTTCTTTTGGAGAGCTTCGATCTTGCTAAAGAATTTCTGTACCCCTAGGTCCATGGTCTGAACCTTCTCTTCTAGTTGAAGCGTTAATCCTCTCTTGGTCAAAACTCTTTTGACCTCAAGGATGGTCTCTGTTCTGTCCTCTATCTTCAACTCTTCTAGCTCTTCTCTAGTTTTAGAATTGAGGAATTTGATGATATCATTTGCCTGAGTTGGTCTATCTCTCAATTCTACTTTGATGTTCTCAATGACCTATTTGCTCCTCTGGAGAAACTCATTCTGTTCAAACATAATTTGGATCATGGGCCAAATTTCATTTATGGACTTTGTGATGTTTGTCCATACATTCTCTTTGACCTCAGCCAGAGTTTTCCCTGCCACTGTTTGTTTTTGTAGCTGTTGTAGCTCTTTCTTGAGCTTCTCTGTTATCTGATTTTCTTTGGATAGGCTGGTCTGGAAAGAATTCTTGAGTTCCTGGAGGCTCTCAACTTCCTTCTTAAGCCTACTGATTTCTGTCTCTTGTAGGTTCATCTTCTCCATGGATTTGGCGAGGTCGGTTGTCCCTTATTGTGGTGTCACTAGTGTTGCAGATGGGATTGTTGTCACTGCTTCTGTGCTTGCTCCTGAGATAGGAATGGCACTCAATGGAATGAATTCCATTGGCTTCATCTGCTCCTTCTCTTTTAGTAATCTCTCCATCTCAGCCTCCATCTCTTTGAGCTGTGCATTCTGCTCCATGAGCAGCTTGAGCATTTCGTCCTTCTCGCTTTCCTTCTTTGCTATATCCTTAGCCTGTGAGTCCTCTGTGGGCGGGAGTTTCAAATCTTTCCTCAAAGAAACGATGTGTGCATTCTTTTTCTTTATCATCTCCTCTGCAGCTTTGACATTCGATGGATCGTAGCCGATCTTGAGGACCAACTCCTCCAAAGTTTTGATTCTGTTGTCCTTCGCAAAAGAAGATATCTTCTCCAGCTTGAGCTGCGTTTGAGCGTTGTTGAGCGACACCTGTAATTTTGCTGTAGAGGCAGAAGCATGTGCCAATGTGTGAAAAACCATCATCCTCTGTCTATTTATGCAAATCCATATTATCTGTTGGGTGCACATCCTTCATCTGGAACTCGAAGGTGGCTCTCTTGTAGTCTGTGATTACCTTGGGATCTGGTACCTGTGCCTGTAGGAAGGCCATGTGCATCTTGCCTCTTTCTGTGTCGAATGCAGATAACAACCTATGCTATGCGGTGGACGACTGCTTCCGAAATTGGGCGTAAGTATTGCTGGTGAGGGTTTGGTTCCTTTTCTTGATAAGCTCGTACTTCTCGAAAATGCCCAACTTGGGCCCAGTCTTGCTTGGCTCAGTGTCTAATGGTGATTCCGTGGATTTCTTTGGCACTGCTGTGGTGATCTCCTTATACAGGCTTGAACCAAAAGGTGGAATGACAGGCTTGACCCCTGTGGTAGGCGGGATTTCTATTTCTCTAGTTGGACCGGGAATTGTGGTTGTCTTTGGCCTTTTAGTGTGCAACTGGAACTCTTCAGAAGATACCTCCGTGACAGGCGTTGATGAATCCTGTCGAGGCCTTTTTTCCTTAGGGACCTGGGGTGTGGTTGTTGGTGGCACAGTGGTTGGGGGAACCTATTGTTCCACTTCGATCAAGGTGTCAGGCATCTACACTGTCTGATTGGCAAATTTTTCGATCTCGGGCTTGGACTCATGAACATATGGGATGTTTTTATTTTTCACCCGCATTTCTGAAATGATCCCATATGGATCATAGTGCCATGGGAAACTCATAAAGAATTTCATTTCTTTCAGCATCCTATTAGCTTCTTCTCCGGCTCCCCGATTGTTACAGATGAAGGAGCCAATCTGCCCCTTGATTCGACGCTGTTTCTTTTTCTTTAATGACACGAAATGGATCTCATCTGAATTCATAATTTGTCTTATATACTCTAAAGCAAAGATTCTTACCGGAACATATTTGGGTAGCTTGTAAGGTGCCAACTCGCACCCGAAAACTATGATCTCGGTGTGGTTTTGATACATGTACCAATCCCCTGTCTTTGCGTTGTCTGAGAGATGCAGAATTCTTTGGTATTCATCGTTTATTCGTGGCTCTGGCCTGCCACTCAACATGCTTACCACTGGGTGATAGAAAAGATCAATAAAAGCCTTGAAGCTATACTCTGTAGAGTTATGTTTCAGCAAATAAGTCCATGTTGTGACTGGCTGAGGCCTTCCATCTGCGTCCATCTTCTGCATGGAGAAACTGAATTTATCTGCTTGAAAGTAAACAAACATGTATGCCAATATAGATGAGTATCTAAACATTCCTTCTGTGCCAAAATTCACGAACTGTTCATGAATATTATCGACCAAGAAGGTGTTGTAATCAAACTGTGTTGTGGGTTTTTCATCATTGGAGAAAATGGATAGAAAACCCAGAATGGGCTCGTCTACCCATTGGTTGGAATAGTAACCTAACAGAGCACAAAGGGAGGAAATGACCTGGTTTCCCTTGGTAGAAAACATGGATGAGGGGTAAGGGGGATTTGTGGAAGGGAATGGAGCGGAGGTGGGAAGGAAAAGCCCGAAAATTTGAGCTCTCTGGGGAAAAGTCATCTTCTGGTATAACTCAGTGAGGATTTCTAAGTTGAAAGGAGATGCAGATTCAGCATGGGGAATTTGCATCATCTGGTCTATGTCTTCAGGAGTGATGAGAAACATGGTGTCTCCGGATGAGGATATGACTGCTCTCTGTTTGGGGATGTAGTGAGCTTGTCATTTAAGTGCGAATTCGGGGAAATGGTGTATCTGGGGAAAAAGGTAAAGGGGAAAATTGGACTCCCAGAGTCCAATTTCATCACTCTGGTCCAGGAAAACCTCCCGGAGCCATGACTGGAGGTATGAAAAATCGAAATCACACTTGGTATCAACGATCAATCTGTCTTTGTCGACCAATGGGATTTTGTCCAGGTCGATAGGAGGCGGGAGAAAAGGATTCTCCTCTCCTTCTGCTTTTCTTGGCTTTGGCGCCATCTCTGCTACAGTGCCTGCAATAAACACGACATTAGTAGGCTCGACTGACTGTGGATGAAGGCAGCGGGAATGTAGTGGAGGAGTATGAGGTAAATTTTCTGGTGCGATAGGTGAATAGCGAATGTAGGGGGGATAATGGTAGTTTTATTCAAAATTGGGGTCGGTTGAGCGCGGGAGATAGGTCAGCAGGATAACGGGTGTGTTATCCTGTAATAAATGAACAACGAGCCACTTGGGGGTGAGATGGCAGATGACGGTGGCCGAAACATAAGGGTGGGTGACGTAGAGGATAGGGATTGGACGTAAAAGTCATGGTAAGGGGCTGGTCATGAGTGAAAAGGGGTAGGGGACTGACATCAGGGACTGACAATAGTTATGGGATGGGACATAACTGGGGAACAAGTGGGGCAAGTGGAATCAGTGGAAGATGACTTCCATGAATGACGGGGGTTGTCAGATAGCATATGGTGATGAGACTTCGGGACCAATCGGATGAGGCAACGTATGACTAGGGGCCCGCCAGAGAAGAATAACTATTTCAGACCCCCCCCCCCCCCTTTGGTTAAAAGCAGAACATCAGGGGGGGTCCGAAAACCATCTTAGACCGTTGATCTGCATGCCCGTTTCCTGGCTGCAGATCTTTAGCGTGCCATTTATCTCTCATTCCGGACCGCCCCCCGATCCATTAAAGACAGAACGGAGGGGGGGGGGTCCGAAATCAAATCCGGGCCTTTGATTTCAACGCTCGTCTCTGGGCCATCCATATGTGCGTAGTTCTTATTATCGATTCCAGACCCCCCCCAGTTAAAAGCAGAACGGTCGGGAGGGTTCGAAATGCTCTGTGCACCATAGATCTGGGTGCCACGATCTGGACCGTCGAAAAGTGCATGGAGCATAAATCAGGAGCGGAGAAACATGTGTTGGAAAAAAAAAACTTAGGATAAGTGCGTTTTATGGGTTTTTCCCCCAAATTTCAAAAAGACACCACCATGGGGTTTCGAACAAACATCTTTTAAGCATTAGGAACATGATGAAAACTTGACCTCAAGCTGGTTTTATTGGGGGTGAAAAAAATGAAGCAAATAACCTACATGCTAACCTATCTTCCTAGGACAATTAACCCAGATTAAACTGTTGGATTAAGAAATTACTCTACCTTAGGGCTATTCGACCAGGATTAGACAGTTTGGTCATATTTATTCACTAATCTAACCTAAGGGCTATCTGACCAGGATTAGACAGTCTGGTCAGATTTATTCACTAACCTATCAACATTAAATTTAAAAAGAACTTGACCATGCTTGAAAGGTATGGCCAAGTTACTATTATTGCATGGGGCTTTCATTTCAATTCTTTTATGCCCTCTTTTCTTTTTCTTTTCTTTTCTTCTTTTTCCCTTTTTTCTTTTTCTTTCTTTTTCTTTTTTCTTTTTCTTTTTCAAATTATTTGCAGAATGAAAAATCATTTGACAACAAAAACATTAGAGACAGATAATATCCCGGTCATCAGTTGATTCCCATAACTTATGGGGTGATAACACCCTAGAGGGTTTCCCAGGATAAATGTTGTGTCTCTTGTGGATGTGTATTTCTCAGTGATCTTGTTCTTATGATGCTCTTATCTATTGAAATGCAAAGAAATATAATAATGGCATAAACATTAACATAGCGTCGATCTGGCGATGATGTGAATCGGCCGGATGATGATTTATTTAAAACATGGGTATCTGATACTTAATCTTCAATTTTTTTTTTTTTGTCAACTAGATTCAACTTCCCGACAATGTTGTCATCTCTAGTTGGTATTCCTCAACACTTCTTAACAGTCTCCATGAATTTTCTTAACCAGTTCGTATTGATTTTTTTGGATTTGGCATTAGTAATAGTGCAGTAAAATTTAATTCCTTCATACAACTAAGAGTTGGTGAACTGAGTGGACGCGTAGAACATGTATGTCACCCTTTGAATATTTTTTTCCTCTTGCCTCATGTTCGTAGTTCTTGGTCACTAGCGCTGGCCTGTGGAGTGGTTTCATTCGATGCTGGATCGATGCTTAGACAAGTGGTGGATTATCACTAGAGGAGAGTGTAGCGCCAATACCAGGTCTTCCGTGCTTAACTGTTTATATGAAATAGAGAACTCTGCCAAATAATGTCCAATCCTCTTGGGCTCGATTTCAATCATGCTTGAAGGTCTTATTATTGTAAACACCAATAATTCTCCCAATCATCTCATGAACAATTGTCATGTTACGAAGGTGGGTTCTAACCGACTCTGGTTTATCACCTGAATGAGCTTCTTAATTAATACCATTGGATGCCTCTTTAAACTTCATTGAAACCTTCTTCAAGCATGACCATGGAAAAATCTTGACGAGCTCTTTAGAGGTCATGTCCAAAAGGGAATCTGAATCGACAACTGTGTACACAAACTTCTATTATCCTATATCGTCGACGTAAACAAGGAATATGGCGCTTATGTATAACCCTGTTCCATAAATGGGTAGGTTAGAAAATAACAATTATTTATATTTTTGTTTTATCTAGAGAAAAATAGAACCTAGGCTAAGGACCTAATTTTCATAAACTAGGGTATTTGAGATTTATTTCGAATATTGAGGAATTGCGTACAGAGATATGGAGGGCTTGAATAATATGATATTAAGAGTGTGAGATTTTCACCAATTGCAGAGATCAGGAAAAGTGGTGAAAGCTTTAGAGGTTTGCTGCAGCGGAAAAGTTTGCGCCAGATGATGGAAGGATTTAATGGTTCACTGTGACTAAATTTTTTACGCCAGGCGACAAGGTTCTAAATCTAGCTTGTGCAACTGACATAAATTTTGGCGAGAGACAATAAGTTTAGAAATTTCAATATTTGTTCCAACAAGTTCAACGAGCTAGTTTCAAGCATGCATTCAGATATCAAGCCTCTACATAGTTCTATCTTGACATACTACGTTGAGGCATTTGGTGGTGAGATGATATATCAACTAAGAGATAAAGAACCCACCAACCTCAAAGTAGCTCAAGAAACTGCTAACAATATTGATAAAAGCATGAAAGCATTAGGAAAGTCAAACCTTCCGGGATTCACAAGAGGTAGTTCTTCAAGACAGTCAGATTCTAAAGAAAAATCAGTAGTTCCTGATAATAAATATCCATCTTATGACCCTTTAGAGTCCATAGAAGAGATGGTTAAAATAATGGAGGCAACTCATGCTACTCAACTTAGTGCATTGCAGAATAGGTTGATAGCTATGGAGAGGTCCCAAAATCGAAATAACAGATTCCAACCGAGGCCTAATAATGAAAGATGGAAAAATAAAAGTCCTCAACAAGAGCAAAGGCCACCTAATTAGCTAGATTCTAATAATGTGGTAAATGAGGAAACACCACCCTTTTGTAGAGCATGTGAAGATTTTCACGAAGAGTTCATTTGTCCAATATTTTGTCAGATTAATGAACAAGGCCTCCCTCCAACAAACAACTTTGTGGGGCAATCAAGAAGCTCTAACCACATAAATAACTTTGGATAAACTCACCATTTTTCAATGGATTATGGGCGTCAAATGCAAGAAAGGTGTGAGCAAGAAAATGAAGTGGTTGAAGAGTATGATAATGTTACAAAGTTGTGTGGACACAAGCCCACAAATGAGCAGATCCTAGAGATGGCTAGAAATAAGGGAATAGTCTACCAAATAAAAGGGAGAGATTGTGCAAACAAGTCTCAAGTGAACTTTCCCAAGGTAACTAATCCTCCTCCAATTTCTGATCTAACTGTTGATTTAGGTAGTTGAATTTCGAATGCAAAGATATTAGTTCTAGTGTCATATCTTCTAAAAATTCCTTCACAAAAGGAAAAATTACTTAAAGCAATAAATGTTCCAAATAATAAAGAGGTTGTTAAAAATCAAGAAAACAAAAGGGACCAGCATGAATATCCTCCATTTGTTTTGACTAGCAGAGATAGAACCAAGGAAGAGAATCCCCCTTTCTTTGTGTCTAGAAATAAATGATCAATGGTTACATAACTGTATGTATGATTTTGGAGCTTCATCCAACATCATTACTAAAGGAATTATGCAAAGACTGGTCCTTAAGGTGAAAGGCCTTATCACAATGTATGTGCCATGGATTCCAGGGAAATTGAAACCCATGGGATTATCATAGATTTGCCAGTCAAGCTAGCTTTCTGCCTAGATTTTTCTTTTAATATGGATGTGCTTGTAATTGATGTGCCAGATGCTACGGGTATGCTTCTCTTAATAAAGTGGGGATCTCACATGGGTGGTTTCCTAAACATGGATTTGACTTTTTCAATTATCCCATACCCTCCTCCATCAACTGAGAATTTCAAATTCTTTAGAGAAACATAAAGAAAGTATCACATAGAAGATCCTAAAGAGAAATTCAATGAGTTCTTATGCCAAATGTCTGACATGGGTAATTTCTCAATTGTTCAAACTTCCTAGCACCAGCTGAAGAAAAATTTAATGATGAAAAAGAAAGTAATAAGGCTTGGAAGATGAACTTTGATGGTGCACATTCAAGATCAGGAAAAGGGGTTGGAATTATTCTAGTTTAACCAACAAGAAAGTCTTACAATTTTGCATTTAGATTAGAGTTTGATGCAAAAAATAATGTGGTTGAGTATGAAGCACTGCTACTTGGCCTAGAAATTGCAAAAGACACGGGGATCAAAATATTAAGTATAAAGGGTCATTCAGACTTAGTCATTCTCCAAGTGAAAAATAAGTTTGCATGAAAAAGTGAAATATTAAGAAGATACAAAAATACAATTTGGGATACCATAGAATTGTTTGATGCTATAGATCTCATTTCAGTTCCTAGCCTAGGGATCAAAACAATCTAGATGACAGTTTGGCAATTGCAACTTCAACCCTACAAACTTCAGAAGATCTAATAAAAGTAAAAGGAAAGTTGGAAATAATATTTAGACCTTCAGTTCTAGACAATATTGATCATTGGCAAGTCTTCAGAGATGATAAGAAAATCCTAATATTCATTCATAATGTTCAGGAATTCTCATATTTCTATGTCATTTATAAAGAAGAAGGCAAAGATTATGTTGAGGAAGATAACCCCATAAAGAATCCAGTCCCTAGAGGAATAACTGCCTTAGAAAAGATCTTTGACAAGAATGACATGTATAAAAAGAAAAAAAGAAGTAGTAAAACCCGACAGCTACATAGAAGTAAATAATGGGACAGAGGAAGTCCAAAGGCTCATAAAAATTGGAAAGGGTACTTTATAAAAAGAATGAAAAGAAATAATAAGTCTTGTCAGTGAGTATAGGGATGTATTTTGTTGTACATATGATGAACTCAAAGCCTATAAATATGATGTATTTAAACATACTATCCCACTCAAAGAAGACACAAAACCTTTCTGACAAAAACTTAGGAGAATAAATCCTAAGTTAGAACCTTTGGTTCAAGAAGAACTCAAAAAGATGTTGGATGATGACATAATTTCCCCAACAATGCATTCTTCATGGTGTTCTAACTTGGTAGTAGTTAGAAAGAAAAATGGGGGAATAAGGTTATGCATTGATTTTAGAAATTTGAATCTTGCCTGCATTAAAGATAATTACCCCTTACCCAACATGGAAAGTTTGTTACAAAGAGTTACTGGTTCAAAAATAATGTCTATGTTAGATGGTTTCTCTGGATACAATCAAGTGTTGGTGAGGAAGGAGGATTAGAATAAGACAACCTTCACCACACGATGGGGCACCTTTGAGTACCTAAGAATTCCATTTGGCTTATTAAATGCAGGTGCTACCTTTCGGAGAGCCATGGATTTTTCTTTCCATGAGTTAATGGGAAACATCATTGAGATATACCAAGATGACTTGACTGTGTTTTCAAAAGAAAGATTAGATCATGTAAGTCATCTCAGACAGGTGTTTGAAAGATGTTGAAAGTATGGCATCTCCTTGAATCTGGCCAAGTCAATCTTGGGAGTTGATGAAGGTAAGTTGTTGGGCCATATCATAGAAAAATATGGGGTGAAAATGGACCCATAAAGGGTGCAATCCATACAAGGAGTCCCTTTTCCTCAAACCAAGAAATCCCTACAATATTTCCTTGGTAAAATCAACTTTGTAAGAAGGTTCATCCCAAAGTTGGTCGAAACCATGAAACCTATCCTCAGAATTTTAAAGAAAGATGTTAAGTTTGAGTGGACAGAAGAAGGAAGAAGAGCTTTCAAAAACATTAAGGACGCAATTGGTAAATCGCTTGTGCTAATTAGTCCAAATTATTCTAAAGAATTTCAAATATTCTCCTTTGCTTCTAAGGATACTTTAGCAGGGGTGTTGCTCCAAAATAATGACGAGGGTCAAGAGAAACCCATTGCTTTCCTGAGCAAAGAATTGCAAAACTCGGAGCTGAATTATACAACCATGGAGAAGCAAGCATATGCTTTGGTCAAATCCCTCAAGCATTTTCAAGTTTACATATGATATTCAAGAGTTGTGGGGTATGTACCTCACCCAGCGATAAAACATATCCTTAGACAACAACATTGCTTGGGGGTCAGGGGAAAGTGGGTTTAAAAAATACAAGAGTATTATATGGAAATAAAACCCACCAAATTAATCAAAAGTCAAGGATTAGCTCAAATGCTAACTGGGGGTAATGAAGGAGATTTGGAAGCAAGTAAGGCAATGCATTAATCAACTTTTTCAACTAGCATTTATTGGAAGAAAGTAAGGCAATGCATTAATCAAAATTTTCAATTGCTTTTGGAATATTTTAATGCTGCAAAGTATGGTTGCAGCTTACTTTAGTAACAACAACAATAAAGTTAGTAGGTTAGGCTATTCTAATGTTAGAAGTGGTTAGTAGAAAGCTTAAGGTGTAGGTTTTGTTGGTTTTTTTAGTCAATAACTCAATAGAAAGTCTTAGATTAGTGCCTTTAGGGAAAATGGAGTCTATTAGGTGGCAGAAAATGTTGAAGGAAAAGGATGATAGTAGGAGAGCCAAAGACAAGACAAATTAATGGTTGAAGTGTTGGTAACCCAAGGATTCAACTACCAATCCCTAGGGGGGAAATAACTACTAAGGTGTAGTTAACCCTAGGCCTTAATAGTTTTTCTCTTTATTTGGTTCAAATATGAAGAAAATAATGGTTAGGATGAAGCAAGAATGATAGGTTGTTGCAATGGAAAGGCATCTAGAAAAAGATTCAAGGAAAATTTGCTTCTTGGCAAAATCTACTAGGTAAAAGCTCTTAAAATAAGGAAAATAACATGTTCTTGGCTTCCTAGGGTTTAGAATAGCAATTTCATAATATTAATGTAAATGCAAGATAAACATAACCATAACCATTTGATTCAGAAGATTTGCAGAAATCTTACTTGCATTCATCAAGAATCATCAAGCAAAACCCTAGTTGAACACTTCCACCAAAAAAATTGCCAAAACAATCCTTAAGTCAAGAAAATTGTCAATAAACCCTACGTAGGGTGAAAATTTCAGACCTCACTAAGTGTGAGTGAAAGATGATGAAAAATACAAGGGCTAAAACCCTTATTTATACAATATCAATGACCATAATTAGGTAAAAAAGGTCGACATGGCCAGTTACATGTAATATCCAATTTTTACATTAAATGACATAATAAAACCCTAAATCAAGACGAAAGGATGACGCCATGCCATTTTAGGGTGATGTTAGGTCTTCTTATGGAAACGTTGGCCTCCAAGAGAAAAATGTTAGGCCTCCTTGGGCCTCTGGATCCTGCCACTTGGCACACAACTGCCTCCAAAGTGTCCAAAACGTTGGGTGACATCATGAGTCACATGGGTGATGTCATGGGCCTTACAAGGCCTACATCATGGTGAAAAGGGAAAGACCCCCCTGGGTCCAGGCCTGTCAGGATATCCCTGGTGGAACATCCTCCTCTCTCTCCGGTGCAAACCTCTGATCTGTCTCTGACCCTGGCTGGGGTCTTAGCATCCATTTGGTGGGATTTTATCCCTATGTAGGTCCGAACTAACCATATCCCCATGTGTACATGTCCATCAGGTGTGGCCCTGCAACATCAACAAGTACACCCTCCATGGGCTCACAAGTCACAGGGATCATTGCAATGTCAATCACATCTAATAATCAAGTTATTTAAACATGTGCATGAAACCCCTTTTCCCAGACAAGTGCTCAGATATGTTATGCTATTCTACAACCCAGGTTTGGAGGGGATGCTAGGATGTCCTATTGGACTAATTCTCATTGGATGTGGGATGTTTCCGAGTGAAGACAAATCTAGGCCATGTAAGTGGGTGAGGTGGTAAGGGATGTCTGAGCAATGTATGGCTTACCTGTGGGTGCCTATGGAAATGTATGGCTTACCTGTGGGTTCCTATGAAGAGGGTGAGTTGCACCTTGTATGGATGCAAATGTTTCCACGCCCAATCATTCCTTTTATATTTTTATCTTATTTATTTTTCTTTCAAGAGACTAGTTAGAGGACATTGTCCTGGCGTGGTAACCAATGATGACAATGTTACCCACAAGCATTTCATTAAAATGATAAGGTTGTCTCGTGATGAGACCTCCTTTCTCTTGGCTATGCCACCAAGAGCCACTACCCTGGCGTGGTGACTAGTTGAATGGTAGTGTCATACAACTATATGCCCATGGACCTAATAGTCTGGCTCATGTTGAGATTCCCTATCCTCCAACTAGGGCTTGATTTTATTATATTTTTACGGGTCCCTCTGTTTCTTGCTAAGAATCCTTTTATTTCTTTCTTGGTGATCCCTGGGTGAAGCATCTGAAGGTTTCATTCTTTTGGATTTTATCTTTTTCCGACTACTTTTACCCTTTGGGTCTTTATCCCCTTCTTCCCACAAGGTAAGGTACAACCCTTTGCTAGCTTGGAAAACCCAATGCATGGGATGGATGAGAGGGAAAACTATGAAAAGTGGTAAGTAAGGTGGGAACGAACAATGACCTTTCATGAACCCCCCCCCACCCCCCCCCACAATGGAAACTCAAACCCTATGGGAACTAGCTTACTAGGGCATCTTGTCATTTCCCCCAGGTGTGGTCAAGTGGAAATGCATAAGGTTCAAGCACACATTAGAAGTAAAAAGAATTAAATACACATATTCGAATGTTTTGAGAATCAGACTGACACATACCATGATACTCGAACTCATTACCTCATGGAGCAAGACCCATTGCTACTGAAGGACCAGGCCGATGGGACAGATGTTGTTGATGCTGACAAGGTGGATGCGTTGAAGAAAAAGGATGGGCCCTCCAGGACCAGGCTCAAGTCAATCTGGCTCTCGGTACTCCATGTCTAGGATATGTGGGCCTCGAGACATAATATCCTTAGTTATCCCTAGGCTAGGGGATAACAATATCCACAATAAATATTAGAAGTAACTTTACACTTAGACAAATTATATTCAAATAAATAAAGAATGCTAGAAATAAGAAAGCTTTGAAA